>JAGFBZ010002512.1:80000-132500 GCA_018398805.1 Hirundichthys speculiger
TACAGTTAAATAGAATTCAAGGTAGTCCAAATAGTATTACATATAAAAACAGCATAAAAAAGTTCACCAGAACCAGAACCAGAGAGGGCCGTTCATCTGATTGGACCTGTTGGGGGTCTGAGATGAGATGCCCGAGAGAGAAGAGACAGATGATAATAATCAATGAAGCTTCAACAGGTATCCCAGGATGCAACGCTGCCCTAAAAGTCACCAGGGGAGCGGCATCAGTGCCAGTGACCTAAAGAACCTGAACAAGCTGGTTCTGCTGGACTCTGTCCTCCACAACAGAAGTCCAGAGGTCCAGACTGAAGCTCTCTGTCAGATTTAGAGGCTGAGGGTGGAGCTTCTGGTCTTCAGATGCTGAACGGCTGATGTTCAACCGTCCTGGAGTTGGGTTTGAAACCTGGACAGACCCGCCCGTGTGCTCGCCATCACGCGGCCAACAGAGCCCCGCAGCTCTCCGCGACGAAGTCAACCGTCTGTAATTAAATCTGTTTCCAGACCTTCAGAAACACTCTGACACCTCTCAGCGCATCTCATCAGCATTTCAGGCAGCGAGCAGCTCCAGCGATCGGCTCTCCAGACTCAGCGCTGCTTCACGCTAATTCAAACGAGAAGCAAATGAGGCGGCGTGAGAGGGAGACGTGGCTTCTGAATACAGACTCCAGCCTGCTGCAGGACAACTTTTGTTTTTCGTCCGTTTGCTTCGTCCTCCGCTGGAGCAGGAAAACAGACCGGCGCCCCAACAAGTGCGCCTGACTTATTGTGGAGACTTTAAATTCCCACGATATTATGCAACCATAACAGTACGATATTACATTGATTAATCGCCGTTTTCCAATATCACAACGTTCCTTTATTAAGAACTAACTAGAGGTCAACCCGAAAACCCGAGGTTCCGACCCGAATCGGGTCTCGGGTCCATTCAAAAGATGAGACTCGAGGTTCGGGTCGGAATCGGTAGTCTTGGGTCTTGGGTCTTAGTCTTGGGTCTGGTCGGTGCTCTCTGACAGGCTGGGTCCGCGTTTACTCGAGAAAGGTAAAGATATTGGCGGTGGCAGTCAATGTTTAACGTGTCGTGTTTGTCATGAAACAACTGTGTTGCCGTAGCGTGTTATTAGTGGTTTGCCCGGCAGCTGTAAAGCACAACGGATCACCAACATGACAACGCTGGATGAGAGAACATATTTACGACACGTCCTGACCGGTGTAGGCTATTAGGGTTAGCAGTTGGTACCAATAGCATCTGTATCCACAAAGAAAATAACGATGTGGATTTATTGTTGTTTACATCACGTAGCCTATGTAGCAACTGAACCGGTAGAAGAAGACAACTTTAGGGAAGAAAAATTTTTTTTTAAAGTTTTATTCAACGCTAGACAACTTTAACATGAGCAACTATGGGCTGGATTGTCTCGGTTCTCTTTGGGTAACTTGGTTCGGTTCGTGGTCGGAAACTAAAGACTCGGGTCGGGTCGGTTCCGGGTCCAAATATTGCAGGTCCATTCGGGTTCGGACTCCTGAACTTATGATAATAGCTCGGGTCGGGTCGGTTTCGGGTCGAATTTTCATGGGTCCTTTCAGGTTGGGGTCCATGAAAGTGGACCCGTGAAGACCTCTAGAACCGACTCCAAAGATCTTCCTGACAACATGTGTCTGCTAGCAGAAGAACCTGAGGGAATAAAACAAACCGGGATGAGACCTGACGTGACCTGAACCGTTAGTCGATCCTAATGGCTGTGATTGGTCCACAGAGCTGTCAATCATCTGAATCCATCCAGTCGTTCCTTAACAGGTTAAATAATTGAAGACACTCTTCTGCTACGCTCCAACCTTCATCTGCTCTGGTCTGCTGATGGGTCATGTGTTTCTTATTCTGGAGCATTTAGTTCACACACCTGTGGCTGGTTTCAGGTGCAGAGCAGGAATCTGTGATCTGGGCCTTGTTAGGAGGGGCTTGATTCAACGCTAGGCCTTTAACGAGCTCGTGAAGTTGTTCGTGTTTTGTGTCTCATGAATTATTCTTCACGCTGTCTGGTTTCTGGCGCTGACGTCCCCGAGCTGAAGCTCCGACTGCTCACAGCTGCCAGAAAACCTCCAAATACACAAATGAGATGTAGTTTATGAGAGAACTTTACAATCCAACGAACAAAGACCAGCTCCACCTAGAACACAGAGCAAACTCGTAGAGGAGGCGTGGACGCGAGAATGCAGATTTACAGAACACCTCTGGAAGCTCTTTGCAGCTCTGGAAGGTTTTGTGGGAAGTTTTTCTGCGGCCCAAACTGATGAGCTACACGGGAAACCTGACAGAGAGAGGAACGTGATTAATGGTCTCATTGGCAGTGAGAAGGCCCTTGAGCAAGGCACTTCATCATTGACCACTGAAGCTGATCAGAAACCAGAGAGGAAGAGGTTTTATTGGACACCTGCTGCCTGAAAGGGCCGTCAGGAAAACAGCAGGAGCTGGAAAAATGTGCCTTCATGAAGAGTTTTATCAGAATCAGGAGCATTTATTTATCCCTGAAGGAGGCCACGGGTTCAACAGAGGTGTCAGGAGGAGAAACGTGACAGTAAAGGGTTTAGAAGGTTTAGGAAGAACCCAAATACAGGAGGCCAGAAAGGCAGGAACACCAGAGGAAGTCACCCTAACCCTAACCCCCAGAGGAAGATCCACATGGGAACCAAAGATCAACATTTATGATCAACGAGTAAAAAAAACCGCAGTTCTTCTACCGACCACTAGAGGCTTCGGTTCCTCTACCGACCGCTAGAGGCTGCGGTTCTACCGACTCTACCGACCGCTAGAGGCTGCGGTTCCTCTACTACCGACCGAGAGGCTGCAGTTCTCTAGGACCACTAGGGCTGCGGTTCCTCTACCGACCCTAGAGGCTGCGGTTCTCTACCACCGACCACTAGAGGCTGCGGTGCTCTCTAGACCTCTAGAGGCTGCGGTTCCTCTACCGACCGCTAGAGGTTGCAGTTCCTCTACTGACCGCTAGAGGCTGCGGTTCCTCTACCGACCGCTAGAGGCTGCGGTTTCTCTACCGACCGCTAGAGGCTGCAGTTCCTCTACCACCACTAAGAGGCCACTAGTTGCAGTTCCTCTACTGACCGCTAGAGGCTGCAGTTCCTCTACCGACCGCTAGAGGCTGCGGTTTCTCTACCGACCACTAGAGGCTGCGGTTCCTCTACCGACCACTAGAGGCTGCAGTTCCTCTACTGACCCCTACAGGCTGCGGTTCTTCCACCGACTGCTACAGGCTGCGGTTCTTCCACCAACCACTAGAAGGCTGCGGTTCCTCCCCCGACCGCTACAGGCTGGGGTTCCTCCACCAACCACTACAGGCTGCGGTTCCTCCACCAACCACTACAGGCTGCGGTTCCTCCACCAACCACTACAGGCTGCGGTTCCTCCACCAACCACTACAGGCTGCGGTTCCTCCACCAACCACTACAGGCTGCGGTTCCTCCACCAACCACTACAGGCTGAGGTTCCTCCACCAACCACTACAGGCTGAGGTTCCTCCACCAACCACTACAGGGTGCGGTTCCTCTACCGACCACTAGAGGCTGCAGTTCCTCTACTGACCACTAGGCTCTGACTTCAGCAGCAAATCAAATGTCCAACTTTACAGCAGAAATAAACATATTTACAGCCTGGTACAAAAAACAGTTTTAGGTCTCCATAGACAGATTTCATGGATTTCCATGATAACTGCAGGAGGGGATTTTCATGTAAAAATGATATCAAACCACTGATCTATATATAATCAAGGAGTTTTCCTTTGATTAACAGTTGGTTTGGCTCACAGCTAGCTGTTATCAGTTAAGCTACTTAGTGCTGTCTTGACTTCTGAGCTGAGAATAAAGACTGAACAGATCAACGTCATTCCTTTAAAAGATCACATGTCACCGAGGTCACAGAGACCACTGCGACCTGGGTTGGTCTGGAAAGGTTCCATGGTGAAGCTTAGTAAAGCAGTCTGAAACGGTTCTGGTACTGCTGGGCAGTGGTGGCCTTGTAACACTGGCGTTTCTCTGTTCTGCTCAGAGCATGGATGTGGCAATCACACCATGTCCTCATGAATGGATCCAAAGCAGCCTCAGATTTTTTTTAACCCTTTCTTTCTGGTTTCTTTTCTTTTTTTTTTTATACTGTCCTCAGCTGGTCCTTGTATTGTGCAGCCGTCGTGTATCTATACGTATACTGGTACACGTACAGTATTTCTGCTCCTCACATCCTTGTTTCCATGGAGGCAGATGATGGGACGCCAGGACAGTCAGGATTCATTCCAGTCAAATTTTAAAAGAACAAAGCGCTCTTGAAGATTTGATCATTGTGTTATTTAAATTTAAATGGGAGAGAAATCCAGACAGACGGATCATCTGGGTCCAAATGTCACTGAAAGAGAAGCAAAATGCTCAAAACTGCAGAGAGGCGCAGATCCACAACGAGAAACTAAACAACCATAATGAGACAGGAAATGAGCACAAAGAGGTTCGGAACGACCGCAGAGAGATGCTGGGAGACCACAGCTATCCATCACCGACAGAAGTACAGATTTGGACCAAATCAGGACATCACTTCCACATCAGAGCTGCTGAGCAGTGAGTTTCTGCAGGACAGTAAACACAGCAGTGGTCCAGACTGATGTACTGCTGGATCAGATGGTAAATACTGATCAAAAACATCCAGGAAACAATATAACAATATATTAGTGGGAAGCCTCCAAAACACAAAAACTGAGGAAACATTTATTCAAACTCAGCTGGATATGTGTTGAATTTCCCTTCTGGGATTAATAAAGTATTTTTCATTTCATTTTCAGATCAGGCTGAGGGACAAACAGGGAGGAAGCTGCAGTGAGACCTCCAGACCAGCAGGTGGCGCAGGAATCATTAGAAAAAAGACAGGACGTTTATCACAGAAGCAGGAGCAGTGGAGGTGAGAGTCATGGAGCAGTCTGATGAGACTGGTCCAGAGCCATACCAGAGAGTTCCTGAGGACGGTCTGGAAGGGGACTTGAGGGTCTGGTTAGTGGCACCAAGCACAATCCAAAACACTCATTCCAGCAAAACGCTGGTCAGAGAAGCCATCAGATCAGGTCAGGTCAGGTCAGGTCAGGTCAGGTCAGGTCAAGTTCAGGTTCAGGTTCAGGTTCAGGTTCAGATTCAGGTTCAGGAAAGGTCAGGTCAGGTCAGGTCAGGTCAGGTCAGGTCAGGTCAGGTCAGGTCTTGTCATGTCTTTTGGGGTCAAGTCAAGTCCTGTCAGGTCAGATCAGATCAGTTCAGGTGAGAGCAGGTCAAGGTCAGGTCAGATTCAGGTCCGGGTTCAGGTTCAGGTTCAGGTTCAGGTTCAGGAAAGGTCAGGTCAGGTCAGGTCAGGTCAGGTCAGGTCAGGTCTTGTCAGGTCTTTTGGGGTCAAGTCAAGTCAGGTCAGATCAGATCAGATTAGATCAAGTGAGATGAGGTCAGGTCAGGTCCAGGTTCAGGTTCAGGTTCAGGTTCAGGTTCAGGTCAAGTCTTTTCATGTCAGATCAGTTCAGGTCTTGTTAGATCAGGTCCTGTCAGGTCAGGTCAGGTCAGGTCCAGGTCCAGGTCCAGGTTCAGGTTCAGGTTCAGGTTCAGGTTCAGGTTCAGGTTCAGGTTCAGGTCAAGTCTTTTCAGGTCAGATCAGTTCAGGTCTTGTTAGATCAGGTCCTGTCAGGTCAGGTCAGGTCCAGGTTCAGGTCAGGTCCAGGTTCAGGTCAGGTCAGGTCAGGTCAGGTCAGGTCAGGTCAGGTCAGGTCAGGTCAGGTCAGGTCAGGTCAGGTCAGGTCAGGTCAGGTCAGGTCCAGGTTCAGGTCAAGTGTTTTCAGGTCAGATCAGTTCAGGTCTTGCTAGATCAGGTCCTGTCAGGTCAGGTCAGGTCAGGTCCAGGTTCAGGCTCAGGTCTAGTGCTGGGACATTTGAGACATTTGAGACTTTGAGGTGTGTAGTGAGCAATAAAGGTCAGATGAAGCCCCGCTTCGACGCTAGCAACATTTTTCCGAAAACCACCTAACCAATGACAAACGAGGCCTCGCATTACATGAGACCTGTGGTTGGTTCTTTCTGAGTGTCAATTTTTAAAATAAAAGCAGTTAGAACTGCAGCACTTGTAAGTTGTCATAGATATTTTAGTTTATACATTTAATACCTGTGTCCCGTCACTGCCAACACAATATAAATGTGAGGAATGAATAATGAGTCCATGACTGAAGGAAAACCACAACCACCAGTGATCATCAGATCGACAGCAGAGCTACTTTATTAGAACTATCAAAGTAATAGTTCAATAAATACTATACACTTTATTGTTGAAGGTTGGTTTAATGTAAGTTTAGATTATGAAAATGTTGCTCATAATGCTATAATTTGTTGTTTGAACGACTTTGTTGTCACAGTTTAACTTAGCAGCGATGTCACTCGTGAGCACTGACTGAAGCTTTGAGTCATGAAGCTCTGAGCTAAACAGTGGGCTGGAAGCTCCATGAAGCTCTATGAAGCTCCACGAAGCTTCATAAAACTTCGTGAATCTCCATGAAGCTCCATGAAGCTCCATGAAGCTTCATAGAGCTTCATTTGGTCATCACCAGTCAAGTCTACAGAATGCTGGAGAGGCACAAGAAATGATCTGGCAGGGTAGCTGAGTCTGCGTAAGAAGAGGATGGACACGTGGACTGAATCAGACCGATCCTTCCGACCATGTTGAGAAATTTTAAGCTAGTTGAACTTAACCACAAGTAAACTTAAGTGTTGTTGGAAAACAAAACACATTGTTTCGGGAAAACATGTTATCTTAGAGTGTTCGCGAAAAGCGAGATGTCCAGCCAAGTACTTGTTAGACAGCACGTATAGCTAGTGTGTCCGGCCAGAAAAGATGTGGCAATGTCAAAATTGTGTAATATGTTGTTTCCATGAGAGTATATATTTGTTTGAGCCCAAATAAAGGGGTCTTTGTATTTCCAAAGCTTGTCGAGTTTTTTTCGAACCACAACCTACATGGCGAGCCAGCCAGGAGGAAGGAAGAGGGATTCGTGCGCGTGTTGCCTTTTCTACTCTGCGGAAGACTGCAAGAGAAGCCGGCTCTTTAAAAACAGGTAAGAGATTTCTTGCCAAAACTTGCAGTCTTGCGCAGCATGTGGTGGGCCCATCCTCTCTCTCTCTCTCCAGGGTAATTAATTGTAAAGGTATATTTTTAAGTCGAACCACAACATAACTGGCGAGCCAGCCAGGAGTTGAGAAGAGGGATTTGTGCGTGGTGCCTTTTCTACTCTGCAGAAAACTGCAAGAGAAGCTGGCTCTTTAAAAACAGGTAAGAGATTTCTTGCCAAAACGTGGGGTGGCCCCATCCTCTCTCTCTCCAGGGTAATTAATTGTAAAGGTATATTTTTAAGTCGAACCACAACACAGTTGGCGAGCCAGCCAGGAGAAATTGTTTGCTAGTTGAACTTAACCACAATAACCTTAAGTGTTGTTGGAAAACAAAACGCATTATTCCGGGAAGAGATGTTATCTTAGAGTGTTCGGGAAAAGTGAGATGTCCAGCCAAGTACTTGTTAGACAGCACTTACAGCCAGTGTGTCCGGCCAGAAAAGATGTGGCAATGTCAAAGTTGTGTAATATGTTGTTTCCATGAGAGTATATATTTGGTTGAGCCCAAATAAAGGGGTCTTTGCATTTCCAATGCTTGTCGAGTCTTTTTCGAACCACAACAACCACAAGTCAGCGCCAATGCAGCTGGTCATAACAGGAAGACACCTTTCAGAAAAGAGTCTGATACCAGAGGTGGGACGGGAACCAGGACACTTCTAGGATATCAGTCAGATTATGATGCTTCAATAGTTACTGTCATTCCTCTGACCATCGTCAGGTCCTTATTATTAACTGAGATAAGTTTTAATTTTTTTAAAGATTTGAACCTTCTAAAATATTGACCACAGGACCTTTAAGGACCATGACTTTGACTATCACTGGTCTGGAACTGGAACTGGAACTGGTCTGAAACTGCAACTGGAACTGGTCTTAAACAGAAACTGGAACTGATCTGGTACTGGAACTAGAACTGGAACTGGTCTGAAACTGGAACTGGTCTGGAACTGCAACTGGTCTGGAACTAACTGGAACTGAAACTGGTCTGAAACTGGGAACTAGAACTGGAACTGGTCTTGAACTGGAACTAGAACGGAACTGGTCTGAAACTAGAACTGCTCTGAAAATGGAACTGGTCTGGAACTGGTCTGGAACTGGAACTAGAACTAGAACTGGAAATGGAACAGGTCTGGAACTGGGTCTGAAACTGGAACTGGTCTGGAACTGAGACTGTTTGACAAACCGGTGCTTTTAATATGCAACTTTGTCATAAATTTATTTTTTTTCTCATAAAATCTCAAATTTTGCTAAAATAATTTTTGCTGTAAAAAAAAAAGACTTGCAAAATTGCAGCTTTTTAACTTAAAGTTGCATTATTTGTTCATTTTGTTGTAAAATCAAGACTTTTGCAGTTTTGTAACTGCAAAAATGACTAAAAAGTGACTTTTTTGACATAAAAACAAAAATTTCAAAAAAACCATAGAAATTATGATTTTCATCAAATTGTTGGGCAAAAAAACCTGAAAAACAAAACAAAAACAAAACAAACTTATTGTTGTAAGAACATTTGGAGAATTTTTAAATTTACATTTTTGCTGTAATGTTTAATTTCTTTTTAATAAAATCACAGCTGTCTGGCTTAAGATTCCTACATGTGATGGTGAAACAGCTGGTCAGCTGTCGTTCTGCTGAAAGGACACCTGTCCAGTCGGAGGGAAAAGGGAGAGGAGCCTGAGGGCCACCTGGAGTCTACCTGTGCACGTACCTGTGGACGTTCTCTTCTGGTTTTAGACTGATGTCCCAGGCTGAGGACAGCAACAGTCGCTCCTCTAGGACCACTGCTGGTGTCTTTCCCTCTTGGAACTGTGTTAACTCACCTGGAGGCCTCAGACCAGCGTTTATGGATGTCCTGCACACCTGCTGACAGCTGCTGCAGGTTACTGTGGTGATGGCAGGTTCATCTGAGGCTGTTTTTGTCTCAAACTGAGCCTCTATGATCCAGTTAAAAAACACCATCACAGAATTAAAGAGCCAGTAGTGACTTTTGTAAGTGACTGTATGAATAATGTGTTTGCTGGAGGAACATTGCTGCGGATGAATACCAATGAGCCCCTTGGGCCTGACTTGTTTTCTCCTCCACCCCCCCGGTCCTCTCTTGACAATCCCATCTCTCTGCTCCATCTCGCCTCTGTTTTCTCCAGGAGCTCGTTTCCATCCTTGCCCTCACACACCCACTCATCTCATCCTCTTCCCTTCCTCTCATTATCCTCCATGTAATGATATTCTCTTCATCCCAGCCCACCTCCTCCGGGCTCTCCCCCACATCTCGTCATGCTTCTCCTTCCTCGCTGCTCTGCTCTTGGTGATGCTGCTCCAGTTTAGAGAAGCTCCGTCCTCATGTTTATTCACACCCACATGGAAATGCACTGACAGGAACGCATTCCTGCAGATATTGTTACTGTTTGATGGTCTTCCAGAATCTTCTCAGAGACACAGAAACGGAGAGTTTCACCTTTGACGTTCACTGCATAGATCTTCACTGAATTAGCCTCCAGAGCATCATCGCCTGATGTTTCAGTGATGCACATCAATGAATATTTATCTAGAATTAAATAAAAATGTTGCCGAGGACATCCCCACGTCCAGGTTTTGTTGCAGTTCCTTGACTGACCACCAGGCGCTAGCAGCAGCAGCTATGAGTGTCTACTGGGACCTGAGACCGATCCTGTCAGAGGACTGAAGTCACCGACAGTGAAGTCTGGAGACAGTGATGGACGTGGTGCGTGTGCTGTCTGACGACCCGTGTGGCGTTGGCGTACCATGGTGCGCTGGATGTAAATGAGCGCGTGGTGGCGTTGGATGTGACCGTCACAGTCCAGTCCAGAGCTGAAGCAGCCCAGCAGACAGACGTGAAGCTGTGAGGTTGACCTCCAGCTGAGGCCTGGAGACCTTAGTTTATCCTGGCTGAACTCATCTTCCTGTATACGTTACCATCGAGATTTATTCTGGTCTGGACCAGGATTTCTTCATCCTACTGCTCTGATCTCTTCAGTCAGGCGTCACCTCAACTGGAAATACCTTTAATGAACAACCAATCATGAACTTCTGTGCGTATGTTTCCTTGTTTCCATCAGGAACTATGATCATCATCATCTCCAGTCCAGTCCTGGTTAAAACTATAAAGGTGATGGACGGTGGTCTGAGCTGGTTATTAACGGCTACATTCCCTTTTTATTTTAGCGTTTGGAGTTTTATTATCAGCCATTTCTCACTTGGTAAAATGTAAGAAACTCTCATTCTCTCCATTTCTGAATCAGTAAATCTGTGATTGATCTCACGGTCGCGCAAACGTGTACTTTCCAGGATCAGTTACACCTGGCTTGATAATACCTCAGTCTGGTCTGCCACAGACTAATCCAGGATGACTTTGGCAGGATAGGTCAAGCCCTGCTTTCTAAAAGATAACCTAACTAACCTAAACAACCTAACTGACCATCGTAACCTAACTAACCTAACCAACCCAACCAACCTAAGTAGCCTAACTAACGTAACTAACCCAACTAATTTTACTAACCTAACCAGCCTAACCAACCCAACCAACCTAACTGACCTTCGTAACCTAACTTAACTAACCTAACCAACCCAATCAACCTAACAAGTAGCCTAACAACCTAACCATCCTACCTAACCCAACTAACCCAACTAACCTAATTAACGTTACTGACCTAACCAACCTAACTAACCTAAAAAACCTAACTGACCTTCAAAACCTAACTTAACTAACCTAACCAACCCAACCAACCAAAGTAGCCTAACCAACCTAAACAACCTAACTGACCTACATAACCTAACTTAACTAACCTAACCAACCCAACCAACCTAAGTAGCCTAACCAACCTAACTGACCTACATAACCTAACTTAACTAACCTAACCAACCCAACCAATCTAACAAGTAGCCTAACCAACTTAACCAGTCTAAGTAACCTAACCAACCCACCCAACTTAGCCAACATAACCAACCTAACTAGCCTAGCTAACCTAACTAACCTAACCAATCTAACCAACATAACATATATAGACACATATATACACTGCAAATTATTTGGTTCTTACCAAGAAAAAAAAAACTTAAATTTAGAAGCGTTAGATCATTTTTCTTGTTTTAAGTCTCAGTATAATCTTATATCAAGTAAAATTTTACTTTTTTTCTCAAACAGGCAGGGAATCCTAAAATGAGACAATTTACACTTAATATAAGATGTTTTAAGTTTTTTCCTCCTCCTCATCTCCTCTCCTAATCAAAGTAAATCTTGTTTTAAGATTCAAAAACAAATTATACCTTTCTTAAATCTAGAAACAAGTGTTCTCTACAATCTCAATTTAAGAAATCTTACCAAGTGAAATTATCTTGCTGCACGGACAGATTTTTTTCACTCGTTTTGAGTACCTTTTTCCTTAGTTGTAGTGTTTTTATCTTGTTTGAAGACCACCTTTTTTGCAGTGTATGACTTGTCATTTTTTGATTAATTGTTCATGTACCCCTGTGACCCTGTATAGGACTAAACAAGGATGGATGGATGGATGGATGGATGTTCATGAACATCACTTCCATTCATTGTTCTTCAAGAAGAAAATGTGAAATCATTGGTGAATTGGAAACTGAAGGTAAGATGTTTTAATTTCATCAAGGAGTATCTGTTACTAAACGCTCACAGTGAAAAGCACTTCTAACTTTTTGGTATTTTGGTTTCAGTGTTCTGGGAGGCTCGAGATAATAATCAGTGACACCAAGCACAATCGCATCCAGTAAACCCCCTTTCATTAAAGCCCTTGTCTATAAGCACACATCCAATAAGCAGTCCAGAGTCTGAGCTCTTATCACACAGAGTTCAAACAACCTAATCCTTGTCCAAACCTTATCCTTGGATGATCCAGGTCAGAAACCCAGGTAATAATGGTGGGCTCAGAACAACAAACACGGACTTGCAGCAGGCAGAATAACAGGTCCAGAGACCAGGGACAGGCAGGTCAGCTTCAGAAGAGACACTGGTGACGACCCAGCAGAGGACCAGAGAGCTGAGCCTCTGAAAGGCAGCAGGACAGGTGAGGTGGTGATCACCTGAGCTGCAGCAGGCGTGGGGAGGGGCAGGGCAGAGATGGTTTTTATGTCATTTATGGGACTAGAGATCGTAGTGTTTGATCTCAGAAGTCCAGAAACTGCGTTGAGGTGTAACGAAGAGCAATGAAGCAGACGTTAACGTTATAAAAATCAGGATAAATCCATCTCATCAGCTAATTCAGATCATCTTTTCATTCCCGTCACCACACAACCGCATCAGCCTGTCTGGACCAGGTACCAGAGCCCAGACAAGGATGACCACCTGACGACGGAAACGGCCGCGAAGCACAAGAGATCTGATCAGGGAAACCACCTGGTCACTTTCATCCATCCGATCAGGTGAATCCACACTGCAGAAAGCTGTGAAGGTGAAGATCACAGTCACATGGCGCTATCTCCAAATAGCTTCTATCGCTGTCGTGCCAACAGCCTCGCTCCAAGGCTCACGGAGCTGGAAACAGGCTCAAACTGAACACAGATAACGAGTGGAAATCATTAACACCTGCAAAGAAAACGTGATCTTTCTTATCAGGTCAGTGAGCAAACCTTGAAGGAAGGAAGTATTTCCTGAATTTCCTGTCCCAGTTCACGCTAAATGACTGCTGTTTGCTTCAGAGTGGACCAGGAGCAGGTCTGTGGTGTTTCTGCTCGGCTCCAGACCTCCTGAATGGTCCGAGGAGGCTCTGGTCCTGCAGCCTCTTTCTGCTTCATGATGGATAGAATAATGATAGATAGAATATAGAATAATGTGTGAAAGAAAGAACAATAATTAAAGCCGGAAGATTTATCGGCTGGCAGAGCTCAGACCATTCATCTGCACCTCTACCTGCTCTCCTCCTGTTCTGGAGAAACCTTCAGTCCTTCGTGTCTCATACTGGTTTTACTGGTTTTAATACTAGCTTCGTCTCAGCTTCCATCCAGAGACCTCTAACAGAAATAACCCCTGATGGAGTCCAGGTATACCTAGTTTAGTCTAGCCTAGTCTAGTCTACTCTAGCCTAGTCTAGTCTACTCTACTCTAGTCAAGTTTAGTCTACTCTAGTCTAGCCTAGTCTAGTCTACTCTACCCTAACCTAGTCTACTCTAGCCTAGTCTAGACTACTCTAGTCTGGTCGAGTCTAGCCTGCTCTAGTCTAGTCCTAGTTTAGTCTAGACTAGCAAAGCATAGCCTACCCTAGTCTAGCACACTTAAAGTATTTATTTCATTCAGTAAACATTCAGAACCTATCAGAGTAATTTTTAAATCAAATGAGGTGATAATTTCAAAGTAGAAGGATCCCATTTGGAACCCTGAAGACAGGAGATTTGTGATGTTACCATGAAGAACCGTAGACAGATGTCAGTCATGTCTCCTGATATTCTGGATGACAGTGACTCCAGATTCAACTAAACATGTAAACCAGGGTTATTGTACTGGTGAAACATGTTGGTGGACTTCAGAAACAATCGGGGAAATGTATTTAAACAAGCCTTTCCTGCAGCCACGACGTGTCCTGATGACCAGTTGAAGCCACATCCCCCACCCAGATGGACACAAACTGGTCATAAACCTCCAGAGACTTTTAGTCTTTTATTTCCTTGCATCACAAGATTTGGACTGGACATCAGGCGTCTCCACATACTTTCCTCTTTCTCATCGTTCACAACGACTAATGTTAGTCAATTGTGATCTCACGAGGGCCCTGAAGAACCAGGGTTAGGGTTAGGGTTAGCTTTAGGGATCTCTTCTGGACTGGGAAGCTGGACCTACATAACGGCGACGCTGGGTCAGAGTCCCCAGATGTGTGACGTCACTGGATACCACCTGGATGACGACCTCGCTTATTTTTGAAGAGAAAACCAAGACCAGTGATCAAGAAGTGATTAAGAAGTCTGAGGACCAGAGCTGGGTGAGACAGTATCATATCTCTACACAGGAAAAAAAAAAGTAAGAGATGAGATGAGAACGTTTTCTCCTTAGTTTTCTCACTTCTTTTTTTTTTTTAATCACCTGTCAGAGCTCCTTGACCCGTTATCTCCAGCAGTAATCTAACGGGCACATTCAGGCTGCTGGCTCTGCAGACAACCAGTACGGTAATTATAGAAGGGCAGAGGAAGCTACCGTATTTGAGACTTAGCATCTGCCTCAATCTTGATCGATGGCCGGGATCAATCGATCAAATCGTCGTAGCCAACGTGGACAAAAACAGAAGGACGGAGGTCAGGACTCCAACAAATCCTGCCAGGTCTGGATTTTGACCTCTTCTTGACCAGAGAAGACGACGCAGGACTGAAGGTAAACAGAAGCTCCGGTTAGCAATCGATCCAGTCGGACCACCATTGATCTGCTCGCTCATGTAAATTAGCATCTGATCAAGATGTCAGGACAAGGTCAGAGCTTTATCTGACAGGATTCAGAGGTGTTTCCCTGCCGACAGTGATGGATGGATGATCGTCAAGCGGTCATGTTTGGAGCAAAGCTTGACCCTTTTGTTTTTGAGACCCCTGCTTCAACATGATAACAGAATAACCTTAAACGATATCTCAGCAACTGAAGATGCTGTTGTAGGACAACTGAGGAAGCTCAGGTAGGCTCTTGCCGATTGTGCTAGCATAATTTTTGGCATAATCTGAGTAATTGAGCATAATTTTTGCCCTTTTTCCAAAAGTAACACTGCTAGCATTAATCCGTATATTTTCTTATCTTAATAGCACAATTTTAGAATATTTCAAGGAAACGAAGATCTCAGCTACTAAAAACGATAGATTACTATTAACAGTTGGTTCCACTCCTATTTTGCAATTGCTTTTTAGTTGTGTTGAGATACCGCAGGAATTCGATTAAACGGAACCGGAAGTCTGTGTCTCGATCCCAGACTCCTTAGTCTTCCTCCCAGTGCTCGTTTCAAAATGGCGGCCGCTATCCGTGGATAGTTATCCGCCGTATAGGCCTAACCACCAGATAAAGTTACCCAGGTTTTGAACAACCAGGCCCAGAACGTCAGGCCAGGGTTAATAAAATACATTTTCAAACTTGTCTTGTGAGTTGTGAAGTTTGTGCACAGAATAATTTTTTTAAAAAGTAGCATAATTTTGAAAAGCGAGCATAATTTGAGCATAATTTGGGCGAAAAACGAGCACTGCCACTAGCATAATATGACACTTTTACTAGCACAATCGGCAAATGCCTAAGCTCAGGGTTGTCCCTGATGTTTCTCAAAGGCTCACCTCCAGTTTCTGGTTCCTGTTCCTGTGCGCGCAACCGACCGGATCAGAACCGGACGGTTTTTGTCAGGGACTGCTGGCGTTGATGACATCGACTCTGCTGGGTTTTTCAGGATGCTCACCCCCAGAAAAGAGATGTTGAGGCTCGCTGGCAGCTTTAATGACTTCATCCAGCTCTTTTATGGACTCTGTGCTGAACCGCCGGTGTCAGAGCTTGAAGTGACGGCTGAGACGGATCTGTCCCGGTTCATCGTCCTCTTTCTGTCCTCAGGATTGGACCCACCAGCTGACACTTCACTCTTCGTGCCTTCGTTTTCTCCAGGCAGTACATTTCTTCCTTGCTGCTGCTCTGACTCCATTATTTCACGGCACTCAGCAGAAGTCTGACCTTTTCTTTTAATCTTTGTTTCTGTCACAGATTCTGTGAATAAAACTGAACAAACACGCTTCACTGACCTCCGGCGCCTTCCCTGGACCACTGAAACCAGTAACTCCCTGGTTATTTATCCCACTTACGTTGATTTTTCCCAACAGAGTTTCTCTGGAGGCTTTAGCTGCTGGCTGCAAATTTTACAAGATCATAATATTTTATTCTAAACTGAGACTTTTTTTTTCAAGTATTAATGACTTCTTGTCATAAATTCAGGAATCTCACAAAAAACTTTGACCGTAAATTGATTTGCTTTGTAAAATATCAACTTTTGCAAAACAGCAACCTGTTGGTGTGAATTACAACTTCACATCGTAAAAATCGCAAGTTTTGTATCACTGCAACTCTTATTCCATGAATTTTGAATGTAAAAATACGAATGTCGTGACTTTTTGGCATAAAATTGCCTCATTAAAACAGCAGCGCAGCGATCTATTAAACTCAGATTTTTGACGTCAACGCCGACATCAGCGTCAGCTCTTCACGTGTGCTGAGGGAGGTGTCATACCAGCATACCTGAAGAAAGGTGCCCAGGCATTAAAGACAACCTCTACATCATAAAAGGGTTAGGGATTAGATTAAAAGAAAAAGTCATAAAGCATCATAAAACAAAAAATATCATGAAAAATAAAACATCGTAAAGCATCCTGAAACATCCCGAAACGTCATAAAACGTCATAAAACATCATTAAACATCAATAAACGTCAAAACCGCATCACACATCATTAAACATCATAAAACGTCATGAAACGTCAAAACGTCATAAAACATCATTAAATGTCATAAAACATCATTAAACATCAATAAACGTCAAAACCGCATCACACATCATTAAACATCATGAAACGTCAAAACGTCATAAAACATCATTAAATGTCATAAAACATCATGAAACGTCATAAAACATCCTGAAACATCCTGAAACATCATTGACTGTCTTGTCTTTAAATGTTTCCCTGCTGGTGTTTTTTGGTCCTCTCTGACGAAATCAGGATTTAAGATGTTAATAAAAGATAAAGAATTTACTGGAAGAGAGGACTGAAGGACACATTTACCCTTCACATTAGTACAAAAAAAGTCAAAGGAGAAAACAAGAGAGCAGAAAAGAAAAGACAAAAATAAACAGAACAGCTGTCTTTGATAAGAGCCTTTAACATGAGGGCTGGGTCAGTCCAGGAGCAGTCAAGGATCAAGGTGGGCCTCAGAAACCAGAATGAGTTTGTTTGTAACTTCACCCCAGTTCTCCTCCATACAAACACATGACCAGACACACTGCCTGTAGCTCCCCACCTAACACCAACCCAAACCCAACACCAACCCTAACCCCAACCCAACCCTAACCCTAACCCCAACCCAACCCAACCCTAACCCCAACCCTAACCCCAACACCAACCCTAACCCCAACCCCAACCCTAAACCCAACCCCAACCCCAACCCTACCCCCAACCCAACAAAAAAAAACCCAACCCCAAACCCAACCCTAACCCCACCCCAACCCCAACCCCAACCTAACCCAACCCAACCAACCCAACCTAACCCAACCCCAACAAAACCCCCCCAACCCCAACCCCACCCAACCCCAACCCAAAAACCTAAAAAAAACACCAACCTAACCCCCAAAAACCCCCCCCAACCCAAACCCAACCCAACCCCTAAACCAAACCAAACCTCAACCCCAAAAACCCCAAAAAACCCCCCCCAACCCCCAACCCAACCCCAACAACCAAACCTCAAACCCTATTCCCAAAAACCAACCCCAACCCCAACCCCAACCCCAACCCCCCCCACCCTAACCCCACCCCCACCCCTACCCCCAACCCAAAACCCAAACCCCACCCAAAACCCAACCCCTACCCAACCCAACCCCAACCCTAAACCCAACCACCAACCCAACCCCCAACCCCAACCCCTAACCCCAACCCCAACCCCCCAACACCAACCCCAACCCAACCCCACCCCCAACCCAACCCAACCCCACCCTCCCCCAACCCAACCCAACCAACCAACCCCCAACCCCCAACCCCAACCCCAAACCCCAACCCCCCCCCAACCCAAACCCCAACCCCAACCCCACCCCCAACCCTACCCCAACCCCAACCCCAACCACCCCCCCCCCAACCCGAACCCCCCAACCCCAACCCCACCCCTAACCCCCACCCCACCCCAACCCTAACCCCAACCCCAACCCAACCCCCCCCCAACCCCCCCCAAACCACCCCCAACCCCAAACCCCCCCAACACCACCCCCAACCCCAACCCAACCCCCCCCCCCCTAACCCCAACCCCAACCAACCAACCCTAACCCCCACCCCAACCTCCCCCCCCCCCAACCCAACCCCAACCCCAACCCCCCACCCCCCCCCAAACCCCACCCCCCCCCCCCCCAAACCCAACAACCAACCCAACCCAAACCCCAACCCCAACCCAACCCACCCTGTCCCAACCCACCCCAACCCCAAACCCAACCCAACACCAACCCAACCCTAACCTCCACCCCAACCCCAACCCCAACCCTATCTCTCTGTTTCTGTTACATATATAGAAATCTCCCTCACTGTTTCTGCCCACGTTGACAAATGATCATTTCTATTTAGAAACCCGTCTTTTCTACATGATCAGTTCAACCCATCTAAGATCCCTCGAGCGTGTTGATCCAAGCTGAGAACCACAATGATCACCTGCTTCCTCACGTTCGTTCATTCTGGGTCCAAAGAACAGACTGACTCAGACACAGAACTGTCTTGAAAGATAGCGAGTGAATCTTCCTCAGAGATGATCAGAGTGAGCTGGGGGGGGGGGGGGGGGGGGGTTTAATCTTCTGCTCTCATGCGTGGTGAGGTGATGCAAAGCCGTCCTCCTCTCAGGTGATTCCCCCTCCTTAAGCTGTTATCGTAAACCCCGTCGGTCTCTGGTTCCACCGCCAACATGCGCTCACACTGATCAATCAGAAACTGACAGGGTTGCCGGCTCCATGACCCCGTGCAGTTACAGAGATATATCTCTCTGGCCAGGGCTCGGTTGGCCTGGCACAGCGGCGGGAACTCTGCTGGCTGTGTCACTTCTGAGATATCGGCCTCGGGCTCAGCAGTCCATCATCCAGACTCTCATAAAGCCACGGTTAGTGCTGCCTGAGAGGATCCCGGCCTCTCCGACACTGACATCTCCTTCGTTCTGGCCCTTTTCTAATCTAGTTTCCTTCTGCGAGACGCAGGAGATGAATATGTAAGCCGAGCTTTCTTCCTGTCTCATAAAAAGGGAATCACCACCATCAGTTTAACACTCTTATATCACAGCAGGCAGCTCATGAAGCCCAAAAATCAAGGTTAATCTGTTAATAAGTTGAGGAGAACACCTCCTTCTGGAGAGTTTTTTTCTAACCTCGGCTCTTTGTGACATCACAGAGGGGTCGGGTTTCCTTATTCTCCAGGTAGTGAGCTGCAGGGCCCCGAATATTAATATTAATAATGATAATGATACTAATAATAAATACTGAGTTTTCAAGAAGTGAAGACGTGAAGGAGTCGCTGGTTACAAATGAAGGCTGCTCATTTTTATTTCTCCGTAATTCCTGGACCTGGAGGCTGATGGCAGCTTGGGGGCCCCCCGGTGGCTAAATGGGGTTTCATACATCTCTACAGTCTACAGGAGTTCTCAAACTTATTCTTCAAAAGTCTGTATCTCCATTTAAATCCAGAGGTCAACTTTCAACAACATAACATTTATTTAGCTTTTTAACTGAACTATATCATGTAAAAACAACATACCATTGATATGACAAGAACAACACAAAATGTAAGGAAATAAATTACTTATTTTGAACTAAATTCACTATAGAAAATTCAGAATGACAAATAAAGAAGAAAACATGGTCAGCATGAACATGAACACCTGACCTCTAACTCTTTCATTTAAGGTTTAAATGTTTTGGTGAGCTAAGCTAGCGTATCAATCGAAGTTGCTCTGTTTTCAAGGAAAATAATAAAACTGGTTTCCCAGCTGATTTTTTTCAAAGACCCGCCCTATTTTGCTTCTGATTGGCTCTAAATCAAACCACCATGTCCTGATAGGCTACGTGTTCCTGTCATTCATACGAGCATCTGCTCCGCCTGGCTCACGGTCCGGGTCCAGGTCCAGGTCCCGTCCCAGTATGGAGGCTCATCCTGTATCCAGTTCTGGCCACGCCCCCGACGGTGATGAGCCCATGTTGCCAGGTGTACGATAATTATCAAATTTGTACGATAATTTGGCCCTCTGTACGATGTATGATCAATAATCCAAAAAAAAGGCCAAATGTACGATAATGTGACTATTTCAAATTATTCAATTCAAATTCAAATTAAAAATACTTTATTAATCCCCCAAGGGGGAAATTCAAGTTTCAGTACACCAATTCTTCTGGTGTACTAGGGGAGCTGCTAGTGTCCAGCGCTCCTTTTCATGCCAGGTCCCGTGGTCCGAGTGCTAACTCCAGATAACAGCCGTTAACAGCCGGTAAAACAGTTAACAGCCGTTAAAACAGTTAACAGCCATTAGAACCAGTATATCTCCATAACGATGACAAGTGAGATATCTCCAGGTCAGAGGAGGAAACACCGATGAACCAAACCGTCTCCTCTGGGAAGACTGAGCTCCATTCAGTCCGGCGAGCGACGGAGCCGACCGTCCCAGAGCCCGGTTCATCATGCGGACCGGACCAGGCCGTTGTCGTCTCCCCCGGCGGTGCTGGGCCCCACCAGGTCACCAGACGGCCCCTGCCAGGTCAGCTGACCCATCCGGGGTGCAGACAGCTGGACGGGGGCAGCATGCCGCCGCCGCTACGTCGGGGGCTCCGGTCCCGGATCAGTGACGCTGCAGCCCGGATCCAGTGGCGGTGGTTGCCGCGGGTAACAGTTCAGGACTACTTAGCTTAGCTTTCCTGAACCGGCCTCCAGCGACACCGTCCACGTCCGCGGCGGCAGGTCTCCACCAGCCGCAAGAGGACCGATCCGCCCCCTGCAGACAGTATGTAGACGTCCGACCGCAGATCACCACAAACCGGGCACAAACTGGAGCGTCCAGCGTCGCAGGGATAAGTCCCGGAGCAGCAGCGAGAAGCGTCCATGCCAGGCGTCGTTCCGGGCAACTGCCGCAATTGTCTGCCGGAGGTTTTTTTTTTTTTTTTTTGTGAACCCTGAAGGCATCTGTTCCCATGTGCCATGTTTCCGGCCAATGGTGCTATTGCTGAGGCATGAAATACGAACGTTTATCTCAGAACAACGAGCATGATGGGTTCAATGGGCCGAATGGTCGGCTTCGCCCGCTATTTAACACTATATTTTGACTATAGCGCATCATTGGGCTTGTTATTTTAGTTATGACAGATGTACGATCATTTACCCTCAAAATACGAATAATTTTGAGTCTCTGGTACGATAATCCTACATTTCCCACCCGGCAACGCCGCCCAGTCTCCCTTTTTGCCCGACCGTCCAGTTCTGTTGTGCCTCTGTAACCGGTCTCTCGAGCTCACGTGGTTTACAGCGGCGGCAACGCCACTGCTGCGGTGGCGGCAACGCCGCGGCCTGCACCTGTCCTCGCCAGGTGTGCGTGGTGCGGTTTTATAAATCTGGTTATTTCCTTCCAGCTGTCGAGCAGCTTTCAGTCGGAGAGTTTGATAAAAGAGCAGGAGGTTAGGTTTAAATAAAGCATGTGATCTGAATAAACCATGACGACGCTGCGCTGCTTCCCAGGACGGTTTGATCCAGAACAACTCTCCCACCTGTCCTTCAGTGTTTCTGTTTCAACTGAACACATTCCTGTCGACTGACAGTGAAAGGGTTTCTTTATCAGCTGCGGGACGAATCTGCCGGTAATAAAGATCTCTGAAAGCTCCGTTAGCCGATGGAGGGTCGGTGGAGGACGGTTTCAGAAAATCGCATTATTTCTGCCTTAAATGAGGCCATTATTGCTGAAGCTGGACAAATACCTGGAATAAGTGCTGCCTGCAGCTGCAGCCCGGCTCCTAATGGACATAAATTAGACTCTCACTGGATATTCACGATGAAACCTTTTTAATTCACTGTTAAACACACACTCCAAACTGAGATATAAAAGCAGAGAAATAAAATAACACACTGGGTCTTTTCTCCACTTTATAAATTTCTCTGATTTATAATCAGTGATTAATACGAGTAATTAGAGCTGATTAGAGCTGTGGGAGAGCACTTCCCTCTACTCCATTATTGTCATTGTGATCAGCTAGACCTCCTTTGTCTCCATTGCTTTTATTAAAATTGGAGAATGAGGGGAAATGAATCTTTTTATTTGAACAAAGAGAGGAGGAAAGTCTTGGAGGCCTTTTCTGACAACTCTGCTTTGCTGCAAGTCTCATGTTTACCTTCAGTGATGTCACATGACCAACGCTCCCCATGTCATCATCGGTTCACACGTTTAAAGGTGTGAAGGAGAGATCTGTGGGAAGAAGTGACTTATGACGACTTCCTGGTTACATCTGATCACAGAAGACCTGCAGTTTTCCTCATCGTAGAGTCTGACCTCTCTGGGCATCGTATTTCAAGATGGTGTAGACACGGTGCAACGTAGAAGAGCCCTTCAGCTGATGCTTATATCTGTTAAATTAGGTACAATCAATCAGTAACAGGACCTGTTAATTACTGAACTTTCATATCATTTTATAAAAAATCGTGAGTTTCTCTAAGATAAATGTACTAATCCATGAACCTATCAGAGCCCTGAGCAGGAGGAGTAGTTTAGATTTTTGTTATTCTGGTGATCAGTGTGCTCAAAGTCAGGCTGGAAAAGGAGAAAAACATCTGGAAAGAACGTGAACATGAACATCTTCTGGAACATTTGAGTCCTTTAATGATGCTGGTGGACGTTTCCTTCTTCTGTGATATCAAACAAATGCAGGATGACGTGCGCTGGCATGCACACAGGTGGAGGCCGGACATCTGCACACGCTCAGTTTAATTCCTCACATGGCTGACATAACTGGGGCTGAATGTCACGGGTGAGGCTGCGGGGAGGACTTCCCCGGCGGGAGAGCTTTTTTCTGGTGACACTTCACACAGAGTGTGTGGAAACCTGTCACTTCCAGCGAGTTGGTGTCAGCAGGAGCCCAAGACGTCACGCAACAAGGTCAAGAAACCCTCCACCCACGCTGATTCCATCCATCAACACTGATCACGTCCATCACGATGACCATCACAACCTGCTTCCTTCAAAATAACCAATTCATCTCCAGCCGCCCAAGGCACCACCACTTCACGTCTATCTATCTTTGTCAAAGCAGATCTTCAACAAGCAGACGAGATCTAACTGCTAACACTGAGGAGACAAAGGAAACATGGAGGTGCTAACACTGGGGAGACGAAGGAAACACGGAGGAGCTAACACTGAGGAGATGAAGGAAACATGGAGGAGCTAACACTGAGGAGACCAAGGAAACATGGAGGAGCTAACACTGAGGAGACCAAGGAAACATGGAGGAGCTAACACTGAGGAGACCAAGGAAACATGGAGGAGCTAACACTGAGGAGACGAAGGAAAGACGGAGGAGCTAACACTGAGGAGACGAAGGAAACACGGAGGAGCTAACACTGAGGAGATGAAGGAAACATGGAGGAGCTAACACTGAGGAGATGAAGAGAACACGGAGGAGCTAACACTGAGGAGATGAAGGGAACATGGAGGAGCTAACACCGAGGAGACGAAGGAAACATGGAGGAGCTAACACTGAGGAGATGAAGAGAACACGGAGGAGCTAACACTGAGGAGATGAAGGGAACATGGAGGAGCTAACACCGAGGAGACGAAGGAAACATGGAGGAGCTAACACTGAGGAGATGAAGAGAACACGGAGGAGCTAACACTGAGGAGACGAAAGAAACATGGAGGAGCTAACACTGAGGAAACGAAGGAAGCGTGGAGGAGCTAACACCGAGGAGACGAAGGAAACGTGGAGGAGCTAATACTGAGGAGACGAAGGAAACATGGAGGAGCTAACACCGAGGAGAAGAAAGAAACACGGAGGAACTAACACTGAGGAGACGAAAGAAACATGAAGGAGCTAACACCGAGGAGATGAAGGAAACACGGAGGAGCTAACACCGAGGAGACGAAAGAAACACGGAGGAGCTAACACCGAGGAGACGAAAGAAACATGGAGGAGCTAACACTGAGGAGACGAAGGAAACATGAAGGAGCTAACATGAGGAGACGAAGGGAACATGGAGGAGCTAACACTGAGGAGACGAAGGAAACATGGAGGAGCTAACACTGAGGAGACGAAGGAAACATGGAGGAGCTAACACAGAGGAGACGAAGGAAACGTGGAGGAGCTAATACTGAGGAGACGAAGGAAACATGGAGGAGCTAACACCGAGGAGAAGAAAGAAACACGGAGGAACTAACACTGAGGAGACGAAAGAAACATGAAGGAGCTAACACTGAGGAGACGAAGGAAACATGGAGGAGCTAACACCGAGGAGATGAAGGAAACACGGAGGAGCTAACACTGAGGAGACAAAAGAAACATGGAGGAGCTAACACTGAGGAGACGAAAGAAACATGGAGGAGCTAACACTGAGGAGACGAAGGAAACATGGAGGAGCTAACACCGAGGAGATGAAGGAAACACGGAGGAGCTAACACAGAGGAGATGAAGAGAACACGGAGGAGCTAACACTGAGGAGACGAAAGAAACATGGAGGAGCTAACACCGAGGAGAAGAAGGGAACACGGAGGAGCTAACACTGAGGAGACGAAAGAAACATGGAGGAGCTCACACCGAGGAGATGAAGGAAACATGGAGGAGCTAACACCGAGGAGAATGAAGGGAACACGGAGGAGCTAACACCGAGGAGAAGAAGGGAACACGGAGGAGCTAACATGAGGAGACGAAGGGAACACGGAGGAGCTAACACTGAGGAGACGAAAGAAACATGGAGGAGCTAACACTGAGGAGACGAAAGAAACATGGAGGAGCTAACACCGAGGAGACGAAGGAAACACAGAGGAGCTAACACTGAGGAGATGACGGAAGCGTGGAGGAGCTAACACAGAGGAGATGAAGAGAACACGGAGGAGCTAACACTGAGGAGACGAAAGAAACATGGAGGAGCTAACACCGAGGAGATGAAGGAAACATGGAGGAGCTAACACTGAGGTGACGAAAGAAACATGGAGGAGCTAACACAGAGGAGAAGAAGGGAACACGGAGGAGCTAACACCGAGGAGAAGAAGGGAACATGGAGGAGCTAACATGAGGAGACGAAGGGAACACGGAGGAGCTAACATGAAGAGATGAAGGAAACATGGAGGAGCTAACACAGAGGAGATGAAGGAAACATGGAGGAGCTAACACCGAGGAGAAGAAGGGAACACGGAGGAGCTAACATGAGATGAAGAGAACATGGAGGAGCTACGCGAGGAGATGAAGGAAACATGGAGGATCTAACACTGAGAAGATGAAGGAAACATGGAGTAATCATCTCTGACAGAGTGAAGGACTGTGTTTTTTTTTTTCTCTTCTATGGTTTTTGGTGTTTTAGCTTGTTTGCACCTGTTTATTTCAGTCTGGTTAAGTTTTGGTCTAGTTTGGCTAGTTTTGCCAGTATGGCAACTAATCCACGTATTTTTGTTGTGTTGTGAGAGGTAAGGAGGAGATTCCAACTAGACTTAATTCATTTCAACAAAAAAGGCAAAGGTCCACATTTAACTTAAAGCTCGAGTGCCAAGGAGATGCCAAGGAGTCAGGACACGAGGTAGGAACATGGGAGGGAGAAGGATCAGTGCAGTTTTCATGTCTGCTGTATTCACAGATTGGTGCAATTGAATCTGTTATGTTCAACATTTAAAGAATTCTTCTAAACTCAAACACATGTGGGAGGGGCCCTGCTGCACCTGCTGTTCATTGAGTAACGATACGCTCCTTCAATTCAAAGCCTCCAAAAACACCAAAAGAAGTCACTAGATTTCTTTGGTTTTTTTTGCTTGTCACTTCTTTGAGTCGTTAGCAGCGTCTGAATATTCACTAAATATAACGATTAAGTCACTGAGTTGGCAGCAGTGCTTCTCCGCTGCTCGTAAATGAACTTTGAGTGCATCATAAAAACATTGTAGTTTTGATAAAAGTTGTCATTTTATGAGAGAAATGTAATGATTTTACTTGAAAATAGTTGCAAAGTTGAAAAATTGAAAAGTTGTAATTGTCACATTAAAAGAGATTCAATTTTACGTTAAAAAGTCACATATTTAGTTTGGTTACATCTGGTTTGGTACATGTGTTTATTCCTCTGAAATTTAGTGAGGGTTTACAAATTATAAGAAAAAAGTCACAATTTTACAAAAACAGTTCTGCTGTTAGTTGTTGCAATTTTATGAGAGAAAACTTAAATGATTTTACTTGAAATTACTTGTCAAAGTTGTGATTTTATTTGAAAAAAGTAGCACTTTTATGTTAAAAACTCACAAGTTTACATTGAAAGTTTAATGAGAAAAAATGCAACTTTTACAAAAGTCACAGTTTTACACTAATAAGTTACAATTTATCATGAAAAAGTTTCAGTTTTGCGAGAAAAACGTTCACATGAAAAATGAAACTGGGTCAAAGCTCTGCTTCTTACCTTTATTGTGTCTTTAAAAATAAAAAGAGATGCACCGGAGCATCAGAAACGTTGTCCGTGCATGTTCGTCTAAACTTGTGCACAAATGAAAACCTTTTTTTAAAAGTTATAATCTATGGCAGTGATTCTCAACTGGGGGTCCGTGGACCCCTAGAGGTCTGAGGTGTAACTGCAACGGGTCCGTGGGTCCGTGATAAGAAATGTATTTGATTATGGAGCCCCGTTTGGGTCATAATTCAATGAATAAAAGAGTCTATTATTATGAAATACAGGCATTTAATATGAAATATTTCCCATTATTATAAAAATGAAATTATTAGTGTGTCAATTACAGCAGAGAGGGCGGAGCCATTTATGTGATTGGCTGCTCTTTCATTCAGGCATAAGCAACAGAACAGTGAATATCGATAGTGAGCGAGAGGTGCAGTTATACTCCAGGCCAGTAGGTGGCAGAATGCACCTCAGTTTACGGTTAAAAGTTGACATCGACTAAGAAATGTCAAGGTTTCCCGTAGCTCAGTCCAAGCTAGCATAGCTACAATCGGACTAGGAGCGCACCTTGATGACGCCACGGCCCGCTGCTAACGGGACCTCACGGCCAAAACTAGTCGATGTCAGAGCGTAGAATGGAGAAGGATCAGCCAATGAGCGTGCAGGTCAACCACTGGTCCCGCCCACTGGCAAAATGACATTATTATGTAAAAGCTCATTCTTATGAAAAAAGCCATTCTGATATAAATTATTATGCATTAAACTAAGATTAAATAATAATACAAATATATTTCATAATAATCACATTTTTTAAATAATAATAATGGGAAATATATTTTATAATACAGTGATCCCTTAGTTTTCGCGGTTAATGGGGTCCGGCGCCCCCCCACAACAATCAAAATCCACGATCTAGAGCCGTATCCCCCCGACCCTACATAATGTGTTTAAAATATGTTTAAACACCACAAAAAAGTAGCGAGACACTGCAGTGACACAAGACAAAGACGAAACTGTGGTCTCTCTGTTTCCCTCACAGCCTCTGGTCTCTAAACTTTAGTAAATGCGTCTCGGCCAATCAGAGCTCAGTTTCTAGAGTTCTGGTCCGTCTGTGTTTCTTTGTCGCTTACAGGAGGCTGTGAATAATCGTTTGATGTTTCGCTGGCAGCTGCAGCCTCTCGTCTGCTGTGGGGCGGATTTTCGCAGAATTTCAGTGATTATTTCTTGATTTTTTTATTATAATATATTCCTGAATAAAAATCTGCGAAGCACTAAAACCGCGGTACTCAAACCGAAAAGTGGCAAGGGATCACTGTAATACACATATATTTCATAATAATGGGAAATATTTCATAATAATGGATGCGTATTTCATAATAATAAACGCCTGTATTTCATAATAACAGATTCATTTATTCATTGAATGTTGACCTAAACGGGGCTCCATATTTATCTCCCTAAACTACAGTAACAGGACCTTCTTTCTCTCTTTCATAAGTCTAATTCACTGTTTTTTTTTTATCTGAAATCTTGCACCTGTTTGTATTATTGAAGTTAATTCATGACAGCGTTGATGCAAACCTTTTCAAATCATGAGCCCCCAGTATTTTAGCGGCCATGCACCATTCATTTCTTTAAAAAAATGCTTTTATTGTGAAATATTTGAAAGAAGCTGTTGGAGGGAAACTCATTAACTTGCAAGTTCAAGTTATCGTTGAAACTGCGATAGAAAAAAAGAAGATGACAAACACAGTAACATGAAGAAGAAGAAGAGAAGAGGGGAGAAAAGAAGTAGACGACGAACGTTTCAACTTGACATCAAACCAAAAAACGACCGCTTGTTCCAGACGTGACAGATTCTCAACCACCGGAGGAGAAAAACTGGGAAATTGAGAGCAAAAAGAGACTTTATAAAGAAGAAAATATCACGTTGGGATTTACAGCAACTGATTCAGACCCTCAGCAGCCTCTGAGTTTTTATAATTTATTATCTATAATTCTTTTGTTCTGGAAATTACAACTGAAAGCTCATATTTGCCTCAAAGAGTGAATAAAGGCCACGATGCAGTTTCTGGCCCCCAGATCACCTCTGATCAAAAATATTCAGGGGGTCCAGGACCCCCAAATGGTTGGGATCCCCTGATCTAAAGAAGAGAGGGAACCGTGCACGTGATAAACCAGCTGGCAGTAAAGCTGAGCAGCTGTGGACCAGATCTCCCAGTTAGATTCCCACCACTGGGATCAATGGGTTCAATACAATCTGGAGTTTCTGCTGATTTTTCCATCTTTGTCTTTAAAGCTGAGCCTTAAAACACATGATATATGTGAAGTGATGTGATTCAACCAGTAGCAGAATGGGGTGGGACCAGTTTACAGGTGGTAGCATCAGAGGCAGTTCAACGCTGCAGACGGCCGACGCCTTAAATTCATTGGTTGAATACACCTGTGACCTTCAAAACGCTGTTAGCTGTGGGTTTTACGTCAGAGCGGTCGTCCTGACGGCCTGTAAACCCTGGTCGTAGCTCGTAGCCGCCGCTGGCCGTTTTCATCGTCTCTTTATGATGCGTTCACTTGCTTGGTGTCAGAAACAGGTTCGGTTCACGAGGAATTCGTCTCTGGAGGATTGAAGCGGAGCTCGTTTCTGTCAGCTGCATTTGTGTGAATAAAGAAAGGCTTCGGTGACGTCACCGGTGATGTCATCGGTGACGTCACCGGTGATGTCATCGGTGACGTGCAGCTTACACTCACCAGCCCTTGATGACTGGTTTGTCAGTGAAGATTAAATATTAATTTACTGGGACTAAAACTGTTCTGGTGGATCTGCTTGGAGCCTCAGAGGCTCTTCGTATCTCTGGGTTTGGACCGGTCCGTCTCCCACTGACGGTTCCTCTGATGCTGTCGGTTCTATTCTGCTCCTCAGCCGTTTCTGTATCCGACCGGTTCTGTTCCAGATTCTACGGGTCAGAACATCTCCAGGTTCTGCAGCGGTTAACGAGGAACCAGCAGCTTCGTGGCGCTCGGTCCTCGGTCCCGGCCGACAGCTGAAGAGAACATTGGTCTCCTTGTTAAATTCAACGGCCTGCTGGGAAGTCATGTGACTGATTCTGACACCTACACTGTAAGAAAAAAAATCATAAAAAAACGGTAATTTTCCAGCAGCTGGGGTGCCAGAAAAATACCGTGAAGTAACAGAAAATTATTTTCTCAAAAAATACAGTTTTTTTCTGTAATAAAAATACAGTTTGTAGTTGTAATTTTAACAGGATTTTGCCTTATTTTTAGGTTGTTTTTAACATTTAATTAGAAACATTTTCACATTTTAAAACAATTAAATTACCTAGAAATATGGTAAGTAAATGCTGTATTACGAATAATAATGCTTAAATTTACAGAAATGTGCTGTTATTAATTGGTTTCAATGACATTATTTGATGTAAAAAAAAAAGTTGTATAATAATTTGTGTTTGATGTAATATAACAGTATATGACACAAAAAATAATGTGATTCATCTTTCAAAACGTCAAAAAACTGTTGAAAAAAATAGATATTGGGTTTAAAATTGCTACAATTTTAAGGCCTGTAGCCTTTGAATTGTAGTGGATCCTGGTCTGCAACACCTGACAGCCATGGCGCTAGCTAAAGGAGTATTTTATCAACTTCCTGTTTTTGCACAGCACAAGTTTTGTTTAACACCCTTTATTAAACAAACTCACGGGTTCTCATTCAAACACAGACAGACTTAACTCAGGGTGACACACATTAACATGTTAAATGTAAGAGGTCTGAATCAACAGGGGGTCAAACCAGCAACAGACTTTACATGGCAGCATTAAATCAAATAGCTAACAAATAAACACAGATAAGCACCCAAACAACCAAGGCTGCAAAGGATGCTGGGAAACGACCCAAAAGGACCTGCCAGATCACTAGCAGCATATCTATCAGAGAAATGCTTTATTGAAAGCATTTAATTGCAGCTCCCTTGGTAGAGCTGATGCTCAATCAGCAGAGGCAGCAGCCCTAAGTTCAAGTCCAACTCTTTATTATTCACCCTCTCAAGCTTTCCCCTTTCCCTAGGTCTCTGTAGATGTCCTTTCAAAATAAAAATCATTAACAATAATTTATTAATATGATGTTAATAAATGTTACCATCTAGAAATGAGAGTAATTGTAGTTATTTTCAATGAAAATATTAGTCAATCAAAGAAATTATAGTAACATTACAAATTTTTACTATTGATTCCTCAGTAATTTTAAATAATTAAAAATTTTTTTAGAGTTTTAAAGTTGAATTTTACAGTTTATTACCTTAAATAACAGACAAATATTTGTGAAATTACGATATATTTGTGAACTTTTTAACTATACATATATGTGTTTCTAATGGTTTTTTTTTTTTTGGTAAAAGAAATAAATATATATATATATATATATATATATATATATATATATATATATATATTATATATATATATATATATATATATATATATTTATGTATGTATTTTAAAAATACAGGAAAAAATCTGTAAAATAGACAGTAAAATTCTGTTATATTACAATTTTTTTTTACAGTGTATGTGAGCATCGCCGCAGCGACAACGCTGAGCTCATGTTTCCTGTGATGCTTCTAATAAATCTGCTGGAAACTCCTTTTATCTCTCACTTTTTATCTCTGCAGAGGAGTGGTACGATCTCCTGCAGCAGCAGCGCTGAAGCTGCAGCAGCGACAGATCAGGAAGCTTTTTCTCCCTCAAACGTTGTCCAGTTTTGCTCTTCACAGACTCAGATAACGTTCACCCAAACACTGTTCATACTCGCTGTCTTAAACTGGAAAACTGCGTTTCTGCAGCCATCTATCATGATCACAGACTGTAGAGGAAGAACTGGACAACGCCCAGGTGATGTCATCCTCCACCAGGTCCAGGACTCTCTGAAAACCTCCATGTTTTCCCCTCAGTTTGATTAAATTCAGCTGCTTGAACTGTTGTCGTTTTAGTTCAGGAGCGTTTGGAGTCCCACAGGGAACATGGATTCATCGGACCGCAGTTGGACTCCGAACCGTTTACAGTTGTGGATCTATAAGATGGTGGATCTATACATGGGCTCCACCATTGGACGGGCCGGCCAGGACGCCGCGTTACTGCGCCCTGAGAGGGTTACGGTCTGTTAGCACAGCGGCGCTGCCGGTCCCACGTGGAGCTGTTGCCCGGCTCGGGGAGCAGAGCGAGCTCCCGGTACAACAGCTCTGTACGTCGGACGGTACCGGTATCATTTCAGGTTGGGACTGGGAGCTGCGGTTAATCATCCCGGCAGCAAGATCTCCGAATTCCAACATCGTTTCGGTGGCGTGACGTGAAATGACATCGTCGTTTAACAGCTTGCCTGGTGCAGATGTATAAATCAGACTGAACGGACCGCCGGTACCGGCTGTGCGCTGTTCTGGAAAGGCCCCAACATGAAGCTCAGGGACGTATCAGGCAGCTTGTGCCGACCGATCGTCGGCTACGTGCAGCGGCCGTTCCTGATGTCGCCACCGAAAACGGAGTTTAAAAAGGGTAGCTTCCGCTGTGGGCGTCCGCCGGCATCGTCGTAGCTCCTCCGGCGCCGCGGCTCGGCCGAAGTAACCGGGAGGATGGCTTCTGCTGAGACCTGCTGTCAATCATCCCTGCGTCCCAGCAGGACTCCGCCCATCCTGGTTTCAGCTCTGGGAGCACTTGTTTCAGATGTTTCAGCAAAATCACCAGAAATGAGGATGTTTGCAGAGATTTGATCAGAATTAGTGATTCTAACTCCATCCAACCCAAGACAGTTTGAGACAACGTACAAGACCTTAACTCTCCTAACACGAGCACTACGTTTTACAACCAGCAGGTACAGATCTGTCGTCTCACATCATCTCCAGACAAACTGAACTGTTTCAAAGGTTTGGCTTCTAGATGGAGGGGGTGGGGGGGGGGGGGGTGAGGAGCTCTCTGAGACAAAGCTGAGGGACAGGTGATGAAGAGGGACGTCTGGAGACGGAGGGTTCATGAACCAGTCTTCTGAAGCGACTCTGAGGAACAGTAGACTGAAACCGTCTGAAGCTGCCTCATCTCTTCAATTCTAACTCGGCTTTATAATTTAAGTAGTAGTTTACCACGTACGTCGGCTTTAATTAATTGGACGTTAATTAATAAGTTGCACCCTCCTGTAATTTTCAACAGAGCAACTCGTGTGAATCTGTTGTTCGCATGTTTCCATTTACATCCATTAAATCCCCAACCAACCGTTTTTCTTCAGCTGCTCCTCCACAAATATAGATTTTCTTTTATTTAAGATGAATCGATCGCTCCACAGAAGTACATAATAAAGACCAAAGTTATCGTTATGAATCATTTTCGCAAAGAAAAGGACTTGGACTTGGAAAAGGAACTCAGAAGTTGTCAGTTTTTCCCAGGATCCTCTGCTCCTCCCCTCCACCTCTGTAATCCATCACCTCCACAGATCAGATATTCATTATCTGGGACCTAAAAGGATCTGCCTACGAGCTCTGACGACAAAGACCAGAGATGGAGGACGGGGACGGTGGTGGGACTGGGGGGGGGGGGCGTAAATTAGATTTTGTCAGGTATTATCTGTTTCTGAGACCTCTGGAAGTCCAAGGACACCGCCAGCAGGGTAAACAACAGTTACAGCAGACGGATGGATGGAATCCAACACAGCAAATAAAGCGTGGTGGAGGCTGTGGACATAGTGATAAATGAGGGCTGGGGGGGTCCTGGGGGGTGCTGGGGGTGCTGGGGGGAGGGGAGCAGGCCCCTGCTGCAGGTTTGTGTCTTACTCTTTAGGGGTGAGTATTGGCAAGGACCTCACAATATGATATGTGTCATGATACGTGTGTCACGGTGCGATATTATGACGATATCACGATATATTGCGATATTTTACCCAGTTAATATCAAAATTAAAAGTAGAGATGAAAATATTGATCATTCAGAGGACAAATTGAGTCAAAACTATTTGCTTCTAAACAACCTATTTATTGTTTATTATTAGTGTTTTTCCACATTTAAATTTTAAACAATTTAAATGTGAAAATTAAACAATTTTCCTAAAAAATCGATATTAGGAGCTTAAAAATTGATTTTATATTGGGTGGCCAAAAATCGCGATATATTGCCAAATCGATTTTTTTTCACACCCCTATTAATCTTTGAGTTTTGTTGATGTTCTCTCTGTTTTGCAGGAGGAGAGTTCCCACTAAACCCCAGACATGGTTAGGGATGGGAATTAATAAGATTTTTCCGATTCCGATTCCATTATCGATACTGTTTAACGATTCAATTCTTTATCGATTCTCTTATTGATTCTAATTTGGGGGAAAAGGAGAAAAAATAGTTTTATTAGCATCAATTTTTTTTACTTAGAAGTCACGACCTTACAAACTCAACAGCGAGGTCAAAAGAGGCCCAAAGCCTGGATAACGTGTTAACTGTTGTAATATGTAACTGTGCAAATACACAAGAATGTGGAACATTTTACTAACAGATTTTTCCTAATAGAAATAAAAAAATGTCCCTTTTAAAAGGATATATGAGCTCACTAAGCACTCAAAAATAACAATAAAGAAAGATAAATACTATCAAATACAACGGAACAGTGCATAGTACAAATCTGAAAATACTATGAAGAATTAATTATTTAGCAGTAAAATAATCATGTCTTCCAGCCTCTGAACCAGCCAGACTCTCTCTCTCATCACGGTCATCTTCTAAATGTAATGCAGAAAGCATTCGTTTAATAGCATAGCGCTAATGTTATAGCGTGTTTTACAAAGAAGCACATAGGCAGCGGGATAGCTACTAACCAGAGTTACCAGAGGTGATCTTAGCTTGGCTACTGCTGCTGGGTTGAGATCCATCAGTCCGAAGCGTCAAAAACACAACACTCGTTAGCGCATGTTGTGTGTTCAAATGTTTCTGCATGTTAGCCGTGTTCCCTCCCGACGCTGTTATCTCCACTTTACAATGACTGCTAGTTGCCTTGTTGCCATCTTTCTTTGGTGAAGTGAAGCCAAACTTTGGAGCATTTGAACCTGGTGGGCGCCATTGTTGTTTACAACTCCAATGCTAACATGCTAAACCGACGTAGCTTAATCACGTAAGTGCTTTCTGGAATTGACTGTGCGTAACTTGCGTAAATTACGTGAGATTCTTGCTGGTTGGAATCGATAAGAGAATCGCTGGATAAACTGCCAAACGATTCCATGAAATTGAAACACACGGAACCGGTTCTCTACAGGAACCGGTTCTCTACAGGAACCGGTTCACTACAGGAACCAGTTCTCTACAGGAACCGGTTCCTGTACAGGAACCAGTTCTCTACAGGAACCAGTACTCTACAGGAACCAGTACTCTACAGGAACCGGTTCTCTACAGGAACTGGTTCACTACAGGAACAGTACTCTACAGGAACCAGTTCTCTACAGGAACCGGTTCTCTACAGGAACCGGTTCTCTACAGGAACTGGTTCACTACAGGAACAGTACTCTACAGGAACCAGTACTCTACAGGAGCCAGTTCTCTACAGGAACCAGTACTCTACAGGAACCAGTACTCTACAGGAACCGGTTCACTACAGGAACCAGTACTCTACAGGAACCGGTTCTCTACAGGAACCGGTTCTCTACAGGAACCGGTTCTCTACAGGAACCAGTTCTCTACAGGAACCGGTTCTTGATTCCCAACCCCAGACGTGGTGCCTTTACAGCCAGAGGGTTCCAGCAGCAGGTGAAAGAACCTTCACCAGATGTTGGTAAACACCCATGACATGAATAAAACCATCTTGAAGCATCCTGGTAGATGCAGCAGGTCTCCATCTCCAGCTCTGTGAAGTTTGTCAGCACCATCTGCTGGAGAACAGGCCCACACCATGATGCTACCACCTCCAGACTGGTTCTGGGCCTCACTGCTCCTCCAAACATGCTGTGTATCAGTCCAGTTCTGGTCTCCTCTGGACCAGACTATGTTCTATGTTCTCAGTGCTCCACAGGTTTGTCCAGATGTTGAGCAGCAAACCTCCAACCAGCTTCAGCTTCTTCTCCATCAGTGGAGTCTTGGTGGTGAGTGGTTCATGCAGGTCATGATGGTTACTGGACCTGCTGGTTCCAGGTCTTCCTGAACCGGTGCTCCTTGGCTCCTCTGGAGGTTATTTCCTCCTCTTTGCTTTCACTGTGATGAGATGTTTCTCGGTAAAGAGACTGAACCAGCTGATATTAATTTGCACTGAGAAGAGGCAGGATTGTCTTGGCTTTCCATGCCTTTTTGCACCTCCCTTTCATCATGTGTTCAGTACTTTCCCCCCGTTTCATTTCACATTATTTCACATTTAACTCGTGGACATCGATGGTTTGATTCCTTTGTGTGGATTTAATTGGTTTTTAGCAACATCCTCTGAGAGATTTGTGTCAACAGAACCTTTAGAAATACATTTACTGAGAGAATCACATCAGTCATCAGCGATGACGGTGAACTGAAAGAATAAAAACACTGCTGAATGAACCCGTCTGTGATTCCTGCATTAACTTCAATAAAGCAGTTATTTCAAGGACAGAAACCCGAGTGGTTATACGACAGCAAAGAGAAGTCGAATTAAAAAGCTGAACTGGAACGTTTAACTCAGGTCAGTTCCTGGAGTCAGAGGAATCACTGACAGCAGAAAAGGATGATGGTCCTTCAGCCCAGAAAACATTTAGAGGATTCGTACAGAAGCTGGATGAAGAAGCAGATTCACCGCCGACGGCCCTTCATGCTTTAAAAAAAAAAAAAAAACAGATTTCACGGAAACATTTTAATGTGATGTGAAAACTGAGAGGAGCAACGGCTCAGTCGGGGCTTCACGGCATCTCTGGGACGACGGACGAGATCTGATTGGACAGCTGCGGAGAAGGTGTTAGACAGAGGAGGACGTGTGAAGGAGATGGAAGATTCTGGAAGACGCCCTCAGAGACGAGCAGGAGCGAAGCTTCCTCCTCCCGGATGTTCAGGCCTGACGACTGGTCTCCTCCAAACATCCGTCCAATCAGGACTCTGCTGCAGTTGGAGTCAGAAGCGTCCAGCCAACGAACATCTGGAGAAGATGGAAGCTGAAGAAGATCACAGACTGCGGAGGAGGGTTAGGGTTAGAGGAAGACTCTGGTGGTGAGGAAGATGAGGACGAAGCGATGGAAGCTGGACAAGGAAGAGTGTCGTGTGTCTATCAGAGGAGTTGAGACGGACTCTGGATGGTCGGGAGGAGCCTCCAGGTGACTGGACCACGACAGGTAGGAGAGGACTTGGAGGTCTGGTAGGAAAGGAGACAAGGAGACTTGGTGGTGGAATGAGGATGAACAGAGAAAGAGGGTTAACTGAGAAGAAGTGGGACACTGAGAGGACTGAAGAGAGGAGACAGGAGGACAGGGAGATGAAGGAGAAGACCAGGCAAAGGACATCTGATGATCTGTCTGCTGGTTGGACAGTAAGGAGGGACAGAATGACTTCTACAGGTTGGAGAGGCAGAGAGATGGAGATGGAGGGATGTGATGGAGAAAGGAGTGAAAGTGAAGGTGTAGAAGATGGTGGTGAGACCTGAGATGTTGTTGGTTCAGAGACTGTGGTCCCAAAGAGAAGACAGGAGACAGAGTTGGAGGTAGCTGAGGTTCAGATGTTGAGGTTCTCTTTGGGAGAGATGAGGATGGAGAGGATCAGGAATGAGGACATCAGAGGGACAGAACATGTTAGATGTTCTGGAGACAAAAACGTCCCTGGTTGCTTCAGTCTGAAGACGGAGCTCGGCCTCATCTGGTGTCCAGGAGGTTAGTGAATCAATACGGGGTCAATACCCGAACCCTGATCAAAGGAAACTCACTGCCCCAGTTCAACCTCCGACCTCCAGACTCAGTCCACATCTGTTCTTCTCCACTACACAACCGACGCTGCAGAGGACAGTCCTCAGACCGCCGCCGTACTCATCTGGACTCGTCAATGTCTCCGTAATCAACAAAGACACGAGGGAGCAGGGGGAGGTTAGGGATCAATGGTCTGATTAAAGTCAGACCTTCAGCTGTCTGAGAGCTTCAGGGAGGTGATGAAACCGACTGCCCGTAAATCTGCTAAACAACACTTGGGTTGTTTCAGAGGACGGAGGACGAGGACGACCTCGTTAAGACCATTTAGCTCTTTTCTGTTCAGTAGAACAGAGAGGTTCAACTGTTTGGATTAAACTAATTCTAATAAGTTTAGTCTGTTTTGTTTTTATTCTCCACTTTAAGGCGTTAGTGAGAGAAACTGAATCAATGTTTCCATCGACAGCCCTGAGAAGTTAAAGCTGATTCTTCTTTGTTTTTTTGGTTTAAATAATTGTCTGCCTGTTTTCGTGCTCACGTCATCAAGATTTCAACCCCCACAAAACAAGATCAAATAGGCTGACCCCCTAACCCCTAACCCCTAACCCCTAACACCTAACACTAACACTAACACCCCTAACACTAACACCCTAACACCCTAACCCCTAACACTAACACCCTAACACCCTAACCCTAACACCCTAACACCAACACTAACACCCTAACACCCTAACACCTAACACCCTAACACTAACACCTAACACCCTAACACCCTAACACCCTAACACCCTAACACCTAACACTAACACCCTAACACCCTAACACCCTAACACCCTAACACCCTAACACTAACACCCTAACCCTAACACCTAACACCCTAACACCCTAACACCCTAACACCCTAACCCGAACCCTAACACCCTAACACCTAACACCCAACACCCTAACACCCTAACACCCTAACCATAACACCTTACCACCTAACCCCTAACACCGTAACCCCTAACATCTTAACCCCTAACTCCCTAACACCCTAACCGTAACAGGTTGAAGGAACACTGGTTTCCAATGAAGATGAGCTCCTGTCGTTGTCATTGATAAACTTTGATGGGTCGTCATTAGACAGATGATCAGAACAGCCAGGCTCTGATGTTCCTGTTTTCCTCAACTCTACCAGTAAAACATCCCAGTGAGCCTTCCAGCTGTCGCCCTCTCGGTCCAGTGTTCCCTACGCAACAGTCCAGAGAGGCTGCTGTGGTCTCTGCCGTCAGGACCAGTTTGACTGTGGGGAGCAGCTGACTGGTCCAGGGACCGCCTCATCTGAGACTCTTCAGAGGAACTAATCTGGAGGTTTGATCCAGCGAAGCCCAAAACAGAGACGGGCTCAGTGGCCGACCCAACCGGGCTCAGTGGCTGATCTAACCGGGCTCAGTGGCTGATCTAACCGGGCTCAGTGGCTGATCTAACCGGGCTCAGTGGCTGATCTAACCGGGCTCAGTGGCTGACCCAACCGGGCTCAGTGGCCGACCCAACCGGGCTCAGTGGCCGACCCAACCGGGCTCAGTGGCTGATCTAACCGGGCTCAGTGATAGACCCAACCAGGCTGGTTTTGGGGCTTTTGGAAACCTCCTCCTGATCTAGAAGGCACTGATTTAGCACCAGGACAAAGCAGGGACGAGTGTCAAACCTCACAAGAACCTCCAGCAGGAGCAGATGAGCCCCGACTGAGACCAGTGGTGGTTCTGCCTACCTCTGCTGACACCTAAAAACCCGAAGGTTCCATGTCGGAGCCTGCAGGCCTCGCTGAGCTAGTTCCACATTGAAGTCCATGACTCTGGACATACGGGCGTTTCAGTCATTGTCCAGCACGGTGGTGGAGGTGCCATGGTTTGGGCCAGAACCGCTCTGGATACCAGAGAGCGAGTCTGAGTCCATCTGAGACGAGGTCATGTGACACAGCAGCAGAATGTTCTAGTCCAGACCTGAACCCGACTGAGTGGTGGGACCGTCACAGAGCTGCGGAGACGTGACTGGACTGAAGCAGGGACCAGAGCTCCTCCAGAACCGCGGCAGATGCTGATGGACTTCAGCTGGCTGCCTCTGTGAAGCTCCGACTCGTTTCTCAGAACAGAAGCAGCTGTCAGGCTGCAGCTTTTAATCATTCCCCGATCAAACCCCCAATGATCTCTGAGCTGCAAATCAGCAAGAACGCTGCTCCACCGGCCAGCCTTCAGATCCAGCGCCGGCCCTGTCCAGGGTTATTGACTGTCTGGCTGCATTTATGAGCCGTGTCCGATCAATAAGGCCGATTTAGAGGCGCTGGGATTGTGTGGAACAAACATCTGCTCGTTGTGTGATGAAGCGTGACACAAGAATATCAAAAGCAGCAGAAATGATGGCTCGTACTCATGCTGAACACAGCAGCAGAGCTGACCCGCCGGGCCTCGCCGTGGTCCGTCTCCTCTCCGGCCCGAAACAAACTGAGAACATTCTGGCAAATGAGCAACATGATCTTCCTCCGTCCAGATCAGTCAAGGTGAAAACGAATCAGTTCTTTCGTGAAAAACCGAAGTCATCCGCTCAGTGGACGTGACCGAGAACCGGGACTGTTCAGGGACTGTTCAGGGACACCTTCAGGGGCGGCTGGGAAACCATGACACTCAGTTAACTGACACTTATCAATATAATATAACTAGAGCTGGGCAACGATTAAAAATTTTTTATCATGATTAATCGCATGATTTCCTTGATTAATCACGATTAACCACATTGTATACACAAAATCAAATAATGAATTCAAAAGTAGTGTAAAAGTCAATTTATTTAAATGTTCTGCTGCCATATGAACTAAAGTGTCATAACATTTGTTGTTCAAACACTTTTAACATCAGCACTTGTCAGTAACACATATTTAGTGTAAATCTCATTTTAAAAATGTAAAATAAAATAAAGCTTATTGCCACTAGCAAGGGCATTAATGTCATCCTGTTTTTAAAAAAAAAAAAAAAAAAAATGATTGTGTCTCAGCACAATCAGAACATTAAAACAGGTCATTTCTGAGGTAACAGCAGAAACTTTTAACGGGGAGTTCAACTTGTCAGTTGTTACAAATAACCTTGTTTCTGTTGAATCCTCCGTCTGGGAGAACTTTAAAATGAAAATGTCCATGTTAGAGTTCAGTCACTTTACCAATCCGTGTATCAATCATTCTTTCCATTTTCAATTGTCAATCAAAAATTTAAAAAAAAATTAAAAACTGACATTTTATTACATTTTTCATTTTTTAATCAAACACAAAAAAAAAACGAGAAAAAAAATGCCTGTTATTTTATATTTCCAATTTTAGACTTGGATCAAAAATACAAAATTTAAAAACGGGCCACAGAACTGAACTTGTTTTATAATGGAGGACTGGACTTTCTGTTGTCATTACACATCTGTGCCACTAGATGGAGCCGCACTGCAGTAACCAGCTAGAGAACAGCAGGACAGTGAACACATGGAGCAGATCTGATGGAACATGGAGGAATGACCACAAAGTTTTGTTGCAGTCCAGGATTTTTTTTTTTTTTCACACAGAATTGCTACCTGAGTTGCTACCTGAACTGTAAAGTTCACAGATTTTTACCCGTTCTTCATGTCTGTTTTAGCTTTTCCTTATGTTTACTGTTTTCCGGTTCTGCAGCAGCCAGTAACAGACTTTTCAAAACAAAAGCATGTGAGCAACATGCGTTAATGCACGATAAAATAAATGTCGGTGTTAATAAATTAATGCGATAATAATGCGTTAACTTGCCCCGCCCTAAATATAACATATTACATGTTTATGGAATATTTTTCATGCTTGGCTTCAGCTTCGAGACGTGTAACAGCTACATGAATGCCGTCCAAGAAGTGTTCGTTCACGGCGTCTTCAAAACTGGGAAAAACGTCAAAAATTTTACTGCGAAGACGTTTAAAGCTGAGAGTGTTAGGAATTATTAGAGGAAATATAATTACAGTAAAACTTGTTTTAACTGCACAGTAATTCATGTGACAACGTGAAGGTGATGGAGGAGACTGATGCAATCAGAGACGAGCAGGAACGCCGGCACGCCAGGAAGCTGATTCTCATTCTGATGCTGCTCTGACGGAGACCAGAGGACACTCGCCAGACGTTAGTTTTTCTCTGGAGGCCGTCGTTCGCACGATTGAGTCCTCCTCGCATAAATACGGCGGCGTTTCCACAGATTGGCAGCAGACGCTTCAGACTGGCCATTAGCCAGTCGGTCGGTGTATCGATTATGCTCTTTGACTGAATGAGGCCTAATGATACAGGATGCAGGAGAGCGTTTGTGATGAGAAACCACAGTTTCACTGTGAAAAATGTAAATAAAAACAGAATTAAATTATTTCCAAATGTCATAACCTGGGATTTTATTTTCAGCAGAACACAGGAATCAGATTAGATGATCATTTCCTGAAACACATGATCTCATTTTGAGTTTGATGAATCAGTCCAGTTCAGCATCTGGACCCTTTAGCTATCAGACCACCGATGCAGTCTGTGGTTCAGTGGCTCTGCTCTCTCCTGACACAACCGGGAATCAAACCCGGACCAACCTTTGAAAGCATGACCACTGAGCCGCCAGAGAGGTGATGTTTTGTGAGAAAATCTACCAAGGTTCGGAGTGGTCGGCTGTACAAAACCGAAACACACAGACACTCGTTTTTTGCTAGAATGATATATGTTTATATACAGTCATGGAAAAAATTATTAGACCACCATTTTTTCTTCAGTTTCTTGTTCATTTTAATACCTGGTACCACTAAACGTCATCATGTGACTAAAACAGACAGAAAAGAAAACACTGAATGCATAAAAGCAGTGTTTTTGGCAGTACAACGCCATAGCTATTGATGTAAAAACTTAAGTGATTTAGGTTATAATCAAGAAAACCATGGAAAATGGTGAGATATCAGCTCTTAAATAAAACTCTTATGAGCAATCTTTGTGGTTATCGTTATGTTTGTCCAAACAAATGTACCTTTAGTTGTACCAGGCATTAAAATGAACAAGAAACTGAAGAAAACAAGGGTGGTCTAATAATTTTTTCCATGACTGTATATTCCCCACAGATAGCAAGCATTGCACATAGAAAACACACAATTTGCTCTTTTGCTAGAATAAATGTGTCAAGTTTATTCCCCACAAAATATCGAGCAAAACAGATCACTGACAGTTCACAGGGCTAGGCCTTATAATCTCTTACCTCAACACAGAGACTGGAGAGCCGGACAGTCTGGTAGAGTGGCCAAAAAACCCGGCTGGGCGTCGTGCACGAACCCGCAGCTGACTCTACCCCAACTTCCGGGCTCACCGTCTTTATAGTCTTTTAACAACATCCGAGCTCGGAAGGAGGGACGGGCCCATCCACTCCCCACGAGCTCACACACTAAGTCTTGGCCTCTCGCCATGGAGCTCGCTCCCACGGGAGCTCAGTCCCGTGTGAACGAGCCACATAGGGGGCGCATCTCTCTCTCTACTTACATTTGTTAATAAACATAAACAGGTGCAGAATTGATACGAAAGAGTTGAATCAGGACGTTCTCAGGACACAGAGTTTCCACCTCTGGCCCGAGAACCTCCTGAGCCAAAAAAGGTGCATAATCAGCAGTAGCTGATAATATTCAGCAGTAATATAATTGATAACACATGATCATAATTGACAATAGCATGATTGATATATAAAGAGTTGAATTCAGGGCATTTTGGGACACAAAAATACATTTTTCCCTTCAGGTGAGGAGGAACCAGGAAAACCCTGGGGTGTGGTGTTTTTGTGAAGTGATGCAGTAACAGGTAGAACCAGCAGGTGGAGTGTCGAGGGGCAGAAACTCAGCAGCTGAACGTTCAGGGTGTGGAGACGCTCCTTCACAGTAGCGCCACCTGCTGTTAATGAGCAGCACAGCCCCTCCTCCGTTACTCCAACCCAGGGGGGTCACACTCATTTCCACTAAGGGCCACATCAGCATCATGGCGGCCCTCAAAGGGCCAGATTGACCGCATGAATGTAACAAAATGCAATGAAAACGAAAATAAATTAAACTACACCTTGTTAAATAACGGTTTCTGTATTTATTATGTGTTCAAGTGTCAAATATTTAACTCATTATTATATTAAACTCAGGGTTTGTGGTTGTAAACCTGCTCTCGCACAGGTGATCAGAGTATCCATTACCTTGGTTTCAGAAGCAGAAGCGATTCTTTCTTTTTCTTATAGCCTAAATTTAGCATATTTAGCTCCGTGTTTGCTGTCAAAACGGCGACATAGATTATGCTCTTTCACGACTGACACCGCCTCATAACACAAATGACAGGCCTACTGTTTTTTCACCTTGAGGTACAAACTTTTCGTTTTCCCATCTTTAAAGAAACCGCTTCCTTGTTGCATCAATTTTTCTTTTCTTGGACATGTTGGGGTTAATTTGTAGAGGTTTTTCTTAAGTTCGTCACTTCTGAAAATTGTTTTGATGTCTTGCTCATGGTTTAGATACTGTTATCATTGTGGGTAATGTCGAAATGCATTATAGGAGATGTAGTTTATTGTCCATATGCGCTTTAAAGCGCCGTAAGCTTATTTTAAGTCTTAAAATATTGGTTCAAAATTTAAGCCAATAATGCACAAACTCTCGTGGGCCACATAAAATGACGTGGCGGGCCACATTTGGCCCGCGGGCCTTGTGTTTGACCGCTCTGTCTGCACCATGGACTCTATGAGAAGAACTGGACAATCCCTCTGTGACGTCACCGTGAAGTCCTGCTGAAGTTGGACATGCAGGTCAGTGGAGACGTGTTCCTGTTTTAGAGCCTGGTGGTCAGTGGAGGAACTGCAGCTGTTTAGCAGTCTCACCAGGCATCAACCCAGAAGACGGGACGTTGGCTCCTGGTCTCCACAGATGCTCTGAAATCATGGACGGAGGGCTGCTGGAGACAACCATACGATGGTGACTGTCCTTGATCTTCTTCCGTCTTATCTTCCAGCGGTAGTTCCTCCCGTCTGTCCTGCAGTGATCCGCCTCAGAGCTGAAGAAATAAAATCTACCAAAAAATAAAATCTCAAACAGGAATTAAAGATGTTTAGTGCCAAAGCTAAACACTGGCTTAAGCAGCAGCAGAAATGTGAACATTAACTTCTCTCAAGTCACTGTCAGTACAGTATTTTACTAATATTTAATGTATTTAACTTGTGCAATTTTAATCTAGATTTTGTAGCTGTGTGTATTTGTTTATATCTGTTCACTGCATTATTCACTGTATTTGTATTAATTGTATTTTTTATTTAGTATCTTTTATCTTTCTTTAGCCTGACCAGGGACAAAGACAAAGACAAATTAGCTGATGCTAGACGTCTTCTATGCATCACATTTTTCATTCTTTGTGACAATGTTGTACAGTCATGGAAAAAATTATTAGACCACCATTTTTTCTTCACTTTCTTGTTCATTTTAATACCTGGTACCACTAAACGTCATCATGTGACTAAAACAGACAGAAAAGAAAACACTGAATGCATAAAAGCAGTGTTTTTGGCAGTACAACGCCATAGCTATTGATGTAAAAACTTAAGTGATTTAGGTTATAATCAAGAAAACCATGGAAAATGGTAAGATATCAGCTCTTAAATAAAACTCTTATGAGCAATCTTTGTGGTTATCGTTATGTTTGTCCAAACAAATGTACCTTTAGTTGTACCAGGCATTAAAATGAACAAGAAACTGAAGAAAACAAGGGTGGTCTAATCATTTTTTCCATGATTGTATGTATCGTCCCTGTTAAATAAACATTAAAAGAAAAGAAAGAAGGTGAAGTGAAGAACTTCAGCTGTTAGGATTAAAATCAAGTGAGAGAACTGTTTAACTGTTACAACTAAACTTTATGGCATGTAAGAATGCAGTCTCCGTTTATGACCGTGAGTTCCTCAGTTGGCTGCTTTAGGTTTTATGACTTAAACGACTGTAACATCCTCTCCGACCCCCAACAGCTCGTATATTATTCTGGACTGTAAGACTGGAGAGCTGGAGACCATCTGGATTTTTGAAGACAAAAGGCCATAAAACTTAGGCGTACGAGAGGATACGCCTTTTTCTGTAGAACTGAGAACAATCTGACGTCCAGTCACATTCCCCGGCATCTCTTTGTGCTGTTAAGGCTATGCACCATCGGCTGATTATAATATTCTGCATAGCATATTGAATCTTTGTTTCCTTGATTATATTAAACTCTTTAATTGACCTTAGTTTCTAGTCTTGTCAATGGCACCAGATAAAAGAACAACCTTTAAGCAGAGAGAAACCGAATCATGAAGTGGAGGGACTTTTGTGAAGGACCTCATCAGGACGAGTTGCTCCTCGTCAGGCGCTCTCCGTGCCGCGCAGGCGGACGGTCCCTGAATGTCACGTTTTCGTGTTAATGTGGAGGAGACACCGGTTTATCGTCCGCAGGTGGTTTCCTCTGGCGCGTGTCCAGGTTCTGCTGACGGCTCGTTTCTGGGACTCCAGCGCAGAAAAGCTGAGCACAAAGCCGCCTCCAGGAAGAAATCCACAGGCTGTCAGCTCATTGATTATCATTTAATTAAACGCGTTATCCCGAAACACTTCGGCGGAAAGGGTTAACGGCTCCGGGAAAGGTCGCGTTTAATTACATCCAACACATTCTGCTCTCTGAGCCCTGAAACAATGGCGAGTTAATGGAGGAAGTGGTGGAGGAGCGAACTGAACCGCCGAGGAATAATTACACATCACGAGTGTGTGTGTTTGTGTTCCCGCCTCTGCTCTGTCACGTTTGGATCACAGACCCGCTTCTACCAGCTCGCGAGCCGGATGCTCCGGGTCGGAATCAGGATCATCTGAAGAACAAATGTCCGCCAGCGACCCAGCAAAGACAGGAGAACGTGTGTGTTGGTGTGTGCGTCTTCGCGGCTTCTCAAAGTCATTTCACCAGAGAGGAACGTTTTATTCTTCCTGCTAATCACTCACAATTGACCAATTAAACCCAATCACTTTCACAGAACCGGTCCCTAATAAGAGCCCGCTGCTCAGTCACAACCGCCCGCTGCATCCACACCGCCAGCAGGTCGGCCCGGAGCGCCTCAGTGATGTCAGGCCTCATTCAACGTCTCTGAAGCTCAGAGTTTCTGAACAGAAAACTTTCTGAAGTCTTCAGAGCTGATTTTACTCGTTAGGCCTCGTTAACCAATGAGAAACGCAGGCACCCCCGCTATTTATACTCGTCACCTACGCAGACGACGCAGACACACTGGTGCTCCTCCCCAAAATGGTAGGTCGACGCAGACAGTGTCGCAGAGAGGAGAGAAAGGAGGCCTCTGATTGGTCAATTCTACATCTGCATAGAAAAGAGCGCGTCATCGAAGAAATGAGGAAGTACCCACATCTGTACGATTCTGGTTCTCCTCACTACAAAGACAGCACATATTCTAGTAATTCATGGAGGGAGATAGCGATGAATGTGGGTCTGGATACGGCCGAGACGGTGAGGAAGTGGAAAAACGCAAGAGATACGTTTAGTAAGTTTAGCTAGTTCGTGATTGTCCCTCTTGCGTTGTGGCGTAGCAGAAACCACGCGAGTATAAATCAAAAGTGACGGCGGCATCTCTGCGACAAGCTGACGGCGACACATTGCCGCGAGAGTATACACGTCCCTAGTCCTACCAGGCCCTAGTGGTTGCAGTTCCTTGACCGACCACTAGAAGGTGGCGCTAAAGTAAGCTCCACGTTAAAGTGATCAGGAGTCGTGCACGTTCAGTTAAATCACACTTATTTACAAAACAACATGATATAAGATTATATAATCCAGTGGTGCGCAAACTGTGGTACATGTACCACCAGTGCTTTGCGAGCGCTCTCTGGTGGTACGCGGGGAACGTCATGACTTTCCACATTTTTTCCACAATTTCACTTTTTAAAAAATCGGAAACATACAATACATTATAAATCAATCAATCAATCAACTTTTATTTGTAGAGCCCTTTACAACACACAAGGTGACCAAAGTGCTTTCCATTAAAATCCACATTAAAACAAAACAATTTAAATTCGACATAACAATACAATTAAAATTAAATTAAAAATATCTCACATCATGACTGTGTATTAAAAGCCAGTCTAAATAAAAAGGTTTTAAGTCTGGATTTAAAAAGCCCAAGTCAGTGATGGTGCGCATTTCTGGGGGCGTCTGGGTCCAGAAGGCCCGATCAGCCCAGAGTTTAGTCCTGGTTCTGAGGACTTCCAGCTAGAGCTGGTTTGAGGACCGTAAGGCTCTAGCAGGGTTCTGAACACGCACTTTTTCACATAAATAAGGAGGCGCAAGGCCATTAAGGGCTTTAAAAACAAAGATTAACATTTTAAAATCAATTCTAAAAGAAACAGGAAGCCAGTGAAGAGCAAATAAAACTAGATGCAATGTTTCAAACGAAATATGTAGCTTGAGATGATGAAAATTGTCTTTTAAAAAGATATTTGTTGCATATTCAGTTGCAGTGCAGATGAAACAACTTATTTTGTCTGTATGAGAGTATGAGTACGTGAGAATTGTTGGACAGAGTTGTAAATGTCTGATTTAGTAAAGTAACAATTCAGGTAATAAATAACCAGAATAAGGAATAAACATCTCTGTGTGTTTAAAGCTAATTGAGAAGGCATATATGGCTATATTTTAAAACTGGTAATCATGGTGGTACTCAGAGAGCTGAACAGTTTCTCAGGTGGTACGCAGAATTAAAAGTTTGACAACCACTGATATAATCTATAACTCCAACTTTGTCCTGTAATTAAAGCATTTTTTTGAAAAAAATCACAAATTTCACAAAAAAATGCAAATTTTTAACTTAATATTGCAACTTTCTGTAATGCTGAAATAAATATTGACTTTTGCAAAATTGCAACTTTTTGGCATAAAATTATAACATTACATCCCCAAATTAAAAGATTAAAAGATACGCGATATCGCAATGTTGCAGTGGCAAATTTCTGTCATGAAATCTAAAATCTCCCTAAATCATGACGGTTTAGCATCCAATCATGACTTTCTATCATAAAATAAACTGCAACCTTTTTGGCAAATTTTCTCTAATTTTCATAGTGAAATCGCAGCTCTAATTTAATAAACATAGAATTGCAACTTTATATCCAAAAATCACAAATTCTTGTTGTAGAAATCACAAATTTCACAATATGACAACTTGTTTTTGATGTGATTGGCGATGTGAAAGCTTCACGGAGTCGTACTTTAAACACGTTTTCTTGTGTTCATTGTACAGCTGTTCTGGTTCTGGTTGGTCTGGGACATTTTGGACTTATTTTCTGGCCGTCCAGCCCCTAGTGGTCACCTCAGGAACTGCTTGTTGCCCCACCAAGGCTTCAGCCTGGAAGTGGGGACGTTGGCGCTCTATTACGACTAAAATCAAACGTGTTCGATGTTCTCTAACGTCTTTGGTCTCGTGGTCGTGATGTAATCGGTGTCAACAACCAATAGGATCGGAGATTGCTGGTTGCAGTTCTGTAAAACACAGATCTTTGTCTTGTAGCGTTTAGACGTGAGATCATGTCGTATGTTCATGTTTGAGAAATCCGTCTAAAGATTCTGCAGTGTCTTCGTGGTCGGCATTAAAAACACGAAGGGCCACAAATAACTGACAATGCAACGCTGCCTGACACCAAACAGCAGGACAGTCTTCACTTCACTCCTCCTCAGGATGATGGAACATCCATCGTCTCTCCGCTGTCTTCATCCATCCATCTGAGCTGCAGCGCCACGAGCCTGAACAGGAATAAGCAGGTACAGATAATGGATGGATGGAGGGAAGAGATGGATGCAGAAGACTGAGAGTGTCAGTGGGGGGGGCATTGAACAAACACAGGTCCAGTTTTCATGAGTTGAGTTTTCGTGGCCTCGACCACGATGTCATGCAGCATCAGCGGTGAATATGCAGATGACTCTGGGAGGTGAAGCGCTCTGCTGTTTGGAGCAGTGAGAATGAACAGAGGCGGCGCTCTGAGTGGGCGTATCAGGAGGGCGTCAGCGGCGGCGCTCTGAGTGAACGTATCAGGAGGGCGTCAGTGGCGGCGCTCTGAGTGGGCGTATCAGGAGGGTGTCAGCGGCAGCGCTCTGAGTGAACGTATCAGGAGGGCGTCAGTGGCGGCGCTCTGAGGGGGCGTATCAGGAGGGCGTCAGCGGCGGCGCTCTGAGTGGGCGTATCAGGAGGGCGTCAGTGGCGGCGCTCTGAGGGGGCGTATCAGGAGGGCATCAGCGGCGGCGCTCTGAGTTGGGTAAATTCGGAGGGCGTCAGTGGCGGCGCTCTGAGTTGGGTAAATTCAGAGAGCGTCAGCGGCGGCGCTCTGAGTGGGCGTATCAGGAGGGCGTCAGTTGGGTAAATTCGGAGGGCGTCAGTGGCGGCGCTCTGAGTTGGGTAAATTCGGAGGGCGTCAGTGGCGGCGCTTGAGTGGGCGTAGGGGCGTCAGCGGCGGCTCTGAGTTGGGTAAATTCGGAGGGCGTCAGCGGCGGCACTCTGAGTTGGGTAAATTCGGAGGGCGTCAGCGGCGGCACTCTGAGTTGGGTAAATTCTGAGGGCGTTGGCGGCGCTCTGAGTTGGGTAAATTCGGAGGGCGTCAGCGGCGGCACTCTGAGTTGGGTAAATTCGGAGGGCGTCAGCGGCAGCGCTCTGAGTTGGGTAAATTAGGAGGGCGTCAGCGGCGGCGCTTTGAGTTGGGTAAATTCGGAGGGCGTCAGCGGCGGCGCTCTGAGTTGGGTAAATTAGGAGGGCGTCAGCGGCGGCGCTTTGAGTTGGGTAAATTCGGAGGGCGTCGGCGGCGCTCTGAGTTGGGTAAATTCGGAGGGCGTCAGCGGCGGCGCTCTGAGTTGGGTCAATTCGGAGGGCGTCAGTGGCGGCGCTCTGAGTTGGGTCAATTCGGAGGGCGTCGGCGGCGCTCTGAGTTGGGTAAATTCGGAGGGCGTCAGCGGCGGCGCTCTGAGTTGGGTCAATTCGGAGGGCGTCAGCGGCGGCGCTCTGAGTTGGGTCAATTCGGAGGGCGTCAGCGGCGGCGCTCCACTCCATCCATCTCTGCTGTTTACCTCCATCTTTCACCCTGGAACTGCTCTGCAAATACAGCCGAGCTGAGACCGACTCCACGGAGCCAAGGTGAAATAAACTGGGTCAGCTCGGCCCACAGGGGCTGGTTCTGGTCCGCTTCAGCGAGCTGGTGTTGGATCTGATGGATCTGGACTGAACAGAGCTCATCTTTCGTGTTTGTTCTCCTGTTTAACCCTCACCAGGCACCTGCACAGGTGGACTCCAGGTGGCGCTCAGGCTCCTCCCCCTTTACCCTCCACCTGCACAGGTGGACTCCAGGTGGTGCTCAGGCTCCTCCCCCTTTACCTCCCACCTGCACAGGTGGACTCCAGGTGGTCCTCAGGCTCCTCCCCCTTTACCTCCCACCTGCACAGGTGGACTCCAGGTGGTCCTCAGGCTCCTCCCCCTTTACCTCCCACCTGCACAGGTGGACTCTAGGTGGTGCTCAGGCTCCTCCCCCTTTACCTCCCACCTGCTGAGCAGGCTGTTGTCGCAGCCTGACATCCAGAAGTGAAGGTTTTACCAGAATTGCGATTTTATGAAAAAAAAATGTGATTTTTACAGAGAAACATTCAATTCTGTGAAAATTTTACAACAAAAAGTTTAAACTTCTTGATTTTCTTTATGAAACCAAATCTATATTTAAGGTCAAAACGTTGTGATATTGTTACAGCAAAAATATTTTATATATTTTAATTTATAAAGTTCCATTAATACAAAAAATTCACAATTTTACAACACAAAGTTGACATTTTAAATAAAAAAGCTGCGATTTTGTGAAAGTCAACATTTTACAACAAAAAGTTGAAATAATTAAATTAAAAAGTCAGATTTTGCTCAAGTGGCAATTTAACGGCAAAAGTGTGGGGTTTTTTTTTTTTGTTTACAAAAATTTACAGTTCTACAAAAGTTGTGACTTTACGTCAAAATGTTTACAGTTTTATGTAATAAAAAAAAAAGCTTCAATATCGCAAAAATTCAGGAATTTTACAGTTTAACAATTGATTTTAGGACATAAAATCAGAATTTTACGTCAAATCATGAAAGCATTAAGTTCCAAAGTCATGAACTTGTGAAATTTGTGATTTTATGATCAAATGTCATTGTTCACAGTTCACAATTCTGCGACAAAAAGTCAGTTTTGTTTGAAAAAGTCAAAATTTTGCCAGGATTTTTTTGAATTTATTAAATTGTAATTTTTTTAAATGTGAAATTAAAAAAATTTTAATTTATGACAAAAAATTCAACAAAAAAAATCTCAATTTTAGGACAAAAATTTAATTTTACAATCTTGGGACATAAAGTTGCGACTGATACGAAAGTTGATATTTTCCATTAGAACACGAGGGAATGTTATAATGTAAATGTAATTTTACGGACGGTGACCTTCCTTCATATATCCGGTTCTCTCGCCGCCTCGTCTTAACGCTCGGTTCTCGTGGTCTTTGAAGCACGAGGCGCCTGAAAGCCGTCGTGTCGCCGAACGGAGACGAAGCTGCTGGATTTGATTAATAAAATAAACGCTGGTTCATTTCTGACGAGTGGAGCAAAGAAGAAGAAGAACAGCAGCGAGGTGCTTTTCATGTTGGGTTGATCTGCTTGAGCTTGACTGAGCGTCGTTTTTCATTTACGTCTGGTCACTCAGGGGACGTCTTTGTTCCAGATGATTGACAGGTGAGGAAGGACGGTCAGGTTCCAGGACATCCAGAGACGCTGGTCTCTAATCTGTTCAGACGAGACTGAAATGATTCAGAGTGGAGGTGAAACTGAGCCGGTTCAGATACTCCTGATACGTCCTGACAGACGCTCAGCTCCATGAGGCCCTTTTTGCTGTAAAAGAACAAACTAAAACTGTGACTCTTTAACTGGAGTTAAACTGGTCTTTAACAGGGAGGTGACGAGTGTCTCAGTCCTGGGTTAGGGTATGTTTCCTGACGTCTCACCATCTCTCTGTCCCTCCATCTTCCTCTTCTTCCTCAGTCTCAGATCCTGGACGGGCCCCCGACTTCAGAGAGATCCG
>JAGFBZ010002512.1:140000-142500 GCA_018398805.1 Hirundichthys speculiger
TGGTCAACCGACGGTCCGGTCAGACGGGGTACCAGACGCTGGTCAGAACCGACTCCAGCGGTACCAGACGCTGGTCAGAACCGGCTCCAGCGGTACCAGCGGTACCAGACGCTGGTCAGAACCGCTACCAGCGTACAGACCGGCTAACCCAGACGCTGGTCAGAAACAACCAGACGCTGGTCAGAACCGACTCCAGCGGTACCAGACGCTGGTCAGAACCGGCTCCAGCGGTACCAGCGGTACCAGACGCTGGTCAGAACCGACTCCAGCGGTACCAGACGCTGGTCAGAACCGGCTCCAGCGGTACCAGACGCTGACAGTAAATGAAGCAGACTGGGACAGATGCTGTGAGCTGACAGCTGGTTCCATCTCTGACACACTGGTTTGTGGTGGGAGGTGTTATGAAGAATTAAACGGAGCTCAGTCTCCAGTGGGAGGAGAACACAGCTGCCTTCACCCACCTGATGGATTTAATTTTGCAACTCTTTGTCTCATTCAAACGACAAAAATACATTTTTATCTTGAGATGCAACCTTCATCTCTTCTCTGTTTAGAATAAAGCGCAGCAGTAATCCTGAGCTTCCCCTCCCACACCTCAGATCGCTCCACGCTGAAGCTGCCGTCTGAGTGGGAACCTGGTGAACGTGTGACTGATGCGCAGCTGCTTCACAGCCAAGGTTGAACAGCAGAAGAAAGACTGCAGTCGGTGGGCTGAGAGGCTGAGAGGCTGAGAGGCTGAGAGGCCTGCAGGGTTACAGTCAGGTTACAGAAATAAGCTCCCGCTCTAGAAATCAGGACACAATTAAGGAGAAACATCTGGTTCCTTCTCACGTCTGGAAATCAGGTCAGTTTCACCACATGAGTCAACGTACTGATCCACTTTCAGCAGAAGTAAAGTAGTGGGTTCATCCCTCCATCCATCCATCATCCATTTATCCATCCATCCATCCATCCATCCATCCATCATCCAGCCAGCCAGCCAGAGCCAGCCAGCTAGCCAGCCCAGCCAGCCAGCCATCCAGCCATCATCCATCCAGCCATCCATCCATCCAGCCATCCATCAGCCATCAGCCATAGCCAGCCAGCCATCAGCATAAAGCCAGTCCATCCAGCATCCAGCCATCCATCCAGCCCAGCCATCCAGCCCATCCAGCCATCCATCCATCCATCCATCCATCAGCCAGCAAGCCATCCAGCATCCAGCCATCCACCATCCCAGCCATCATCCATCCATCCAGCCATCCATCCATCCATCCCCATCCATCCACCATCCATCCATCCATCCATCCATCCATCCATCCATCCATCCATCCCATCCATCATCCCCATCCATCCATCCATCCATCCATCCATCCCATCCATCCATCCATCCATCCATCCATCCATCCATCCATCCATCATCCATCCATCATCCATCCATCACAGGTGCAGCAGTCTGAGGAGAAAAACCGTTCCTTCCTTCTCTCCAGACCTCCTCCTGGTCCTTCAGGTGAATCTCCAGCCAGCTGAGATCCATCATCTGTCCAGCGTGTTCTGGTTCTGATTCTGTTCGTCCCAGTTCAACATGTCTGAAAAACCTCCCCCATGTGGAGGAGCAGCGAATCTCTCCTGGATGACTGAACTTCTCCTGAACCTTCCGGTCACCCCCCCCCCCCCCCCCCCCCCCCCCCCCCCCCCCCCCCCCACAGCTGGTGACCATCACTGAGGAACATCTGGCTCAGCTCTCTACACCACAACAGACCAGGACAGAGTCCACCTGACTGCAGGTGAGCGTCCACCTGCTCCATTCTTCCGTCACTCCTGAACAAGACGGAGATACCTGAACTCCTCCACTCCAACTCTGAACACCTGCTGATGACGAGTTCATCAAGGGCTGATGAAAAGGAAAGTCACCCTTTTAAATCCTATGGTAGCAGACGGGGGGGTACTTAGTTTTTCACACAGTTCTCTCCATCTCCATGTCTGTATTTCCAGACTAAAGTTATAATTTTTTCTCTCTCTGACAGAGCAACAGTAACTCCTAACTCAGTCAGATCTCTCACATGTAGAGATTCATCCTATGACATCATGAATTTACATCGATGTCATCGAATGCAGTGATTCTGGTTCTTTCATTCCTTCCAGTCGTCTTCGAGGCGTTTTACTGCAGCTGCAGCTGATGCTGCCGAAGCTCCGCTGTGATGATCCAGGTGAAAACTGTCTGAGACAAACTGCAGGGAACTGATCTCAGGAGTGTGACAGAAGATTGGTTCTGTCAACGCACTCTGACAGTCCATCAGAGCCGCTGGGGCCGGTTCTGGCCCATCTTTGGAAGACCGTACCCCTGATATATATACGAGGCTCGGTGTTCCTCGCCTGTTTTACATTCTGTTCCAGCATCACTTGTTCACAGCAATCAGAAAATAAGAGGTTCGCACCTGAAAATGTCTCAGCAGATGCTCAGACAGCAGCTCAGCCTCAGACTTGCACCGCCGGTGGAGATGCAGCGGAACAGCTCCAC
>JAGFBZ010002512.1:150000-205400 GCA_018398805.1 Hirundichthys speculiger
AGCTAGCTATCTATCGAGATCTAGCTATCTCTATCTAGCTCTATCTATCAGATCTATCGATCGAGCTATCTATCAGCGAGCCATCAGATCTATCCATCATCCATCTATCTATCATCCATCTAGCCAGCTAGAGCGATCATCCATCAGCGAGCGATCGAGATCGATCTATCTATCCATCCAGAGATCTATCCTATCTATCTATCTATCCAGCGAGCTATCGATCCATCTAGCTATCTAGCTAGCGAGCGATCAGCATCTAGAGAGCCAGAGCCATCTAGCATCGAGCTAGCCACATCATCGATCTATCTATCATCATCATCTATCTATCTATCTATCTATCTATCTATCTATCTATCTATCTATCTATCGATCGATCCATCATCTAGCGATCGATCGATCCATCATCTAGCGATCTATCGATCTATCGATCTAGCTAGATCTATCTATCTATCTATCTATCTATCATCGAGCTATCTATCGATCGATCCATCATCCGATCTATCTATCTATCTATCTAGCAGATCTATCGATCTATCTATCATCTATCTATCTAGCTATCTAGCGATCTAGCTATCATCTATCATCTATCTATCATCTAGCTATCTAATCCATCATCATCTATCTAATCCTATCCATCCATCCCATCCCATCCATCATCCATCACCCTTCCATCATCCATCCATCCATCCATCCATCCATCCATCCATCCATCTATCTATCTATATTCTATCATCCATCCATCCATCCATCCATCTATCTATCTATCTATCTATCTATCTATCTATCTATCTATCTATCTATCTATCTATCTATCTATCTATCTATCTATCTATCTATCTATCCATTTGTTTATCTATCTATCTATCTATCTATCAATCCTGTCCGATGGTGATCCATTACATAAAACAGATAAAACATGTAGGACGGTGGCCCTCGAGGGTCTGAACTAAAGAACACCGCTGTAAAAGATTTCTGACAATTATAATGATCTGGGTCGGCCTCACTATGCTGCTATAATAAGAAAATTTAAGTTTCTGTTGATATATACGCTGGCTGGGACAACAAAAGATAAAACCTTTTCAGCTTTACGACGTAAAGTTGCAGTTAAGTAACTTTCCTGATTTTACGAAAAAAAAAAAGTTGTGAAAACAAGTTGTTTACGAAAAAAAAAGTTGAAGAATCTTTAGGAGAAAAATTAGCTTTTTTCAGCAAAGTTAGGATATTAAATTCATGATCTAAAATTTGTGATTTTTGGACAGAAAGTCATAATTTTATGTCATACAATGTTGCTATTTTGTAAAATTTGTTATTTTTACATCAAGGTGTGGTGTTTATAAGACAGTGTTGGAGTAAAATTAAATTAAATTATAAATAAGCGTCATTGAACTGACTGTGCCCTTATCTCTTGGTTTGGGCAAGAGAAATACATATATATATTATAATATATATATATATATATATATATATATATATATATATGTATATAAATTTGGCTGTCCTCATGCACATATCTTGAAGTTAGGCAAGACTGTGTATTTTATAATATGTTACACTCGTACTGGTAAATGTGAGAAAAGTGCAACCGAACCCCATTCAAACTGCACATTTTGATCTCAAGTATGATACACGTATTTTATTACCATGGATTTGCCAACCTGGGCTTTTGCCTTGAAATTAATCCTGTTTTACTATTCTCCACCAGATGGCGTCATTGTGACCATCTTTAGCATATAGATAAATAAGTTATTTCCATTAGATGACAGTGTGACAATCCTCTCAATCCCCCCTGAGCTTTTAGAGAAATATGTGTGACATGTTCCAGGCTGAAAAAAGTCAATGCAGAAAGGTTACTTATTCATGTCAATATACTGAAAATAATTATCTTTTTTTTTTTGATCATGACAAAAACGCATTCAAAGAGTTAAAATCTTTAAAAACTCATGAATATATGATGTGTATCATTAGGGCTTTTGTTGATTTAAAAATCAAGCGTCAAAAAGTTGGAAATAGTATTAATATAACATTTTTTTTTGACAGCAACCATATGTAAAGTGCATTTCTTATTGAGCGTTGTATTTGAGACTGCACACGATTAATAAATGATTGCATGCAGGATATATATATATATATATATATATATATATATATATATATATATATATATATAGATATATATATATAGATATATATATAGAATAGAGAGATATATTAGAGATATATATATATAGATATATAGATAGAGAGATATTTAAAGGGCTAACATTCGCCAAAGATAAACGAATTTTTGATGTCAATAACTAGGTCAGATGTAAGTGACAAAAAAAATCGCTAAAATACGATATTAATGTAAAATATTATTACATAATATTAATTTTATATCATATTTCTTAATATTTTAACTAGCTTCTAAAAAAAAGTGGTACGAGTGTCACGAATAACTGAACGACCCTTCGAGGGTTAATTAACGGATTATTTCAGAGATTGTATTGCTAAAAAAACGCACTTATTTTGTGCCTATTTTTAAACGACAGAGCGAGTTTTAAAATAAAAACCGAAGCGGTTTGCATTCTGTTCAGGCACAGCTCCGGTCGCCGTGTTTGGGGTCCTCACTGAAGGCTCCGGCGCCAGTCTCCCAGCAGCAGATGAGAAAGAAAACCAGTGAAACCCAGAAATAAAACTCTCTATCCACCGGCAGCTACGGGACTTTGGATCCGCGGACGCTCGGCTATGAATCTCGAACTGCTCGGTAATTAACAGCAGATGCTTGTGCTCGTTTTCTGAGCGTCTTTCTGTCCGTGTGGCGGTAATTCTGCGGTTGTTGTTGTTAGCGAGGCAGCTAGCCTAGCATGCTACGAGTCAAATTTAAACCACCAAAATTAATCTAATTTCACCGATAACCTCTGTAAACCACTAACATTCCTCTCAGGGCCCGGGCCGGGTCAATATCTGGTACTTGTAGGTTAAATTGAATAAGTGTTTTATGAATCGTTAGTTCGTTCTGTTATTTAGGATCCAGGTTTTAAAACGTAAATAACAACAACGGAATTATTTTCACATCTCACTGAGACTTATTTTAGTCCTAATAAAACATGAAGAACAGATGTTGAACCCGAGACATTTTACCGTTTCATGGAAAACCTCACCTCATTTTTACTTCACGTCTTTTAAAAAAAAAGAAGAAGAAGAACAGAAGACTGGAAAAGAAAAACAAAAGGAGGAGCTTTTAACTGGCCACGACTGGATATGAAAGGAGCATCTCAGAGCGGGTTTAAAGATGGACAGAGCTCCACCAATCTGAGACCAACTGCTTCTAGAAGCAGTCTGCTAATGCTGCTTAAGGCTGTAACTGCACATGTGGACACCGTCCAGAACCACCAGCATCTTCTCTGGACCAAAGATCATCTCAGATGGTCTGGGAGTAAATGGAAAACTGTTCTGAGGTCAGATGATCCAACCATGGAGGCCGTGTCCTGCAGACTGAAGAGGAGAGGAACCATCCAGCTGTTATCAGACAGTTCAACAGCTGCATCTCTGATGGTCTGAGGTTGGTTAGAGTCTATAGAACATCTGGAAAGTCTCCATCACTGCTGAAGAGAACATAGATGTTTCAGAGCAACATCTGCTCCGTCCAGACAACGTCTCTTTCAGGGAAGACCTTCCGTGTTTCAGCAGGACGATGCTGAACCACAGACTGGATCATCACAGCAGCATGGCTTCACTGGAGAAGATCCAGCTGCTGAACTGGTCTGCTGCTCCAGACCATTGACCAGTGGAAACATCTGGAGCAGCATAAAAAACCAAAAATCCAGCAGGATTGTTGAGCAGCTAGAATCCTGCATCAGACCAGAATGAGACAACATTCATCTACTGAAACATCACTTCCAGATGTTTACAGACAGATGTTAGAAGAAGAGGAGATGCTCCACAATGTTCCAACTTTGTAGAGACGTGTTTCTGTCATCAAAGTCAAAATGAGCTGATATTTTCCATCAAATGGTAAAATGTCTCACTTCCAACATCTGATTCTTGTTCTATTGAGCATAAAGTATGGATTTATGAGATCTGAAAATGATCGACTCTGTTTTATTTCCATTTTACTCGGGTAAAGCGGTGTTGTAGAACTGTGTCAGTGAATATAAATATTCTCAGCCTCTTCGATGGTTTTATGGTGATGTCACAGATAAAACCTGCCACAATGCAGAGCAAACAGACTTAAAGTCATTTAAATGACAAACTGGGGAGTTTTTAACCTGTTATTATGGGTTGTCTTTTATGGTTTGTATCTTTCTCTTTTCTTGTAGAGTCGTTCGGGCAGAACTATCCAGAGGTAAGTCACCGACTTTTAATTGGTAGCAGAGCTTTATGAGTGATTAAAGGCACCATTAAAAAAAAAAAAAAAAAAAAAAACTTCTGACCACGGGGGGGGACGATTATACAGTCGATAACTGGCTTTTTTGTGTGTAATTATCAGAATAATTAGCTAGTTAACTGACTTTGTTCTGTTTCCTTCCTTTATAACATTGAGCTTTGCAGAACGATGATTTTTTTAAAGTGTTGGGTTAAGTTTGTTTTATTCATAAAAAGTTAAAATAAAATCTTCAGGGTTGAGTGTTTGATAGGAGTCAGTGTCTGTTCGGTGGAAATTGTCCAGTAACGATCACGAGCTGATCCGTTGGTGTATTTCTGCTTCTGTGTGTCATTTATTAGAAAGGAAATGTTACTTTTAGAGACGAAATGCAGTGAGCGTGCACCGCTTCATTTCAGAAACAGAAAAACGTTCTGAAGTAGAAACCCGACAGGAGTGTCGATAAAACACGACTGGTGGACGGAAAGTTTTCAGTTTCTGTTCGGATTATATTTGTGCGGTAAAGTTTAATGGATGTTATTCCTTCATAAATGCTGCTGTTTCTATTCGAAGATGTGTTTAAGTCAAAATACTGATTAGATAAAGACAATCTGAGTTTTTATTTGTTTTAAGTTCATGTAAGGTTTGTTGTTTTTGTGGAGAGAAAAATAAAAGAAAATTGGCGTCGTATTGACATGAAAAATGTCGTATCTTAAATGGTCCATCAGCTGCTCAGATTCCTAAAAGAAAAATCAGCTTTGACCCTTGAAAACCCACATCGGTCGGCCTTCAGCGTGAGGATCTGTTTGATAAAAGAGCGACTGGCGATGCTGCTGATAAATGAGGATCCGCGCTGAACTTTATTATGATGCGCTGCCCCCGTGTGGTCAGAAGTGGCGTTGCTGCACAGATGTGTGGAGCATCAAGTCCATGAGAAGCTTGATCTGTGCTGTCACTGTGCTTGCTCGTTGGTAGGAGGCAGATGGCACCCTGGACTGCATCAGCATGGCTCTCACCTGCACCTTCAACCGCTGGGGCACCCTGCTGGCCGTGGGCTGCAACGACGGCCGCATCGTCATCTGGGACTTCCTCACACGGGGCATCGCCAAGATCATCAGCGCACACATCCACCCGGTCTGCTCCTTATGGTGAGACCCGTCGCTCCGACCTGACCGCCTCATCGTGAACCTCGTGGGCGGGAGGGTCCACTGGGGGCGTGGGGTTTTTTTAAACCGATAACCGATAACTTTCAGCTCCTAAAGGCCGATACCAATAACCTATAACACACACATATACCTAAGATCATTACATCAATACTATGAACAAAAACAAAAATAGTTTGGACTCTTTAAATGAACAGATATTTATTTTTTAAAATGAAAAACTATTGGCAAAACTCTTAAACATCGCATTTGGCGACCAGTTAGTCGCGATTTTATGCCCTGCCTTTTGAAATCCGGTATCATATTAGAAGCTTAAATAAGTACTGTTTGCTCTCTGATCTCCGTTTTTGAAGATCAGAATAAACACAGATAGCCCCTTAAAATTTCCGGGTGCGTCTTTTGTTTACGTTCTGGGAGGGAGAGTCTGACACCTCTGTTTCTGGGGGCAGTTCGTCCCGATACGGCTCAAAACGATACGGCAAAACGCCGCCCCTGACTTCCTCTGACACACCTTACACGCTGTCTATTTTAAAATGAGCCTCAGTGACCGAGGAATGGTCAGAAAAATCTGAAAATCGCTAGATCTCACCGTTCTGGTGACTCGCCATAATGTTCCTGCCTGATGAGGATGTTCTGCATGTGACATCATAGCCAATATGGCGGCCGCCGAAAGCGGATTGGGTACAAGCCCAGATTGACGTAACATCGCACCAGGATAAACCACGAATAGTTTAGCGTTGACGATCATTCATATCATCAAAGCTATCAGGAATACTTATCGTTATACAATCAAAGCTTATTTTAGGGTTCATTTTTGGTGTCAGGAGCCCTTTAAATCGGTATGAGTGCGAATATAACGTTCTCTTGACGTGAACTTGTTGAGAAGCAGAACCGGGTCCAGGGACCAGAGGAAACACTGGCCCAGCTGGTAGAGGAAGCAGCCCTTTGACGGTACGTCGTCTGTCTTTTCTCGTGTGTCCAGCTGGAGCCGAGACGGACACAAGCTGGTGAGCGCCTCCACAGACAACATCGTCTCGCAGTGGGACGTCCTGACTGGAGACTGCGACCAGAGGTTCCGCTTCCCTTCGCCCATCCTGAAACTGCAGTGCCACCCCAGAGACATGTGAGTGTCCCACGGCGTCCGGGGGTCCCCCCCCTCCCTCTGGTCTGGGGACGGAGCCGCCTTTACAATGTCTGGTATGTTTCACGTTGTGTTTTAGGGACAAGGTGCTGGTGTGTCCCATGAAGTCGGCCCCCGTCCTGCTGACGCTGTCGGACTCCAAACACGTGGTCCTGCCCGTAGACGACGACTCGGACCTGAATGTGGTGGCGGCTTTCGACAGGCGGGGAGAGTACATTTACACGGGGAACGCCAAAGGAAAGGTGAGTTTCAGCAGGACTCATTGTCTTTGTGAGGAATTGTTTGACCTCGGTTGGGTTGGGGGGGGGACGTCTGCCGTCTCTGTTCACCACCGTTTCTCCCTCCGCTGTTGCAGATCCTGGTGCTGAACACAAACACTCAGGAGCTGGTGGCTTCCTTCAGAGTGACAACCGGCACCAGCAACACCACCGCCATCAAGTCCATTGAATTTGCACGCAAAGGCAGGTGAGAGGCAGCGGCGGGAAAAACCGATCAGTGGACACCACGAAGCCTGGAGGAGCTGAATACTTGCTGAGAGTTTCACTTCTGTGCTAATATTCTGTTTCCTTCAAAAGTGGGCTCTTTAAACTGGTTTCTTCAACGCAGATGCGTTTCCAGGCGCTTGGTTATACTCTTCAGCTCTCACAGGTCTGCAGTGCCTGGTCCCTCCTGCAGGCGGCGCTGGACTGCAGGGTCTGGAGAGCAGACTTCCTGAGATAATTAGTTTATTGGTTTTAAACTGAAACACCATTTGGTTCAAGAAGAAACATCCTCCGATAGTCTCTGTGGCAGCGTGACTGGCGCGACCAGTGACGGCAGAGTGATGCTCACCAGAGCACGGAGAGCCAGAAAACCCAGGTCACGTGACCTAACAGACCCAGAGAGCTTTTGAGTCGCGGTCAAAGTTAGGGCTGAGCGATTTTATCGATTCTGCGATATATATCGATATTTTATTACCCCAGATAGTATCGATATTTCAGCCGCGGGTATCGATATTCTAAGCTCCCTTCAAAACCCCCGTGTCCCGCATTAAGTCCTCCAGCCGCTAGCATCGCTGTAGAGCATTTCTAACAGGTTATCCAGAAGCTTCTTTCTCTTCCAGCTAGAAGATGTGTCGCAGTTATCTTGTCGCCGGTATGCCACGGTTACTTTTGATTTATTCTCAATTTTTGAAGCGTCTGCGCTGTTATTCCACGCCACAACGCAAGAGCGACAATCATGAACTAGCTAAACTTACTAAACGTATCTCTTGTGTTTTTCCACTTCCTCACCGTCTCGGCCGTATCCAGACCCACATTCATCGCTATCTTCCTCCATGAATTACTAGAATATGTGCTGTCTTTGTAGTGTGGAGAACCAGAATCGTACAGATGTGGGTACTTCCTCATTTCTTCGGAGACGGGCTCTTTTCTACGTGGATGTAGAATTGACCAATCAGAGGCCTCCTTTCTCTCCTTTCTGCAGCACTGTCTGGTCACCTACCTTTCAGTTCAATTAATTCAAACAAAGTCATTGGAACACTCACAAGATGTCACCAAAATCACTTTGTCCTGTTAAAATCTGTCAGAAAATGATATAAATGTATCTTAAGACAAATATCGATATATATATATTAGGGCTGGGCAAGTTAACGCGTTATTATCGCGTTAACGCATTCATTTATTAACGCCGACAATTATTTTATCGCGCGTTAACGCGCTCATATGCTTTTGTTTTGAAAGGTCGGTTACTGGCCGGAACCGGAAGACAATTGGCAGGTAAACATGCGAAAAAACCTAGAACAGACATGAAAAACGATAAAAATCTGTATACTTAACAGTTCGAGTAGCACCTCAGGAAGCAATATTAATTCTGTCTGAAAAAGAAAATTCTGGACTGCAACAAAACTTTGTGGTCATTCCTCCATGTTCCATCAGATCTGCTCCATGTGTTCACTGTCCTGCTGTTCTCTAGCTGGTTACTGCAGTGCAGCTCCATCTAGTGGCACAGATGTGTAATGACAACAGAAAGTCCAGTCCTCCATTATAAAACTAATTCAGTTCTGTGGACCATTTTCGTATTTTTGATCCAAGTCTAAAATTGAAATATTAAAAAAACTCAGGCATTTTTTCCTTTTTTTTTTCTTATAAAATTAAAAAACGAAAAACATATTTAAATGTCACTTTTAATTTTTTTAAATTTTTGATTGACAATTGAAAATAGAAAGAATGAATGATACACGAATTGGTAAAGTTACATGATGGACATGTAACATGGACATTTTCATTTTAAAGTTCTCCCAGACGGAGGATTCAACAGAAACAAGGTTATTTGTAACAACTGACAAGTTGAACTCCCCGTTAAAAGTTTCTGCTGTTACCTCAGAAATTACCTGTTTTAATGATCTGATTGTGCTGAGACACAATCATTTTGTTGGATTTTGTTTGTAGACTTTTTAAAAAATTTTTATAAAAACAGGATGACATTAATGTCCTGGCAGTGGCTATAAGCTTTATTTTATTTTACATTTTTTAAGATGAGATTTACACTAAATATGTGTTACTGACAAGTGCTGATGTTAAAAGTGTTTGAACAACAAATGTTATGACACTTTAGTTCATATGGGAGCAGAACATTTAAATAAAAGGGGATTTTACACTACTTTTGAATTCATTATTTGATTTTGCGTATACAATGCAATTAATCGCGATTAATCAGGGAAATAATGCGATTAATCGCGATTAAAAATTTTAATCGTTGCCCAGCCCTAATTATAATATATATATATATATATATATCGTATCGTGAGCCGAGTAGCGTGTATCATATCGTGAGACTAGTGTATCGCTACAGCCCTAGTCAAAGCGACTGTCGTGCTGATCGGCGTGAATCTGGGACCCGACGCGCCCACCGTCATCAGATAACATTAAAAGATGAAGTCGTCTATTTTTGTCATTTCTCTTTTAAGTTCTGCTCCTTCTTTCTCTCCGTGTTTCGCCCGTCGGTGCAGCTGCTTCCTCATAAACACAGCAGACCGGATCATCCGGGTGTACGACGGGAGAGAGATCCTGACCTGTGGGCGGGACGGTGAGCCAGAGCCCATGCAGAAACTCCAGGACCTGGTCAACAGGTAACAGCCCGGACCCGAGACGTGCTGAGACGTAGCTCCGCCCCCGTCGGATCTTTTTCACCTGTTTTCTGGCCTCAGGACTCCGTGGAAACGCTGCTGCTTCTCTGGTGACGGCGAGTACATCGTGGCCGGCTCAGCCAGGCAGCACGCCCTCTACATCTGGGAGAAGAGCATCGGTAACCTGGTGAAGATCCTGCACGGGACCAGAGGGGAGCTGCTGCTGGACGTCGCTGTAAGGATGCTGCAGGTGCTGCTCTGTCCGTGGACCAGGAAGCCCTCGTCACTGACCTCATCTCTCCTCTTTCCAGTGGCATCCCGTTCGACCGATCATCGCCTCCATCTCCAGTGGAGTGGTGTCCATCTGGGCTCAGAACCAAGTGGTACGTGGACGTGGTGAGCCGTCTCCAGACGTGCAGCCCCCGTGGGTTTGTGTCCTGATGTTTGGTTTCGATGCAGGAAAACTGGAGCGCCTTCGCTCCGGACTTTAAAGAGCTGGATGAGAACGTGGAGTACGAGGAGCGGGAGTCCGAGTTCGACATCGAGGACGAGGACAAGAGTGAACCGGAGCAGACGGGTACGTTCACATCTACTTAGGGGTGCACGATAACTATCGGGCTGATAACGGTAAATTATGATGTCATCCCGATAACTCCGATATCACGACGAATAGCCCCGATAACATATATTTTTGTGCCTCGCTCCCTCTGAGCCTCGAATGACCGGCAGTGAATGGCCACGGTTACATTAATTAATTATTCCGAATTAAATAATTCCGAATTAAACAATTTTCCTTCAAGTTTATGTGGAAATAGTAATTCCGAATTGAGGTTTACATGGAAAACAAGTTTGTTTCGGCTTTATCCAATTCCGCTTAAGGTCTGGGGGTTGGGGGGGAAGGGGGGGGGGGGGGGGTCTTTACGTCTACCGGAAGAAAACAAACTTACTCGATTAGCAACTAGGGATGTTCCTGGCGACTAATTTGCCCTGTCGACTAACCAAAAAGACTAGTCGACTAGTCTAAAAAAAAAGGAAAACGCTCTGAAAACAGTGAAAATTTAGCACAATTATCAAACACAAACATCAAAACAGCAACATTAGCTTCCTGAAGCCTTTACCTTCCACAAAGTGGAAGTGGAAGCATATCTTGCGAAGTCATTATCGTGATTAGAGCTGCGTTATCCTCTCAGACCGGACGGGAGAACACCGTCTCCGGGTAAACAATGTCAAATCGGCCTGAGTGTGGCTAGCACCGCTAGCACCGCTAGCATCAGCAGCCGTCGTCTCATGCAGATTAACGTCTAAATGCTTGAGTTGAATGTGGTTGCGCATTGCTCCAGTCGAGGTGATTGTATGTCCAGTTGTTTCTGACACAGTCTACATACTACCTTGTTTTCATTTTCTAGATTAAAGTACCGCCAAACCGCGCTGGTTTTGCGAGAGGCTATCTTCCCACCGTGCCGTTTTAAAACTCCAGTCTACTCGAGCATTGCTGTGGAGAGGAGGCTGCTGTCTGACTGCTGTCATTTAACCTGGCCGCTACTACTTTGAAAAGCTCACAGTTTTTATGTTTCCTGCCATCTGTTCTTTTAATTATTTCCAGTTCCTCCAAGCTATTTATTGAATAAATCGTCTCTGCTCTTGAACACCGTTTACTGCGTGCTGCCATCTTGAAACTTTGTTTTGAAAACAAGTCCAGCGCGGAATATAAGCGTCATCGCGACGGACGGGCAAGAGAACTAGCATGCGCAGAAAGACGGGAATTAATTTAAAGCTGAATGAGTGTAAACATGACCGCGGAATTATTTAATTCGGAATTAAAATCAGAAAAAACCAGCCACTTACTTCGGAATTAAGTTTAATTCAGAATGGACATTTTCATTTGGAATTAGATGTTTACATGGTAACTTTTAATCATTTAAATAGGTTTTAATTTTAATTCTTAATTAACTTTCCATGTAAATGCATGGAATGTTATGTTCAAGTGACGTCGGCATAATTAGAAAAACGATTACTCAATAAGGAAAATCAAGAATACTCCCTCATGCCAGAAAACAACTCGTTAACTCGGTCATAATTTTAGTAGTTGCTGACTTGAATTGATATTCGCAGTATTTTCCCACATGTTACACATAAAAAAGAAAAACATAGAAAAGGCTGAAAGAACGACTAGCAAACGAGGGAACGTGTGAATTTACGTTACACCTTGAATGCAGCCTGCAGCACAGCGTACTGATCACAACAAACATGGCGGCAAGTTTCAGAAGAAGATAGTTTGGTGGTTATTTGTGACGAATCCTCCGAGTGAATTCTACGAGGAGGGAAGCACAAGCTTTAATACGTAAAACCTGATCAGCCACCTACAACATAACAATCACTTCCATGGAGTTTTGAAATCGCGCTAAGGTGAGCTAATGGAAGCTAATGCTAACGTGCACAAGCCAGCAGCAGTCTCTCCTCTCCCTCATTCCTCTCATCTAAAGCTTCCATGAGATTAAAAAATAAAAACTACTGAACCTCATTTACTTTAATTAAAGGTATTAATTTAAATGGAACCACAAGCCAAAATCCCTTAAATGTTCATCTTTTTCAGTTTGTAATTCTGATGCTTGTATTTCCATCAGTTCAAGGAGCCTTTATTTTTTATATCAGTCAGTAATGAACCTTATTTAAGTTGATGTGAGATATCAAATAGGTTTGTTTGATAGCTTTAAGAAAATGTTTGAGAGGCTTGACAATAGTTTTTCACTGGAAAAAATAAATATCTGTTCATTTAAAGAGTCCAGTCAGGAATATTTCAGTCTGTCATAGCTTCTTTAGTAAACGGCGGACTGAACCAGGACCATCTTTAACCCAGTGGTACGTCTGTTGGCTCGCTGCTAGACTTCTGGAACAACATCTGGTCATAATTCACAGCTCCACATCTGGATAAAACCCAACAACAGCCTGTCAAGCACGGTGGTGGAGGGATGATGCTTTGGGCGTGTTCGCTGCCCAGATGTGTTAGTTAATCCACTTGTACATTTTGACTCTTTCATCAAATAACAGCGAGGTAGACTTGATTTAGTTCCTCATCACCTTAATGTCCTGATGCATAACGTTTGTTTCACGTGACCGTGACATCATCATCTCCGGTTAGTCCTCAGTCACATGACAGGGAGACGACCATCTCCCGCCGCTGTTCTGGATTTTCTCCTGATGACTCAGAGGTGAACTGGTCCTGATGTTGCAGGCGCAGATGCAGCAGAGGATGAAGAGGTGGACGTGACGAGTGTTGACCCCATAGTAGCCTTCTGCAGCAGGTGAGAAACCACTGAGACATTTTTGGGTCGCATTCGCTCAAGCCAAGAGAAACTCAGTTAAATGACACGTAAATTACATCCTATTATATAATTATCGTATGATCCCAACTTTGATAGCAACCTTCTGTTGTAAAAACAGACGTTTTACAAAATATCTTTTTGTCTTTGCTGTAAAATACTACATTTCTCGATACTGCAACTTTGTCATAAAAAGCTCCATTTTGGACCGAAATCAGGACTTTTTGTTGTAAAATCAAGAAAAGTAAAAAACTGAGATTTTTTGACCAAAATGCTAAAATCACATCTGTCTAAAAAAAATCTAATTTTTATTGGATAATTGTGACTCTCCGACTTATTCTTGTAAAATATTGAATTTTGCAAAATCATAATTATTTGACATAAAATTACTTTTGTTGTAAAATTGTAAATTTTTCTAAATCACAGATTTTAAAGAATCGCAGCTGCGGTTGTAGAATTTTTGTTTTTGCTGTTCAAATAAAGAAAAAAGAAAAAAAAACCAGTAGCAGACTGAAAGGACATGAAGGGGGAGGAGCTAGAGCTCCACCTGGAGTCTACCTGTGCACGGGTCTAAAGTCTAGTTCAGTATCCGTAAAGGGTCTTAATGAACGTCTTGTCATTAATTCCAGAAGAACCCAATTCAGAGATTAGACGTTGACATTGTTCGTACCTGGTTCAGTCTCCTGGTTGGCGTCTGCTCTCTTAACAACCTGTTAACCATCTAGTGAACAGCTGCAGTTCATCAGCTGACCACTAGGGGCTCGTGGCGGTCCGAGGAACCTTCAGGAACAGAAGTCCAATAAACCCACATCTGTGTCTGCATCTGCAGTGACGAGGAGATCGAGGACTACAAGGCCCTGCTGTATCTGCCCATCGCCCCCGAGGTCGAGGACCCGGAGGAGAACCCGTTCGGCCCGCCCCCCGACGCCTCGGCTCAGACGGGCGCTCCAGAGGACGCCGTAGCCGGCGGCGACAAGAAGCAGCGGCAGCCTTCCTCCGAAGGAGGCCCGGCCAAGAAGAAGGCTCGCACCACCACCATTGAACTGCAGGGGGTGCCCAGTGACGGTGAGGGAAGGAACAGGTGTACAGGTGTACAGGTGTACAGGTGTCTGGTTCAGTCAAGGCCATCAGCTGCTAGAGCTGCTAGACTTTAATCTGCAGCTGTTTCTGACTCCAGTCGGTCTATTTGGACCTGCTACCTGCTATTAAGGGCTAGCAGGTAGCAGGAGGGGCGTTCCCCCACTAAGAACGCAATCTTCCACCTCCCGAAACCCACGATCTTACCTGCGCCAACCACTATATTATGCATGGGAGTGGTTAGGGCGTTCCACCTGTTTAACCAATCAGTGCATCAGCAGCCATTGCCTTTAAGAGCAGGTTGCGCTACCTGCTAACTGCTATGGAGCGTCTTTTCACCCAGATCTTCCTTCCTCCTCTGCACTGATATATACATAACTAGCTCTAACTAATGTGGAGCAAATGATTTAATCATTTCTTTTTGTACTCCAAGAAGTTCCAACAAACTGCTCAGAAAAAAATAGAGCCAGTGAACTTCCAGGAAAGCATTTCTTAACTAGAAAAGCACTCAGAGAGCGCAGACCTCCACCAAGCACAACAGTTCTCCCATACAGCGATTTACAGATGGCGATAAAATCCGCCTTCTGGATCAGATCCGGATCAGCCTCTGAAATTTTATAGAGGTTTTCATTGTCAATACCGGAGTGAAATTTAATGAGTTTAGGGCAATAATTAATGGAGAAAATTTCATCAAAATCCATCCATATCTTTTTGAGTTATCTTGAACACATCAGCAGCGGCTGTGCTGATGTGTTTTTTAAAATACAGCAGAACGGATCATTGGATGAGTATTGATCTAGAGGAACAGGTATGATGACATCTACCTTCTACCACTGAGAACATCTCAGGTGCTCTGAGCTCAAGGAGAGGATCACAGTACAAGAAACTCCACAACAGAGTTCTGTGATCTCCTCGTTTCCTCCACAGCAAACATCTGGATGAGATCATGCCACAGCTGTACAGACATCATCTGCCCTTAAGAGAATAAAAACGTATGAAAGTAATACAGTGATGCATAATCGAGAGGTAGAGCCAGTTGTGCAGTCCACATGTGACTGGGTGGACGCGCAATGACGCGATTTGGACGCGCTCTTTTACGCGCCGACATGTCGGTTTGCGCTTTCCACAAACTCTGTATCTTGCGGATTTAGGATAGAGGGTAGCGGGTCTGACCCCGCGATCGCAAGATACCAAATTTGTGGAAAGCGCATGAGACACGCCCATTGCCCCGCCCACAATGTGAGTAAGGGAGTCGGCATAATGAGGAGGTTCCTAAATTAGCAATTTGTGGCTAGCAGCTAGCGGGAGGTGTAAGATCGGGCCCTTGATGTCTAATCTCTGAACATATATATTGGACTTTTTTTTTTGCTTTGATGCTGGTCACATTCCCGCCCTCTCTCCCCTCAGAGCTGCACCCCCTACTGGGCGTGAAGGGAGACGGCAAGTCAAAGAAGAAAGCGGCGGGCCGGCCCAAAGGCTCCAAAGGTAAAGACAAAGATTTCCCCTTCAGGCCCAAGCCCTACAAGGGCGAACGGCCCTCCTTTCCTGTGGTGCCCGACGCTCTGGGCAGCTCTGCCCCGGGAGGAGGACTAGGAGTTGGAGGAGGAGGGATGAAGGGCAGGGCAGAGGGGTGCCTGGCCTCAGGTAAGCTCGCCACCGACGCCGCCGCTGCTGCTGCTGCTGCTGCTGCTGCTGCTGCTGCTGAGTGTGGAGGCTCTGCTCGCCCTGCTAGTCTGACTGACTCATTACCAGCCTGGCCTGTTTTCAAAGCACCCCACCCAACCCCCCACCCCCTCCCCCCCGTACTGCTTCCACCCCCCCATCCCTAACCGCTACACCCCGACAGACGCAGCCACTGTAAAGACACAGTCTGGAGGTCAGAGCGCTGTTTGGTGACGGCAGCCGGTCCGACCGGAGCTCACCTGGCTTTTAAACGTGGACGCGCGTGAAAACTGACGACGGGGGCGTGGCTGCGTCACGCCAGCGGCCCCCGACGGCCCGCCGTCAGAAACGGTACGGCGGGAAAGGAAAGGAAAGTCCAGGAAAGTCACAAGACGATGGAGTCGGTCTTTCTCTGCTTTTTTTTTCTACGTTTGAACTAGGGATGGGCATAATTAATCGATTAATCAATGATTGATCATTAAGAATTTGGTCGAAGAAATTAATTTTCGTCGATGAACCGAATGTTTTTTTTTTTTTTAAACAATCCGAATGTAGGTTATCAGTTCACGTCCTCAAACAATGCGATGCATTTCTCTGTGCCACCAGGGGGCAACATTTCACCATCACCCTACCCTGGCTGGACTCAGTTGTTACATGCGAGCTTCTGTAGGTCATCGCCTAATCATGAAGCGGTCGCGGTGAAGTGTGGCGTGGAACCATTTTAGTTTAGAAAATGACCAAGTGAACTGCAATCACTGCAATGCTAATTACAAATACAATTAATCGACAACGACAATGATGTATCACTTGAACAACGAGCATCCAAGCCTTGTAAAGGACGGTGGAGGCGGTTCATCATCAGCCTAGCCTAGCCTAGCCTAGCCTCAACTCGGTGTTAGCACGGACCAGAAGGAGCTGCAGCGCACATCGAGCACACAACAAGTGCATCTTTTTAAGAAACAAAAAGCCTGTAATACTGGCGCCTTGATATAAATTGTCATTGTTAAGTAGTCTCCTCGATATCTCTTCTTTTATTATCGTTGTTTTTTTAAAGAAAAGAAACAGGAAATGTCACGTTATTGTCGACCACGAACATCCGGGCCACTGAACACATCTGGGCATGCGCGGGCCATAGCAACCAGGCCAAAGGGGAAAACAAACGTCACGCCGATATCGAGAATATTTGTGATAGTTTTCAATATAAAAATGTTAATGATTTTTAATCATTAATTCTCCCGACGATCGAAAAATAAATCTCGACCAAATGCCCATCCCTAGTTTGAACGGTGTGAGACAGTTAGAGGCTGCGAGAGGGCGGAGTCACAGAGCCATACCGTAATTATACAGATTTAAATGATTGATTTCATCGCCACGGGCTATAAATCCTGATTAAAGGGTAATAAATTGATAAATTGTCTAAATCTCCCTCAGAAGTGCGTCTTTGGTCCGTGAAAGGACGTAACTGTTCTCAGTGTCGCCGCCCTGCAGGTAAACGCTGAAAAACCAGCAGCTGTACGGGGTTGTTGGGTAGGAGGTCCGTTAATGTTCTTCTGACGAAGCGCGTCGTTAATGTGATGTGGGGTTGGGCTTCATTTGGATTTTAACGATTCTGATTCTCTGTTTCGATTCCTGTTCAAAACGACTCGCGATTCCGATTCTTTGATGTGTAGGTCAACAGATCGCGACTTAGCTAACAGTAGAATTCTTTCATTAAAAAAAAAACACATTTACACCGGCGACTATCATTAGGAATTTATCGATACCGATACTCTTTATCGGTACCGATATTTATTGATACCACGACATGTAATTTAGTGTATAAAGGGCGGCGTCTCTTGGGATCCATGTTGTGGCGAGTGACGTCGCCACTAGCGCGGAGTTGAGTACGCCGGGCGGAGTAACACCAACAAACTAGTGCAGTAAATAAAAGATGGCGCGGACATTTAGGAACCGAAATTCCAAAGTCTTCTAAACGATTCCAGAACCAGACGTTAGGAACCGATTCCTACTTGGAACCGTTGGTGCTCGACCCTAATGTGATGGTACCGGGATCTTCAGCGGGTCTGGAACCGCTCAGGGAAAGTCAGGGGAGGTTGGTAGGAACCGAACGCTCGGGACGAGTCGTCTCCTGGACCTGCTTCTTCCAGGTCGGGACGTCGCTGAGGTGGATCCCGGTTCCGTTGATCCGTCTGTAAAACATCTGCCCCAGACTGTGGCTTTGTCCCTGCAGCCTCTGCCCCCCGCCCCCCCCACAACCCCCCCACAACCCACGACCCCCCCCCGACCCGCCTGCCGTCACATACGTGTGCTGAAGCCGGGCTGCGGGCCGCAGACGCGTTTGACTCGTCTCCCTCTACTTCCTGCTTGACCTCTGACCCTCCTGCTCCACTCCCGCCTCGCTCCGTGGGCTTTTCCGTGTGACGCCGCCGTCTGTCTGCAGCAGCGACGCTCCGGCGTCGTCTCCCGTTTCACTGTCCTGTCCTGCCATGAGCTGTTGGTGGTTGAATGTTGGCTCCTGGACATCCAGCAGAGGTGTTTCAGGAACCGTCCTGAGACCGTTGATGGTCCCAGCAGCTGGACTCCATGGTTCTGATCATCTGATGAAGGCCACCAGAATAAAGACAGTCAGGTCCAGTTACAGGGGTGTCAGCTTTCTGCGGATTCGCGGATTTCCGAGTTTTTTTCCATCCTGGGGGTCATTTTTGAGATACGTGTAAATCCGGTTTAATATTTTTGTCACGAACGTGACGTGAATTCTCGATTGCGATTGGTTGATTGAGAGCAGGGCATGCGCACTGAGCCCGTTGACAATCCAGCCGCTATCACAGCCAGATCAGCAGTCAAAGGCTGCGGTTACATGATGTTTTTAATTCGGAATTAATAATTAGGAATTAAATAATTCCGAATTAAACTATTTTCCTTCGAGTTTACATGGAAATAGTAATTCCGAATTAAGGTTTACATGGAAAACACGTTTGTTCGGCTTTATCCAACTCCGCTTTAGGTCTGGGGGTTGGGAAGGGTTCTGATTGGATGGGGGGGTGGATGTCTTTACATCTACCGGAAGAAAACAAACTTAGCTAACTCGGTTAGCAACAACATTCCACTTATTTTTGACCTGGGTGGCGTCTCTATCTGTGAAACCTCCTTCATTTAACCTGGCCGCTTTGAAAAGCTCACAATTTTTATGTTTCCTGTCATCTGTTCTTTTAATTATTTCCAGTTCCTCCAAGCTATTTATTAAATAAATCGTCTCTGCTCTTGAACACCGTTTACTGCGTGCTGCCATCTTGAAACTTTGTTTTGAAAACAAGCCCAGCGCGGAATATAAGCGTCATCGCGACAGACGGGCAAGAGAACGAGCATGCGCAGAAAGACGGGAATTAATTTAAACAGGAATGAGTGTAAACATGACCGCGGAATTATTTAATTCGGAATTAAAATGGGAATAAACCAGCCACTTACTTCGGAATTAAGTTGAATTCAGAATTGACATTTTCATATGGAATTAAGTGTTTACATGGTAACTTTTATTCGGCTTTAACTTTAATTCTGAATTAAAGAGGAATTAAACTTCCCATGTAAACGCACTGAAAGTAAGCATGAAGCACATATTTTCTGATATTACTTCTCCCTTTCTTGTTTGGATGATTATTAGCTTTAAATTCACAGAAGAGATGTTTATTCATTATTGTACTTATTTATTGTTAGACAACGCAGATGAAATATACAGCGCTTCTCACCACTGGAGGAAACTTACGCTCGTCTGCGTGGACAGCGCTAGGTCCTGCTTCTCGTCCCGCTTAGCAACGTAACCTCCAAGTACATTTAAATTGCCGATAATTAAATTAAAAAAAATCTCCCGACTCCGACCCCCCCCCCCCCCCCCCAAAATAGAAAACTCCTCGGATCTACACGATTCACGTAGGTCTCCCTTTTTGACTTAAAAGCGGCAAATTTCGCCAAAAGCTGAGGGATTTTCATGCCTGAAATATCAGTTATTCGGTGTTTAGAGCTTTTTGTGATTTAAAAAAAAATTAAGAAAAGCTAATATTCAGAGTTACAGGCATCAAGTAGACATGTTAAATTTAACATGCTGTTTTCTATAACTGCTTACTAAAGTTTTGGATCCATGTATCTTGTTGTCAGTGATGTTTTACTGTTGAAGTTCATCAGTGACTGAATCACTAGTCATTCTGAATTTATGCCTTTAATAGGAAACTTAATTGTTTCATAACAAATACTTTTATTTTTGATAAACCTCTATATTTCTCCTAAAGCAGCACCTCCAGAGCGCTCAAAATTTTCTCGTTGACACCCCTGCAGTTCAAGTAACTTCTCTAGGGAAGTTAAAAGGCCTTTTTATATTCAGATGTAGAAATATCTTCAAACAAGATAAAAACACGACAACTAAGGAAAAAGGTTCTCAAAACTAGTGAAAAAGATAATTTCACTTGGTAAGATTTCTTAAATTAAGATTGTAGGAACACTTGTTTCTAGATTTAAGAAAAGTATAGTTTGTTATTGAATCTTAAAACAAGATTTATTTTGATGAGGAGGAAAAACGTAATACATCTTATTTTAAGTGTTAATTGTCTCATTTTAGGATTCCCTGCCTGTTTGAGACAAAAAAAAAGTAAAGTTTTACTTGATATAAGATTAAACTGATAAATTGAAGACTTAAAATAAAGTAATTATTAAAACAAGAAAAAATATGTAACGCTTGTAAATCTAAGTTTTTTTTTCTTGGTAAGAACCAAATAAGACGTCAGACGTTTCTACAAACAATGTTCCTCCCTTTAAAATGAAAGTTTAGGACTTGAAATAAAACAGCAGCAACAGCAAAAAAGCATCTCCAGGAGGATCATCTCCAGGAGGAGTCTCTCCAGGAGGAGCCTCTCCAGGAGGAGCCTCTCCAGGAGGAGTCTCTCTAGGAGGAGCCTCTCCAGGAGGAGCCTCTCCAGGAGGAGTCTCTCCAGGAGGAGCCTCTCCAGGAGGAGTCTCTCTAGGAGGAGCCTCTCCAGGAGGAGTCTCTCTAGGAGGAGTCTCTCCAGGAGGAGTCTCTCCAGGAGGAGCCTCTCCAGGAGGAGCAGCTCCAGGAGGAGACTCTCCAGGAGGAGCCTCTCCAGGAGGAGCCTCTCCAGGAGGAGCATCTCCAGGAGGAGCCTCTCCTGGAGGAGCATCTCCAGGAGGAGTCTCTCTAGGAGGAGTCTCTCCAGGAGGAGCCTCTCCAGGAGGAGTCTCTCTAGGAGGAGTCTCTCCAGGAGGAGCCTCTCCAGGAGGAGCCTCTCCAGGAGGAGCACCTCCAGGAGGAGACTCTCCAGGAGGAGCCTCTCCAGGAGGAGTCTCTCTAGGAGGAGTCTCTCCAGGAGGAGCCTCTCCAGGAGGAGACTCTCCAGGAGGAGTCTCTCTAGGAGGAGTCTCTCCAGGAGGAGCCTCTCCAGGAGGAGACTCTCCAGGAGGAGCATCTCCAGGAGGAGCCTCTCCAGGAGGAGCCTCTCCAGGAGGAGTCTCTCCAGGAGGAGCCTCTCTAGGATGGAGCCTCTCCAGGAGGACCCTCTCCAGGAGGAGCACCTCCAGGAGGAGACTCTCCAGGAGGAGCAGCTCCAGGAGGAGACTCTCCAGGAGGAGCAGCTCCAGGAGGAGCCTCTCTAGGAGGAGCATCTCCAGGAGGAGTCTCTCCAGGAGGAGCATCTCCAGGAGGAGACTCTCCAGGAGGAGACTCTCCAGGAGGAGACTCTCCAGGAGGAGTCTCTCCAGGAGGAGCATCTCCAGGAGGAGCCTCTCCAGGAGGAGCCTCTCCAGGAGGAGACTCTCCAGGAGGAGCCTCTCTAGGATGGAGCCTCTCCAGGAGGAGCCTCTCCAGGAGGAGCACCTCCAGGAGGAGACTCTCCAGGAGGAGCAGCTCCAGGAGGAGTCTCTCCAGAGGATCTCCAGGAGGAGACTCTCCAGGAGGACTCTCCAGGAGGAGTCTCTCCAGGAGGAGTCTCTCCAGGAGGAGCATCTCCAGGAGGAGCATCTCCAGGAGGAGTCTCTCCAGGAGGAGCATCTCCAGGAGGAGTCTCTCCAGGAGGAGCATCTCCAGGAGGAGCATCTCCAGGAGGAGACTCTCCAGGAGGAGCATCTCTCAGGAGGAGTTCTCCAGGAGGAGCATCTCCAGGAGGAGTCTCTCCAGGAGGAGACTTTCCAGGAGGAGACTCTCCAGGAGTGAAGGATTTCCGTGTCAGTGTTCTGATCCAGGTTCAATCAGAAACGATCATCTATTGATCCTGTTACTTCGTCCAAACACCTGAAGGTTCAGGTGCTTTTCAATTTCAGGTGAAACGTCCACATTTAGATGTTCAGATTTAGGAAGCGGTGGCGGCGACTGGTCGTCCCGGCGTCCGTCTGACGGTCGCTCGTCTCTCTGCAGGGAGTCTGGTCTCGCAGGCGTACAAGCAGCACGACATCGGAGGGATGGACTGACGTTCGCCCGTCGGGGAGCTCGGACCCGTGTACAGATCCGATCAGCAGACCGAGGCCGCCGTCGCCGGGACGTCCTGCAGCTGAGACGCGGCGGTGACAGCAGGCGTCCCCCGTCTGTCCAGCCGTCATGTATAGATCACCGTGTCCTGTTAGTGTGTCTTCTGTCCTGTTGTTTTTATACGTATTAAAGGTTGTCGTTTGTAAATTACGAGCAGTTGTGTGATTTTTAAAACAGTTTCTCTGAGGTCTTAATAAAACGCTCTGAACAGATGCAGAGCAGCTGCTCCGTCTCCTCTGGGTTGTGCCTCTTTTTAAATCGCCCCTACAGATTTGTGCCGGCTGCTCCTGAGGGGACGCTGGAAAATCCTGCACTGATCTGCAAACCTGAAGGCGTCGCTGACTCAGATGTTCTCAAACTTCTTCCTACCTAAAGTTTTTTCCTACTGTAGCCTCATCTGTAATTTTTTCCTACGTTCCTAACAACATCCTACCAGCACATATATCTGCTCTCTGTGTTTTAGGTGGTAGCATATTATTATTATTATTAGTGCTGGGCAAGTTAACGCGTTATTATCACGTTAACGCATTCATTTATTAACGCCAACAATTATTTTATCGCGCGTTAACGCATGTGGCTCACATGCTTTTGTTTTGAAAAGTCTGTTACTGGCTGCTGCGGAACCGAAAGACAATTGGCAGGTAAACATGCGAAAAAACCTAAAACAGACATGAAGAACGATAAAAATCTGTATACTTTACAGTTCAGGTAGCAACTAAGGTAGCAATATTAACAATTCTGTCTGAAAAAGAAAATCCTGGACTGCAACCAAACTTTGTGGTCATTCCTCCATGTTCCATCAGATCTGCTCCATGTGTTCACTGTCCTGCTGTTCTCTAGCTGGTTACTGCAGTGCAGCTCCATCTAGTGGCACAGATGTGTAATGACAACAGAAAGTCCAGTCCTCCGTTATAAAACTAATTCAGTTCTGTGGCCCGTTTTTTAATTTCGTATTTTTGATCCAAGTCTAAAATTGAAATATTAAAAAAACCAAAGCATTTTTTCCTTTTTATTTTGTTAGATTAAAAAACATATTAAAATGTCACTTTAATTTTTTTAATTTTTGATTAACAATTGAAAATGGAAAGAATGAATGATACACGGATTGGTAAAGTTACTGAACTTTAACATGGACATTTTCATTTTAAAGTTCTCCCAGACGGAGGATTCAACAGAAACAAGGTTATTTGTAACAACTGACAAGTTTAACTCCCCGTTAAAAGTTTCTGCTGTTACCTCAGAAATTACCTGTTTTAATGTTCTGATTGTGCTGAGACACAATCATTTTGTTGGATTTTGTTTGTAGACTTTTTTTTTTTTTTTTTTTAAATAAAAACAGGATGACATTAATGTCCTGGCAGTGGCTATAAGCTTTATTTTATTTTACATTTTTTAAGATGAGATTTACACTAAATATGTGTTACTGACGAGTGCTGATGTTAAAAGTGTTTGAACAACAAAAGTGCTGACACTTTAGTGGCTGCAGAACATTTAAATAAAAGTGGATTTTACACTACTTTTAAATTCATTATTTGATTTTGTGTATACAATGCAATTAATCGCGATTAATCAGGGAAATAATGCGATTAATCGCGATTAAAAATTTTAATCGTTGCCCAGCCCTAATTATTATACACATTTAATAACCGTAATTATCCGGATAAGCGGAAGACGACGGACGGATTATGAGTCCGTATTATAAAGATGAATATGAGAATATAAAGGATAGAAGAGTGGGTGGTAGAAGAGGATTGATTAGATAAATGTACACTGGATTTAAAAAAGAAGTTTCCTTCTCCTTTTGTCATTGTGTGAAGTACAGTTAATATAATTTAAGGTAAAGAAAAAAGTACTCCAAGTCCTCTAATAACCTATGCGATAATAAATACTGTGCATAGAAACTATTAAATGTTCGGCATTCAGAGCATTTTATATGGAGCCCTGTTAGGGTCTTAATTCAATGGATAAATGAGTCTATTATTATGAAACACAGGCGTTTATTATTATGAAATATTTCCCGTTATTATGATAATGGATTCGTTTTTCATAAGAATGATTTGTGTGTCAATCACAGCAGAGGGCGGAGCCATTTATGTGACTGGCTGCTCTTTCATTCAGGCATAAGCAACAGAACAGTGAATATCGATAGTGGGCGAGAGGTGTAATGTATATACTCCAGGCCAGTAGGTGGCAGAATGCACCTCAGTTTACGGTTAAAAGTTGACATCGACAAAGAAACGTAGCGCGAAATGTCGGGAAAACTTGATTTTGACGAAGATCCTTTTCTGACTTACTCCGAGAGGTAGCCAACAGGCTCGATGTGAGTCCCCCACTAACTGCATGGAGAAGGATCAGCCAATGAGAGTGCAGGTCAACCACTGGTCCCGCCCACTGGCAAAATGTCATTATTATGTAAAAGCTTATTCTTATGAAAAAGGAAGCCATTATGTAAAAACTAATTCTTAAATAAAAAAAGCTATTCTGAAATAAACTATTATGCATTAAACTAAGATCAAATAATAATAATAATAATATATTTCATAATAATGTTAAATATTTCATAATAATACACATACATTTCATGATAATGGGAAATATTTCATAATAATGAATGCCTTTATTTCATAATAATAGACTCATTTATTCATAGAATTATGACCCAAACGGGGCTCCATACTTGATTTGTCCCTCAAACGTATATGCATTAAATACTGTCAAGTCTCAGCTCTGATTTGTCTGATTTAAGTTTGACACCAGGTTTCCAAAGTTTTCTTTTTCTTCTTAATACATTTCAGTGAAACTGCCCTCTTTGTCCTTAATGAACAGAAAAATGTCGGAATCAAACCGCCGAACATGTAAACAAAACGTGCGAATCTGTTTGTGGAAATTTACATTAGAATGTCGTTTTCCTTTGAGGCTTTATTGTGTAGGAATTAACCACTAACCACATGAGCGATTGTAACTTTCCACCTCTGAGGCGTCTGGTCACTGGTTACTGGTTAAAATGCGTCATACTGGCCCCGCCCCTCGGTCCCACCTGTTCCAGCCAATCACAGTAGAGGAGGCGGTGCATCTGCGGATGACGGCAGCAGGGAGTGCTTCATTAACGGAGCGGGTCAAGCCGGACCGATTTAACCGGAACTGCACTAATACGTGCGTCAAAATAAAAGTACATAAAGGTCAATAATAACTTTAATAATAAAGTTTGAAAAAAAAAAAACGCAGAGAAAGAGACTTTTAATAATTCAGCTAAGGCTGTTTTCTTTATGATCATAAAACTATGGTTTTGTTCATTTTATAGACATTTTTGTTAAATTAGTTTTGTTGTAAAATATCAACTTTCACAAAAATCGCAACTTTCTGACAAAGTTACAACTCTATATCCTAAAAAATCAAAACTTTTTGTTGTAAACTCACAAATGTCACAATATCCCAACTTTGTTGTAAAAAGTGATTTTTTTTTTTTTTTTTTTTTTTTAATTAATCTGAGGGTAGGTCAGGTCAACCAGAGGTTACACGTACAGTGACAATTTTACATTTTGGACACTAAACTTTTTTTTTTTCCAGATACCTTATTTTTCTACCATCATTACCAGACTAAGCAGAAATATACCTGCACACGTGAGTGGTCACCTGAGTGGTAATAAAAACGTAACTGATTATGAAATTTAAAAAATAAAATAGATTGTGAAGTAATTATTTAATCCACACTTATATTTTTTGTAAATCTTTATTTATTTATCAGTTTTCCGTCAGACCTTTTTTCACCTCTCCGTTCTGATTAAAACTTTAAAAGTCACTGGACCAACTCAGCTGGCCCAAGAAGGGTTATTTTAGTCAAGTGCATTTTAGTCAGGTTAACTTGAACTTGAAGCTCAGGTTAATAAACAAATATAGCTGGTTTTCTTGTTAAAGTGAAACAGTGTCACCTCTGATCATCTAAATTATTTCTTCACTCTGTCTCTTCACACTGAAACGGATCCTTGACTTCCCAAAGGACCAGAAACAGTCAGAACTGCCTGGTGTCTTTAATGTGGACTCATTATAGCTTGTTAAAATCTAATTCTCATTATCTGAAGCCTTTTTAATATTTCTTATTTATTTATTGGTTTTTAATTTAAATGCTCAATATTTCTTATTTGTTGTTTTTTAACTTAAATTGTGTTGTCTTTAGTACTTTTAATAATATTTTTTTTATTATGTTGTGTCTTGAGTACTTTTAATAATCTTTCTTATTAATTTATTTTAATGGTTTGTCTTTAGCACTTTTAATAATATTTCTTATTTATTTATTAATTAGTTGTGTTGTCTTTAGTTTTATCAATATTTTTTATTTACTTATTTTGATGTTTTTTTGGAAGTACATGGTAGAAGCGCTCATGTGCGCCTCTTTCAGGGCTTTTATTTTGAAGGCGCGACCGGAAGCAGTCCCCCGGTGGGCGTGTCTCTCCGCGTCTCCCCGGGTCTCCGGCTGCAGTCGGTCTCTCCCGTTGTTGCTGACGAACCGCGGCTCGGAGGATCAGCGCTGTGTGTATGTCGTCGTCGTCCCGTGTGTCGTCTCACCTCGGTCCACCTCAGCTCGGTTCGTCGTCGGTGTGATGGAACTGGACAAAATGGACGAAAGCGACTGGAAGTATCACGGAGAAGGAAACAAGAGTCTGGTGGTCTGTCACGTCCAGGTGAAGCAACGGGGCTAACGGCCAGCTACCGCTCGGTAGTGACGCGCTCCGCCTCTGGCTCTTCTGACGTCAAATACGCTGTTTGCTCGATGCTGCTGCCGTTAGAAGCTTCCGTCCAAACCGGTGTGAAGCGGGTTAGAGAGGACGAGATGAACTCCGGGCTCCATTTACTGAACTTCTCTTCCCGACTGTTAGCTTGTGCGCGCTAGCTCACGGAGCTAAGAGCTCCAGCGGTGGGATGATGTTTATGTGTGGAGCGGCAGTCCCGGTGTTTACCGGGGTTTAACTGAGTTTACCGGTGTTTACCGGGGTTTAACTGAGTTTACCGGTGTTTACCGGCATTATACCTGAGTTTACCGGTGTTTACCGGCATTATACCTGAGTTTACCGGGGTTTACCGGCATTATACCTGAGTTTACCGGTGTTTAATTGTGTTAACCGGTGTTTAATTGTGTTTACCGGCGTTTACCGATGTTTACCGGTGTTTACCGGGATTTTACCTGAGTTTACCGGTGTTTAATTGTGTTTACCGGTGTTTAATTGTGTTTACCGGTGTTTACCGATGTTTACCGGTGTTTACCGGGATTTTACCTGAGTTTACCGGTGTTTAATTGTGTTAACCGGTGTTTAATTGTGTTTACTGGCGTTTAACGATGTTTACCGGGATTTACCGGCGTTTTACCTGAGTTTACCGGGGTTAATTGGTGTTTAATTGTGTTAACCGGTGTTTATTGTGTTTACTGGCGTTTAACGATGTTTACCGGGATTTACCGGCATTTTACCTGAGTTTACCGGGGTTAATCGGTGTTTAATTGTGTTAACCGGTGTTTAATTGTGTTTACCGGCGTTAAACGGTGTTTACCGGGATTTTACCGCATGCAGCTGGACGTCCAGCCAGACTCCGGACCAGCTCCTGGTTCTGGACCAGCTCCTGGTTCTGGACCAGCTGGTCTGGGATCCAGCTGTTAGCTGACACCGAACCAGGTCAATCCACGTTAACTCACTCAAGATATATAAATATATATATATATATATATATATATATATATAATATATATATATATATATATATCTATATATATATATCTCTATATATATCTATATATATATATATATATAATATATATATATATATATATGTATAAAATAAAAACAGAAGTGGCGTTCACAGAGCGACGGGTCATGATGTCGTTGAGCAACCAGCATGAGGACATGAGTCACAGCAGGACTGTTGACACCAGGTCCAGTTCTCCTGTGTACCAGCTGTGGCATCCTGGAGGACAGTTCTGTCCCAGACTGGGATGTGGGATCATCACTGGTTCCATCTGGACGTCTCTCTGCACTGAGACGTCCTCGGACGCTGCCTCCGCCATGTTCTACGGGTGTTCAGGTTCCAGCAGACGTGACCCGAAGGTGAAGGGCGGTTCTGGAAGAACCTGGGCTGGAGACTAAACCTCGTTAGGGATCCTAACGAACGTTTGCTCCCGTCAGCGTCCAGTGATGGTCCGACGGTAGATCCGACTCCAGAATATTCCGTTAAGACCGGCTCCAGTGCCAAAGAAGTGTATAAAAATAACTGCGGAGTCATGAGACTGATATTTGTGTTAAAGTGAAGCGTCTCCGCGGGTCACATGGTTTCATCGTGTTGTTTTCTGTCTCGTGTTCGAGCTCAGAGCCCGTCTGAGAGACAGAACCATGAAGACTGATAATCCGTCTGGATTTCCATCTCATTTCCCTCCATCCCTCAGACTGACGGTGACGTCAGCGGGCTGCTCGCCTCTGCAGCCGCAGACTTTAAATGTCGTCCGGACGGTTTTAAACGGTCCTTTTAATGTCAGTCTGCTTTAATTCGGGTCGTTTTGGTCCCTAACGAGGTTTAGCTCGGTCACCGTCCAGCGACAGACGCAGCGTTGATCTGTGACGTCATCGGATTATCTTATAATGTATCAGAGTGGGTGTGTTTAGTTTAATTCCTCTTTAATTCAGAATTAAAGTTAAAGCCGAATAAAAGTTACCATGTAAACACTTAATTCCATATGAAAATGTCAATTCCGAATTAAACTTAATTCCGAAGTAAGTGGCTGGTTTATTCCCATTTTAATTCTGAATTAAATAATTCCGCGGTCATGTTTACACTCATTCCTGTTTAAATTAATTCCCGTCTTTCTGCGCATGCTAGTTCTCTTGCCCGACTGTCGTGATGACGCTTATATTCCGCGCTGGGCTTGTTTTCAAAACGGCAGCACGCAGTAAACGGTGTTCAAGAGCAGAGACGATTTATTTAATAAATAGCTTGGAGGAACTGGAAATAATTAAAAGAACAGATGGCAGGAAACATAAAAATTGTGAGCTTTTCAAAGCGGCCAGGTTAAATGAAGGAGGTTTCGCAGATAGAGACGCCACCCAGGTCAAAAATAAGTGGAATGTTGTTGCTAACCGAGTTAGCTAAGTTTGTTTTTTCTTCCGGTAGACGTAAAAAAGACGTCCGCCCCCCCCCCCATCCAATCAGAACCCTTCCCAACCCCCAGACCTAAAGCGGAGTTGGATAAAGCCGAACAAACGTGTTTTCCATGTAAACCTTAATTCGGAATTACTATTTCCATGTAAACTCGAAGGAAAATAGTTTAATTCGGAATTATTTAATTCCTAATTATTAATTCCGAATTAAAAAACATCATGTAACCGCAGCCAATGACGCTCCATCGAGTTCTGGAGAGGCTCCTCCTGGAGCTGCTCCTCCTGGAGATGCTCCTCCTGGAGACGCTCCTCCAGACCTTCACTGCAGCCTCCATCAGCTTCGTCTCCAGTAACCGAACATTTGGTTCTTCTAGAAGTCTGAGCTTCCTTCTCAGCATGTTCGTGGTCGTTCATCTGCTCTGTGGAGCTCCGTCCATCATGTGATCAGAGTCTAGATCTACACATCCCAGAATGCATCAGTAAACACCAGTGAGTCTGTTCCACTGACAGCCGTACGTGCCCGCACCATGACACTGCCTCCTCCGTGTTTGACACATGACATCTTTGGACCATCAGCTGCTTCTCTTCCATCATTCTGATCCAAGTTTCTCTGTTCAACACATCAGACTCCAGAACATGAGAGGCTTTTCTGGTTCCTGGATGTTCCTCTTCTCCTGGTTCCTGGATGTTCCTCTTCTCCTGGTTCCTGGATGTTCCTCTTCTCCTGGTTCCTGGATGTTCCTCTTCTCCTGGTTCCTGGTTGTTCCTCTTCTCTTGTTCGACCACATCTAAGACCTCTGGTCTGGAGCTGAAGTAGAGGATGGACCACACCTGGCCAGCTGACTTCTTTTCAATAACCTGTCTAAATACGAAAATGATCCGGACGATACGGATAAAACTTATATCACGGTATATTTCCTCATTTTTACTGATTTAATTCTGGTATTGACGTGAAAACCACAGAGGAACTGAAGTGGCGCTGATGCAGAGCTGATGGAGTCGTACCTGCAGGACACCTGGATCTGACGGTTGTTACTCACACCTGCGTGTTGAAATAAGTGGCTGCTGCTGATTGTAACTGTTTATCTGGATCACGTTGTGCTGAAACTTCTCCAGGCACAAACACTCGTCTCAACTTGTGTCGTGACGCATGCGTTCGGTGTCAGTTGACTTTGATGGCCTGGTTTTTTTTTTTTTCCTCGGGACACACCCCGGAGTTTACAGAATGGATTTACTGTTCTTGTTGGAAAGTAGAAAAACTGCCTCTGGGCTCTTTGGATTTAAAGCTCTGAAACTGAAGTATTGAGCTGTTTTCTGTTGTGAAAAAACCAAGAAAACGCAGTGCGGTACATTAAATACTCCAGTTTCACCCAAAGGCAAAATAGAGCCTGGAAGTAGAGTCGTTAGAGTCGTTAGCTCCACATCTTTAATCAGCTGATCCTAACGACACTCCTCTCATTTTTCTTGCAGCACTCCAGAGTTTTACGGTTGCTCAAGTATCCAGCAGAAGACTGTGAAAATCCTCCCCAGGTAAACGCCATGACATCACCATCCGTAGAACGCTTATCGATGAGTGTGAATGTCTTCTCATCGATCATAATTTATAACGACAGGTGAAAACATCTTTAAAGGTGTTTTCACCTGCTCTGATCATGCAGCCACTCCTTCTAGCAGCACCAAATCTGACCACATGGGGGCACATAGATCTGCTGATGAGTTGGGTAACTGAGCTAGGGTGGGCGTGGTCTACAGGGTGGGCGTGGTCCACCATTTCGTAACACGACGCCTTGCAGCACAAGGAAAAAGAGGCTCCAAAGCTCCCTTCACGTACCTGAGGGTGACGTCACAGGTGCTTTGTCCAGTTCTTCCTCTACTGTCTGTTGCTGTGACGCCCCCATGTGGTCAGAGCTGGTATTACTACATAGAGTGGCTTTAATACCACCAACAATCCCTCTGCATCTGTTTCAACTGCAAGAAGATGAATGAAAAACTGATCTAACTGCTTTTAAAGCACTGATGGTGATGATTAGTACAACTATTAACTAAGAGAAACAAGGAAATCCAGTTAAACAAACAAACCCGTGGCTGCGCACGATGTTCCCGCCAAGGAGATGCTGCTAAACTGGTTATAATGTCAATAAGCCTCATAACTCAAGCTTCATAACTGATTCATGGAGTCTCTGGAATCCATCCGTGAGATGAAAAATCTGGGCTGTGAGCTGCTGAGTGAACGCTGCCTCAGACGCTCTGGATCCTGTTAGCAGAGACGCTCTGGAGACGCTCTGGAGAGACTGGAGAGACAGGAGAGACGCTCCTCTAGAGGGAAACCTCAGGAAGCAGAGATGCTCCTCTAGAGGGAAACCTCAGGAAGCAGAGACGCTCCTCTAGAGGGAAACCTCAGGAAGGAGAGATGCTCTTCTAGAGGGAAACCTCAGGAAGGAGAGACACTCTTCTAGAGGGAAACCTCAGGAAGGAGAGACGCTCCTCTAGAGGGAAACCTCAGGAAGCAGAGACGCTCCTCTAGAGGGAAACCTCAGGAAGGAGAGATGCTCCTCTAGAGGGAAACCTCAGGAAGGAGAGATGCTCCTCTAGAGGGAAACCTCAGGAAGGAGAGATGCTCCTCTAGAGGGAAACCTCAGGAAGGAGAGATGCTCCTCTAGAGGGAAACCTCAGGAAGGAGAGATGCTCCTCTAGAGGGAAACCTCAGGAAGGAGAGATGCTCCTCTAGAGGAAACCTCAGGAAGGAGAGAGCTCCTCTAGAGGGAAACCTCAGGAAGGAGAGATGCTCCTCTAGAGGGAAACCTCAGGAAGGAGAGATGCTCCTCTAGAGGGAAACCTCAGGAAGGAGAGATGCTCCTCTAGAGGGAAACCTCAGGAAGGAGAGATGCTCCTCTAGAAGGGAAACCTCAGGAAGGAGAGATGCTCCTCTAGAGGGAAACCTCAGGAAGGAGAGATGCTCCTCTAGAGGGAAACCTCAGGAAGGAGAGATGCTCCTCTAGAGGGAAACCTCAGGAAGGAGAGATGCTCCTCTAGAGGGAAACCTCAGGAAGGAGAGATGCTCCTCTAGAGGGAAACCTCAGGAAGGAGAGATGCTCCTCTAGAGGGAAACCTCAGGAAGCAGAGATGCTCCTCTAGAGGGAAACCTCAGGAAGGAGAGATGCTCCTCTAGAGGGAAACCTCAGGAAGGAGAGATGCTCCTCTAGAGGGAAACCTCAGGAAGGAGAGACGCTCCTCTAGAGGGAAACCTCAGGAAGCAGAGACGCTCCTCTAGAGGGAAACCTCAGGAAGGAGAGATGCTCCTCTAGAGGGAAACCTCAGGAAGCAGAGACGCTCCTCTAGAGGGAAACCTCAGGAAGCAGAGACGCTCCTCTAGAGGGAAACCTCAGGAAGGAGAGACGCTCCTCTAGAGGGAAACCTCAGGAAGCAGAGACGCTCCTCTAGAGGGAAACTTCAGGAAGGAGAGACGCTCTTCTAGAAGGAAACCTCAGGAAGGAGAGACGCTCCTCTAGAGGGAAACCTTAGGAAGGAGAGACGCTCCTCTAGAGGGAAACTTCAGGAAGCAGAGACGCTCTTCTAGAGGGAAACCTCAGGAAGGAGAGACGCTCCTCTAGAGGGAAACCTTAGGAAGGAGAGACGCTCCTCTAGAGGGAAACCTCAGGAAGGAGAGACGCTCTTCTAGAGGGAAACCTCAGGAAGGAGAGATGCTCTTCTAGAGGGAAACCTCAGGAAGGAGAGACGCTCCTCTAGAGGGAAACCTCAGGAAGGAGAGACGCTCTTCTAGAGGGAAACCTCAGGAAGGAGAGATGCTCTTCTAGAGGGAAACCTCAGGAAGGAGAGACGCTCTTCTAGAGGGAAACCTCAGGAAGCAGAGACGCTCCTCTAGAGGGAAACCTCAGGAAGCAGAGACGCTCCTCTAGAGGGAAACCTCAGGAAGCAGAGACGCTCCTCTAGAGGGAAACCTCAGGAAGGAGAGACGCTCCTCTAGAGGGAAACCTCAGGAAGGAGAGACGCTCCTCTAGAGGGAAAGCGCTCCTCTAGAGGAACCTCAGGAAGGAGAGACGCTCCTCTAGAGGGAAACCTCAGGAAGCAGAGACGCTCCTCTAGAGGGAAACCTCAGGAAGGAGAGACGCTCCTCTAGAGGGAAACCTCAGGAAGCAGAGACGCTCCTCTAGAGGGAATCCTCAGGAAGGAGAGACGCTCCTCTAGAGGGAAACCTCAGGAAGCAGAGACGCTCCTCTAGAGGGAAACCTCAGGAAGGAGAGACGCTCCTCTAGAGGGAATCCTCAGGAAGGAGAGACGCTCCTCTAGAGGGAAACCTCAGGAAGGAGAGACGCTCCTCTAGAGGGAAACCTCAGGAAGCAGAGACGCTCTTCTAGAGGGAAACCTCAGGAAGCAGAGACGCTCCTCTAGAGGGAAACCTCAGGAAGCAGAGATGCTCTGGAGATGCTCCTCTAGAGGGAAACCTCAGGAAGGAGAGACGCTCTTCTAGAGGGAAACCTCAGGAAGCAGAGATGCTCTGGAGATGCTCCTCTAGAGGGAAACCTCAGGAAGGAGAGACGCTCCTCTAGAGGGAAACCTCAGGAAGGAGAGACGCTCTTCTAGAGGGAAACCTCAGGAAGGAGAGACGCTCTTCTAGAGGGAAACCTCAGGAAGGAGAGACGCTCCTCTAGAGGGAAACCTCAGGAAGCAGAGACGCTCTTCTAGAGGGAAACCTCAGGAAGCAGAGACGCTCCTCTAGAGGGAAACCTCAGGAAGCATAGACGCTCCTCTAGAGGGAAACCTCAGGAAGGAGAGACGCTCTTCTAGAGGGAAACCTCAGGAAGCAGAGACGCTCCTCTAGAGGGAAACCTCAGGAAGCAGAGACGCTCCTCTAGAGGGAAACCTCAGGAAGCAGAGACGCTCCTCTAGAGGGAAACCTCAGGAAGGAGAGACGCTCTTCTAGAGGGAAACCTCAGGAAGGAGAGACGCTCCTCTAGAGGGAAACCTCAGGAAGGAGAGACGCTCTTCTAGAGGGAAACCTCAGGAAGGAGAGACGCTCTTCTAGAGGGAAACCTCAGGAAGGAGAGACGCTCTTCTAGAGGGAAACCTCAGGAAGCAGAGACGCTCTTCTAGAGGGAAACCTCAGGAAGGAGAGACGCTCCTCTAGAGGGAAACCTCAGGAAGGAGGGACGCTCTTCTAGAGGGAAACCTCAGGAAGCAGAGACGCTCTTCTAGAGGGAAACCTCAGGAAGGAGAGACGCTCCTCTAGAGGGAAACCTCAGGAAGGAGGGACGCTCTTCTAGAGGGAAACCTCAGGAAGGAGAGACGCTCTTCTAGAGGGAAACCTCAGGAAGCAGAGCCTTCATTCACATAGAGCTTGTTTCATTGCCAGTGGAGCAGCTGTTGACTCCACATCTGGGTCGGGCTACAGGCTGGAGGACGCTGCCTCTGTTCTAAATATACAGCCAAGTGTAAGCCCCGCCCATCCCTAAATTTAAAATCCCTCTTCGGGAGAGTCTGAGTGTTTCATGCTCTCTAACAGAGACTAGTTTTCCATTTTCAGTCGTGTCTTCACAGCTCTGTCCACTGCAGCTGGTCTCAGGGTTGAAACCAGCGTCCTCTGCAGGAGGGACGTCTCCTCAGATCTGTCCAGACTCACAGCAGGAATGATCCGTCCTCATCATTCAGACCTGTTTCATGACAGTTTGGTCCCACATCTGCAGTTGGGACAACTGCAGGGACGTCCTGATCATCTTGATTGTTCTGCAGATGATCTGATCCTGTAGGATGAGATGTTATAAATCAGTCTGGAGGTGAATGTTTCCAGGTGTGTAGCAGGTGCAGCTCCTGGTCTCCTCTGTTTAGTTTTGGGGGGGGGGGGGTCCCTCTGTCTGGGGTCTGTTTCAGAAAGAGTCACCTGAACCTAGACTTACCTCAAACCCCCGAGGGTCACCTGAGGTGACTTCACCTGAGGTGAAGCTGTAATGGGTTTAGTTTCATCACCTTTTGGAGAAACTGGTCATTTTCAGGCTCAGAATAGATTTGGGTTCATCACCGTTCTGCGTGGTTCCTGTGATCCCCGACTGCACTTTGATTTATTTATTTGTCCCGGTGAATAAATCTTTTTTAAATGTATTTCTCTGGTAAATAAACTTAATGGATCAACGTGACATGTACATCTGTGTTTGTGCTGCAGACAGCCGAGCAGGCCTTCAGGCAGATCCAGAACATCGTGGACTTCAGCTCCAAGGTGATGAGCAGCCTGCTGGGGGAGACCTTCATCCACAGCGGGGTGAGACACTGTCGCCTGTTTTCATCTTCATATAAAACCGATTAGACTCCAACGTCAGAGGTCCTGGTTCCTCCGTCATGTATATTTGTTGCTGCTGATGCTGTCTGAGGTTAAATGAGGTGGCGGTGAACCCCAGGGCTCTGTCAGGGGGCAAACAAGTTTACAAGACTGCACTGGGGTTCATCAGCAGACGTAACTCCTGGGTCACCTGCAGGTCACCAGGTCTGGTGTTCAGGTGTGTTCTGGTCATCTTCAGACTGGTTCTGTTGGACAGACGTCTAACCGCTCAGAACCACAGAACAGTTAAAGGTAAACCACTTTTATCAGGTGTCTGCAGCAGTTCATGAGTGGATGTGAAAGACTCCATCAGGTCCGGTGGACCGCTTTGACTCCAACACCGATTTGACCGCGTTGCTTTGGCACCAGCCGCTTTCAAAGTAGCTTCACCTGGGCTTACCTGAGACGACTGCTTTTTCCTAAAAAAAATAAAAAAGGTTTGTTCTGAGAAGAGGGAAAACAGAACACACTGGCTGTTTCTCAGAAATGTTGTGCAACTCTCTTCAGTTTCCAGCAAACACGCCCAGTACTGCATCTCCATCCTGTTACTGGATTTACTGGGAGTCGTCACATGACTAAAGCAGAAGTCCCTGTGGAGGTCTCTTGTGCATCTCCTGAGGGTTGTGGTGGAACCGGGGAGCCTCCTGAAGAGCCTCAGACCTTCATGGGATCCTCCTCTGGTGGCAGATAGGAATGCTGAAGTGATGCAACAGTCTTAGCGTTGCAAAGGGACAGCTCCTAGCTAACACGAGGAAGCTCCTCCCACAGTTAGAAGAACCGTGAAAAAGGTTCCTTGTTTTTCATCAGTCATAGTTTTGACAGGAAAGTGTGAAGCCTTGACATGACCTCTGTGGATAATAAAATAAATATAAATAACAAAATAAAGTTCCGTTCAGAAGCTTTAAGAGACAGGTGCTTCCAGGTCAAATGTATTTCTAGAGCAGGTTTAAAGGCAGACTTTCTCCAGAAGCAGGAGCTGGTGTTTCCAGCAGAGGGCAGCGTTTCTCCTGGTCACATGACTCCACTCTGACTCAGTTTTCTTCTCTACAGGAGGTGGTCAAGCTGCCGCTGGAGTTCGTGCGACAGTTATCCATCAAAATCCAGCATCAGCGACCAGGTGAGACTCGGACGTCCGTCTCCTGACAGCTGGACGAGCGCGAACCAGAGAAACAGGAAGTGCTTGGTCTCGATCCGTCTGAGGGTTACGAAATCAGTCTGCGCTTCTCTAAAGTTCAGCGGTTCATCTGCGCGTCGGACGGAAAATGACACGATCACCTCAGAAACACGTGACCCTTTTCTCAGTCGGGGTTTTTCAGGCATCAACTCCTTCCTCTTTCCTGTGCGAAGCGTCCAGTCATTGAGTTTATCGTCTCATCGAGGTCACGCTGGTGTCTCCGACCGCAGACGTTTATGGGATTATTTCAGCATTTGCTATGTTGACATAAATCGTTTATATTTCATCTTATCATCTTCATCAACAGTCCAGTTATCCCTGTTTTTTACTTAAAAACATATTTTTTGACAGATGTGACTATTACTCTGGTGCGACTTCTAGTCTGGGAAATACGGCGTATTTAAAAATGATTAATACATTTCATGATAATTATATAAAGACAGAAACTAAAGACTGTCGTTTCTTGGACAGCGTGGCGCTGTGATAAGGTGATGGACATCTATAGCGGCTGCGCCCTCTGTCTGCCAAACCTGACGGCCCCCCCCCTGCACCAGCCGACACACACCCCCCCACCTCTCTGTATCGAAATCAAGGTACGCACTCTCACGTCATGGGTCGATGCAGACTTTTACTTTTTCTGTCCATCAGTTTCCTGTTCATCAGCGGCGGACGTGCTAACGTGCTAACGTAGCAGCTGTCTCGTGTGTGTTGTGCTTTCAGCCTAAATGTGGTTTCCTGCCGTCCCCCAAACATGTCAGCAAGGACTTCAAGGCCAAAGTGTGCCGCTACTGCATGCACCAGCACTACAAGGTAACCACGGACGAGTAAATACATCACAGTCGCTGTCATCGTCCTAACCGAGCACATGTTAATGATGCTAATTAGCCTTAAAGCAGCACAAAGGACTTTTCCCTTTAGGACAGGGGGGTCAGACTCATTTTCACTGAGGGCCACATCAGCATCATGGTGGCCCTCCAAGGGCCAGATTGACAGCATGAATGTAAAAAAAAAAATCAAAAATAAATTAAACTACACCTTGTGAAATAACGATTTCTGTATTTATTATGTATTCAAGTGTCAAATATTTAAGTCATTATTATATTAAACTCAGGGTTTGTGGTTGTAAACCTGCTCTCGCACAGGTGATGTTTACAGAGTCCATTGCTATGGTAACGGACTCTGTAAACATCAGTCAGAGTATCCATTAGCTTGGTTTCAGAAGCGGAAGCGGTTCTTTGTTTTTCTTGCAGGCTAAATTTAGCATACTTAGCTCCTTTAGCTCATACTTTATGAAAATGTTTGAGAGGCTTGTCAGTAGTTTTTTATTAGAAAAAATTAATTTCTGTTCATTTAAAGAGTCAAAACTATTTTTGATTTTGTTCATAGTATTGATGTAATGATCTTAGGTATATGTGTGTGTTATCGGTATCGGCCTTTAGGAGCTGAAAGTTATCGGTTATCGGTTTTAAATAATAGTTATCGTGCATCCCGAGTCTTGACAGTCAGTCAGGCCCAGACCACATCAAATCAAATACGTCTTTATTTAAATGTATCATTCTTGAATCTTGTAACTGTCTCTCTGGATGTGCGTCTACCTGCTTTAGTTTATTCATGTGGCTGCAGCTTCAGAACAAACACCGTCTCTCTGATCCGGATCGTCTTCAAGGTCTGACGTTTGTCCCTTCGCTCCTCTGCAGGTGGCCAACGGGAAGTGGAAGAGACGCAGCCTGTACTGTCCTCTGGACCTGTTCTCAGGGTGAGTCCTCTGCTGCTGCATGAAAACGGGAACCAGAGATGTCCCCAGAAATGTCCCCAGATGTCCCCAGAGATGTCCCCAGAGATGTCCTCAGAGATGTCCCCAGAGATGTCCTCAGAGATCAGTGATGTCTCTAATGTTTCATGAGCTTTTGAAGACGAAGATCTGGTAGCGAGGACCCCCGTCCCCCAATGTGGTCCGGTCCAGAGGAACAGCATCACGTTGGTTCCAGCAGTTCTTTGTTGGTTCTGGTGGGTCAGGTGATCCTGCGCCTCCCATAACCGGGTTTCCTGTCTGGTTTAGGGGGGCGTGGCACCTGGTCACCTGGAGTCGGACCAGTGTTTTCACCACAGCTGGCTTCGGTTCAGCTCTGAACTGGTCCCAACTCTCCTTTTGATGTTTTTATTTGTACATTTACAAAGTTAAAAGGATCTGAGGTCATCGGTAGGATCCCTGTCACTCATCCCCAGCTGGCTTGGTTTAGCCTCAGAACATTTATTATATTGTATTTATTTGTTTAGCCTCAGAACATTTATTATATTGTATTTATTTGTTTAGCCTCAGAACATTTATTATATAGTATTTTTTTTTTTTTAGCCTCAGAACATTTATTATATAGTATTTATTTAAGTTCCCACATCTGGAAGACAGTCATGAAGAGTCACGTTGAGGCTTCTCAGAAACCCGTCAGCGGCGCTGCTGCGGTCCTGGAGGGTCATGTGACCCAACTGTGGAGTCAGGAGACTCTACAGAGGACGGATGTTTTTAATGGGAACTCTTAACGCCTCTTTGCTTCTTCCTTGTCCTGCAGGGACAGACAGAGGATGAACTTTGCCATCAGACATCTGATAGAAGAACCTCAGAACAACTTCAAACTCTTTAAGGTGAGCTGGACGCTGGAGATCCGTCTGAAGGCTCCTCGTTTACGAGATCGATCTGCTGGAAGTTCTTATTAACCCTTTAAGCGCCAAAGTCGCAATATTGCGACAAGCAACGTTGCTGAATAAAACAGGCTGTATCTATAAATGTGCTGAATCATGTCACTACTTTTCACCAGGAGGTAGGAGACATGTGTGCCTGTAATCTGAGTAGATTTTTTAGGGGTAGATTTTTTTACCACACACTGAAAAACTACAAGCAGTGCCATCTTGATCATTGAAGGTCTTTGAAAATAATACAATTCCATATGGCCCCCAAACAGTGCCTAAAGATTACACAAATTGGATCAGTGAATTTATTTCTATCAAAATTTTTATTTCATACTGAATATATTTCACATTGACTGTTGAAAGTATTCCCTTATCTCAAACCGGCCAAAATTATACCCTTTTGAAACCTTTATAAGAAAATTGACATTTTCCAATATGGCCGCCACCTGTTGATGTCACAATATGCAAATTAGTTGACAATTTACTTACAGCCCAAATTTTGCTTCAACAATCTTCCTCAATTATAGTATACCCTTATCTCAAACCACTTTCAAATTGCAGCCTTTTGAGATCTTGAAAACAAAAATGGATGTTTTCTATGCCTGCCACCTGGTGATGTCACAATAATCAAATTAGATGACAAATCTACTTCCATCACAAATTTTGGTTCATACTGAAGATATTTCTCATTTACAGTATGTCTTTATCTCAAACCACTTTAAAGTTATAGCCTTTTGAAACCTTGATATCAAAATTGAACATTTCCCAATATGGCCGGCACCTTGTGACATCATGATATGCAAATTATTTGAATAATTTCATTCCTATCACAAACTTTGAGTCATACTGAACAATACCTCTATCTCAAACTGCTTTCAAGTTAGAGCCTTTTGAAATCTTGATATTAAAGTTGAATATTTTCTTGAAAAAACTCAGGCGCCTAAAGGGTTAATATTCTATAGAAGCAGAGAGGTGTTTCATCCCGGGAGTAAAATAGAAACATCTTCATCCGTCATAGTTCACATCAATAATGAGAAAGAAAAACCAGCTCAGGCTGATGTAACAGCTTCTCACTGTTTTATATCAGTTTTCCTCCATTTTCTTCCATTACGTCATTCAACACAAAATGGCGGCGTTGCTACGAAGCTGAATGTAGAGAACCATCAGAGCAGGACGGACTCGTTAAAGAGTTTCTGTACGAGTCTGGACGTACGGTTTCATGATGATGTGTGTGTGTGTGTGTGTGTGTGTGTGTGTGTGTTTCAGGGCGGTCAGTGCGTCTACAGCAGTAAGGAGGGCAGCGACGACTCTCCAGACATGAACTCTCTGCTGCATCACCTCAGACCTTACTTCCTGTGTGGAAACAACCGGATCAACAGTCACATGACCAACAAAGCCGTCCTGAACGAGTTCATCCAGGTAACCGCAGCGATGAGGCGCCGCAGCGGGCGGAAAGCTGGGCGAACACCCGTCAGACCAAACCAGAGCCTGTTGGGTCGGTCTGGTACCAGAACCGGAGGTTCTCCTGCATCTGGGATGTGGCTTTCATGAACAGAACCTCAGCTCTTCTTTAGAGGTGCAGCTTCACCTGGAGTCTCCAGGTGGAGAAGCAGCAGAACCAGGACCGTGGTCTCACTCCCACCTGGGGACTCCTCAGGTTTGGGATCCCGACGCTCAGCATGAACGCTGTCGTGACGCCAAACTCGCGTCGATAACCCGTTGGGTCTCGTGCACGTACGCTCTTTCGTAGTACGTGGGCGGGTTTCAGACCAGGTTCACCGGGTCAGAGGACCAGGAACAAGGTCTACCTGGACTCAACCGGGGTGTCGTCAAAAAAATGACCTATCCTGACATTTCATATACGGTGGTACCTCTACTTACGAACGTTTCTACATACGAAATTTCAGGTTACAAAACGCCTCAACAGGAAAATGTTGCCTCTAGTTACGAAAGAAATTTCAGGATACGAAAGTCATAAATCCAGTAGCGCTGCTACTCGCAGCTCCCAGAGTTTACTGAACGTAAACGTAGCTGTCAGCTCTGTATCTGGGTTTGAAAGCGGTGCGTCCGAGCTGCTCTGCCATTGGCTATCGCTTAGCATCTTCCTGGCATCCCATTGGCTAGGAGGGCCCCTTGTCTGTATGAGCGTAACCCAGCAACCAGGTAAACAAACTATTTTTACCTCCGCCAAGGAGGTTATGTTTTTACCGGCGTTTATCTGTCTGTCTGTGTTCAAGATAACTCAAAAATTCATTTTGGTTCTGATCCGGAAGAAATCCTGGATTCTGGATCACTTTCAAATGTTTGATAATTGTTGCGTTTAGTGGAGGTCTGAGCTCTCTGAGTGCTTTTCTAGTTCTAACATGTATTCTGACAGGTTTTTATGTCATTTCATGTATTATTTATAATTTATTTAAAAAATAATGTTTGAATTTTGGGGGCTTGGAACGGATTAGGACATTTACATGGAAAACACATCTCTACTTAAATTTTCAGGTTACAAAACTACTTCCAGAACCAATTAATTTCGTAAGTAGAGGTACCACTGTATAAATATATGAATGCACACATAAATACAAACTTTTTGTGAATGAATAAATAAATAAATAAATAAGATACATAATTGGACCTGAAATGAATAATAAAAATATGTCTCACATGTCCATTTCCCAACGTTAACAACGTCAGTACGGGGTCAGCGTAAGGTCAACGTGACTGCCCAGTTAGCTTACGTCGTAATATCATTTAACCGCTGGAATTTTATTTCACAGATAGCAAAGAGAACTTTTTAGCAGCATCATGGATGGTTTTCTAAAAAGGAACGGAACATCACAGAGGAGCCGACTTCTTCATCAAGCCTTCATCCACCAGCTCTGAATCTGCTCCATAGCTACCAAAGCTAGCTGCTAGCGATAAGGCTAAAAAGAGGCGATACAAGGATGATGGATGGAAGCAAGCACATCACGGATGAAGAGAAGCTTTCCTGCTGAGGCCTACTCTGGTGCAGTTATCCTGTTCAGGTTATTTAGACAAAATAAACAGCATTTACAGTCGGAGCGATGCAGTGTGGCTTTGGATTATATTTTACTCTGGGGTGTCGTGAGATTTTATTCACTTTTGAAAGGTGTCGTGACTGAAAAAAGGTTGAGAAAGACTGACCAAGAAAACTGCTACTGATACAAATCCAAGCTTAGAAAAGAAGAAGCTTGTGATATTTGCCTTAAACCGGTCCAGATGTGAGGCTGTTGCAGTCCTGGTGTAACTCTGAACCTCTGAACCTACAGCTGATGTCTTTCCTGCACGTTATTTTACGTCTACTCCAGCGTCAGCTTCACTTCCCCCGGTCCTGGAACCGGCAGCTGAACCTCTGTCTGCCTCCGTAGGTCCTGATGGACGCGCTGCTGAGTGGAGGAGGAGACGGAGGACTGGTGACGGACAGACGAGGAGAGGGGCGGAGCTTCTGTGAGGCCAGCCTGTTCAACAAGGAGAGGATTCGCCACGGTTAGAGGCCCATGTTTCTACCGGCTGGTTCACTGCTGGACCAGCCGTCATCATTCATGTCCATGTTGGAGCTGCAGCAGACCAGACACTGAAGATCACTAGATCACTAATTAGATCATTAGATCACTAGATCACTAATTAGATCACTAGATCACTGATCACTATTTAGATCATTGATCATTGATCACTGATCAGATCACTGATCACTGATCAAACCATCCAGATCATTAGATCTGATCCTCACCTGATCAGATCCCGATCCTACAGATCACTCATATAGATCATTAGATCCAGATCTGATCAGATTTATCAGATCTAGAGGATCCGATTTGATCAATAAGATCATTAGATCGATCACTCATTTGAATCATTAGTGTAGAGCTCTAAAGCCTTTCCTTCAGAGACATTTATGAGGCGTTTTGTCCTGATTTGAGAACTAAGTTGACTCCAGTGAACACATCTGGGTCCAGCTGCTTCTCTTTGTCGTCTTTTGTGGTTCATCTTATAAACAGAATCTGAATCAGATTGATTTCATGAATACAAACAGAAGTCTGGACTCATGTTGCTCTTGTCTTGATGCTGATACTCAGATCAGAAGTGTCCTGTCTCTCTGTCCGTCTCCAGGCTCTCAGGGTTTACCCAGCGACAGCGTTTTGTTCAGGATACTCCAGACTCAGATGTTGGACACGCTGGACATCGAAGGCCTCCATCCCCTCTACCGCCGAGTGGAACAGCACCTGCACGATTTCCCCAAAGAGAGGTAGACGTGGGTGGAGCAGTGAGAGGAAAAGTGTTGTGATGGTGGAAGCTGGTTCTGATGTCTCTGTCTGTGCCAGGACTCGTCTCCAGATAGATGGACCCTACAACGAGGCCTTCCTGGAGAAGGTGCAGAAATGTTCTCTGGAGGATGACGGCTCTGTGGAGTACGCCGTTTCCAAGGTCAGGTGGTTTCCTGATTCTGACTTTTAAGCTCTGGCCAGGTTCTGGTCATCAGAACTGGGACTGGGCCATAAATTGATTTGATCAATTAATTTGAATTTATAGTCTATGGTTATATTCAGTCTGCTTAGTAATGGTAATAATAGTTGTAATGATGGTAATAGTGGTAATAATAGTGGTAATGATGGTAATAATGACGGTAATAATGGTGGTAATGATGGTAATAGTGGTAATGACGGTAATAATGGTGGTAATGATGGTAATAATAGTGGTAATAATAGTTGTAATGATGATAATAGTGGTAATGTGTGGTAATGTAATAATGTGGTAATGTAATAATAGTGGTAATGATAATAAATAGTGGTAATAATAGTTGTAATTCATAATAATAGTGGGTAATGTGTAATGATATAATAGTGGTAATAATAGTTGTAATGATGATAATAATAGTGGTAATAATAGTTGTAATGATGGTAATAGTGGTAATGACGGTAATAATGGTGGTAATGATGGTAATAATAGTGGTAATAATAGTTGTAATGATGGTAATAATAGTGGTAATAATAGTTGTAATGATGATAATAGTGGTACTAATAGTTGTAATGATGGTAATAGTGGTAGTAATGATTGTAATAACGGTGGTAATAATGGTGGTAATGATTGTAATAATAGTGGTAATAATAGTGGTAATGATGGTAATAATAGTGGTAATGGTGGTAATGGTGGTAATATTAGTGGTAATGGTGGTAATAATAGTGGTAATGATGGTAATAATAGTGGTAATGATAGTTGTAATGATGGTAATAGTGGTAATGATGGTAATAATAGTGGTAATGATAGTTGTAATGATGGTATTAGTGGTAATAATATGGTAATAATGGTGGTAATGATGGTAATAATAGTGGTAATGGTGGTAATAGTGGTAATGATTGTAATAATAGTGGTAATGGTGGTAATAGTGGTAATGATTGTAATAACAGTGGTAATAATGGTGGTAATGATGGTAATAATAGTGGTAATGATTGTAATAATAGTGGTAATAATAGTGGTAATGATGGTAATAGTGGTAATAATAGGGGTAATATTAGTGGTAATGGTGGTAATATTAGTGGTAATGGTGGTAATAATAGTAGTAATGGTGGTAATATTAGTGGTAATGGTGGTAATAGTAGTAGTAATGGTGGTAATATTAGTGGTAATAATAGTGGTAATGTTAGTGGTAATGGTGGTAATAGTAGTAGTAATGGTGGTAATATTAGTGGTAATGGTGGTAATATTAGTGGTAATGGTGGTAATATTAGTGGTAATGGTGGTAATAGTAGTAGTAATGGTGGTAATATTAGTGGTAATGGTGGTAATATTAGTGGTAATGGTGGTATGGCACCGCCGCTGATTCCATAGTTCCATCTATCAATAACTAATCAATAACTAATCATCAACACCTACTTGGTCTTAAACACGTTTTACTCACACAAACACAAACTGACACGCAGAGCTTCTTCTCAGGTGAATCCAGGTGTTTTTGCCGAGTCGTTTTATTTTTCATCTGTGTGACATCATCAGTGCCTCCAGAGGTGTTGAGCTTGTCTACATGTGGTGTGTCTCACCTGCAGGTCCATCAGTACCGTGTTGCCATGACAGCCAAGGACTGCTCCATCATGATTGCTCTTGTGCCCAGTGGTGAGGAGGAGGAGGAGGACGAAGGGTAAGAGTTGGACCGTTACTTCAGACCATCAATCTAAAACATACCAGGACTGGGTCTGGTTCTGGCTCCAGTTCTGGTTCTGTTTCCACCGCTACAGAACAAACCAATCACAGCCCAGAGAGGCTTTATGTGATGACTCATTCTGGAGTGTTCTAACTCAGGGCGGCCATCTTACTTCAGGTCCATGCAGCTTTAAAGATGGTGGACGGATACGATGGATGAGAGAAGAAACGACGCTGTATTAGTTTGTTCAGACGTCTCATAAAGTTATTAACGTGACAGTGATTTCTTCAGATTGTTGGATTTGTTTTAGAGCATCATTTAAAAAAAAAAAAAATCCAAAACAAAAGAGCAACTCAGGAAAGTATTTCCTCAGGGTGCAGTAGCAGCCAGAGTCCAGCAGGTGGAGCCACCAGCTCATCTTCTTCTTCTTCTTCTCCTCAGAGACTTCAGACCTCCATCCTTCTCCTACTGCGTCTCCATCCTGGACCTGGACCCGAAGCCCTTCGACAGCATCCCCCGCCAGCTCCGCCTGGACCAGAAAATCGTTTCCTGCTACCTGAGGACCGGCGGTGCCTTGCTCAACGGCGCTCTGCCGCTGCTCCCCAACATCATCACGGTCCCAGAGAGGGAGGACTGCACGCTGCTCTTCCACCCCATGTGACCGACCCGGTCTGACTCCAGACAACGAGGAGGAACCGCCGGAGCCCAGGGGAGACGGCACGGTGACCGGGTCCGGGACCGCTGCTACCTTAAAGATCCCCCGACGCCACCGAGCTGCATGTGACTCATTCAAGAGCAAGTGTTGTCATGGCAACCTGGGGGCCACGCCTCCTCATTCATAACAACTAGAAAACAAAAATCGACATTAACCTGCTGAATGTACGTGGCTGCAGACAGGAAACCTGTCATCGGGGTGAATGTGGGCGTGGCCCGACCAAAGCACCTGTTACCTCCCGCTGCAGAGGGAAGGGTTGAAGGATTTTCTTTTTTTTTACCCATAATGCTTTGTTACCGCGGTCGATCACAACTCAGCAGAGAGGAGCCGATTGTCTCGTAGTGAAACGTTTCGCCTCTGTTCCTGTTGTAAACTACCTCAGAGGTTAAAACCTGCCGTTAAAGGGTCAGTTCACCACATTTCAGCGGCGGACGGTCCACCGGGACCACGAGCCCGTAGAACCGGACCGGACCGGACCTCCGCTGGTCTCAGGTCCTTCCTGAACTGACAGGATCATAACCTGGAGTTTCTGGTGGCGTTCAGTCTACGTTACTGCAGCGGTAACGACCGGTTCAGACCGGTTCAGACTGGTGCCGCCCCCTGGTGGACACCGGATTCACCTGTTCATTAAAATGAATCCAGACCAACATCTGGAACCTGAACAGATGTTTCAGCGTCTCCAGATTTAAACGTTCAGTAAACAACCATCTATGTTTTCTGCATTTTTAAACCTCCAGCAGATAATTTAATTGTAATTAAAATCTTCCAGTTTACTGGATCAAGCAGGAATCTCTGAACCAGAACCAGATTCGGGTCCAACTCCAGATGGACGGATGTTACCAGATAAACGCTGCAGAGCTCATCTGGGTGAACTGACCCGTTAACGGTGCGTTTCCTTGACGCGGTGCAGCCGCCGCGACTCCTGCAGGTGTCTGGGTCCAGGTGGAGTCGCGGCGCCGGGGGCGTAAACTAAAACTACATGGACCCAACATCTGGGTCACGAACAGGGACCGGGACTGGGCCAGGGCAGCTCCACGGGGCTGAAGACTCACCTGAGCGAGGACGAGCTGCAGCTGCTCCTCTGCTGGTTCTGGTGCCAGGACGGGACCGGACCGGACCGGGCCGGGCCAGGACGGCGCGGTGCACGTTTGTAGAGAAAGCTGTTACAGGCTGCGTTCAGAGGCCCCTCCCCCCTGACCGCGGCCGCCAACTCTTCATACCTCAAACTTCTGACCACCTGAAACCAGTTCAGCGGGTCATCCGGGTCGGAAGGAAAGTTCTGGAGGACGTCGTCGTCCTGAAGCTGCGGCGCTCGTAGACACCCGACGGTTGACGCTGCACGGACGGAGACCTTTGATCTTAATATTTATTTTGGTGTTTTAGACGACTGCCAGCTGATACTTTTAAATAGTTACATGTTTATTTTTCTGTAGAATAAACTGATCCAGATTATTATTCAGATTAATTAATTAATTAATTAGAGTTTTAATCTTTTATCTGTAGTTTAATATTTTCTCTGCTGTTTTTTTATTTCGTATTTGTCCTGATGAGGACGAATCAGTTATTGATCAACCAGACAAAGGTCAAAATCATCTCAGCTGGATGATGTCACGCAGCGTTTCCATAGCAACCAGTACCGGGCAGCGTCTCCTGTTGGATGTCTGCGGCGCCGACGGACACTTGACCCTTGACCTCGGCATCCACTCTCCCATCAGCCAATCAGAACGCACTAAACATGAAGGCCCCTCCCACTCCATTCTCAGTTCACCACCAGGGGGCGTTGGACCCTCGTTTATCAGCTTCAGCACTTTTATCATATTTAATCTAAGACCCCCCCCCCCCCAACTCTCGTTGCCATGGAGATGGAGAGTGGACAGCAGCAAACTGAAAGAACCACTAACTGTTGAAAACGTTAAACTCTGACAGGAAGGGCAGCACAGCTGGTTTAAACATCTGCTTTAGGATGTGTGTGGACGCATGAAGGTCCACGTCCACGCCTCTAATCACGTGTGTGTGTAAATAGTTGAGAGAAGAAACTATTTTAAAATACAAAGGCGATGCTGCTGTCTGGCGTTTTGTATTTAAATTATTTATTTTTGTAGATTTGGACGAGCGAAGCTCTGCTGTTTACTGCTCTTTCTATCAAAATAAAGGTTTCTAACAGACGACTGCTGCTTCTTCACTGACGCTGAGCGACAGGAAACAGTTAAATGAGACCGACGGCTCTGATGACGGACTCCACGGCGGCCTCAACTCCCAGAATCCCGAGCAGGCTCTGGAAGCCCTCGGTGGCGCCGCTCGCAGACCAAGAGGGGAACAGCTGCAGAGCTGTGGAGACACCACATCTGGATCAGAGTCCTGAACGCTGTTTCTCAACCTCATGACTTAGACATCAAACGTGTTTTTGTCATAAAAATATCGTCTTGACGCTGAAGAAGCTGAATAAATCACAGCTGCAGAAACCACATCTGGGGAGGAGCCTGAACACCACCTGGAGTCCACCTGCGCACGCTACCTCTACCGCACCTGCACCCGCTACCGCTCCTGCACCCGCTACTTCTACCGCTCCTGCAGCATCTACCTCTACCGCTCCTTCACCCTCTACCTCTGCCGCTCCTGCACCCGCTACTTCTACCGCTCCTGCACCCTCTACCGCTCCTGCACCATCTACCTCTACCGCTCCTGCACCCTCTACCGCTCCTGCACCCTCTACCGCTCCTGCACCATCTACCTCTGCCGCTCCTGCACCCTCTACCTCTACCGCTCCTGCACCCTCTACCGCTCCTGCACCCTCTACCGCTCCTGCACCCTCTACCTCTACCGCTCCTGCACCCTCTACCTCTATCGCTCCTGCACCTCTCTACCTCCTCACCCTCTACCGCTATCGCTCCTGCACCCTCTACCTCTGCCGCTCCTGCACTCTCTACTTCTACCGCTCCTGCACCCTCTACCTCTACCGCTCCTGCACCCTCTACCTCTACCGCTCCTGCACCCTCTACCTCTACCGCTCCTGCACCCTCTACCTCTACCGCTCCTGCACCCTCTCTACCGCTCTGCACCCTACCTCTACTACGCTCCTGCACCCTCTACCTCTACCGCTCCTGCACCCTCTACCTCTACCGCTCCTGCACCCTCTACCTCTACCGCTCCTGCACCCTCTACCTCTACCGCTCCTGCACCCTCTACCTCTACCGCTCCTGCACCCTCTACCTCTACCGCTCCTGCACCCTCTACCTCTACCGCTCCTGCACCCTCTACCTCTACCGCTCCTGCACCCTCTACCTCTACCACTCCTGCGCTCCTGCACCCTCTACTTCTACCGCTCCTGCACCCTCTACTTCTACCGCTCCTGCACCCTCTACCTCTACCGCTCCTGCAGCATCTACCTACTGCAGCAGAAGCAGAAGGATCAAGACTTCTGCCGCCCAGTGGAGACCATTTTTGTGATTTCACAACAAATATAACAGAATTAAATAAAACGTCTCATTTAACTTAATGTCTCCTCTCTCGGCCGGAGCACCTGCCCTCAGAAACATCCCTGATCTCACCTTTTTCAGGGATCTTGGTCAGCAAGTTGATCTTCGGCGTGACGGCGCCCTCTGTGGACACCTCAACCAACCAGTGAACAAAGAAGACGCAGCTGTGAACAGAGGACAGATGACCTCAGAGACCCCCAGAGACCCTCAGAGACCCCCAGAGACCCCCAGAGACCCTCAGAGGCCCCCAGAGGCCCTCAGAGACCCTCAGAGACCTTCAGAGACCCTCAGGGACCCTCAGAGACCCCCAGAGACTCTCAGAGACCTTCAGAGACCCCCAGAGACCCTCAAAGACCATCAGAGACCCCCAGAGACCCTCAGAGACCCTCAGGGACCCTCAGAGGCCCTCAGAGACCCTCAGAGACCTTCAGAGACCCTCAGGGACCCTCAGAGACCCCCAGAGACCCTCAGAGACCATCAGAGACCCCCAGAGACCTTCAGAGACCCCCAGAGACCCTCAGAGACCCTCAGAGACCCTCAGAGACCCCCAGAGACCCTCAGAGACCCCCAGAGACCCCCAGAGACCCCCAGAGACCCCCAGAGACCCTCAGAGACCCTCAGAGACCATCAGAGACCCCCAGAGACCCTCAGAGACCCTCAGAGACCCCCAGATAGACCCCCAGAGACCCTCAGAGACCCTCAGAGACCCCCAGAGACCCTCAGAGACCACCAGAGACCCCCAGAGACCTCAGAGACCCTCAGAGACCCCCAGAGACCCTCAGAGACCCCCAGAGACCCCCAGAGACCTTCAGAGACCCCCAGAGACCATCAGGGACCCTCAGAGACCCTCAGAGACCATCAGAGACTCAGTTTAATGCAGCTGCTTCTACTCCGTCAGGACGGTGGTTTTACCCTGGAAGTTCGGGGTGATTCACGCTCATCACCTCTGACCTGCAGCCTCCAGGGAGAGACACGACAGACGGAAACTTCTCCTGCAGAGACACAAGAGGGACACCGTCGGTCTGAGCATGCTCAGTCTGCTTCAGTCATCATCTCCAACTATTAACTGCAGTTCTTGTAAACTTGAATGGATTTGTTTTGTCAGTTTGTAGATTACAGGTTGTTGGTGTGATGATGGTCCTTCCATAAATTAATAACTTTAATTAAAGTAAATGAGGTTCAGTAGTTTTTATTTTTTAATCTCATGGAAGCTTTAGATGAGAGGAATGAGGGAGAGGAGAGAGGAGACTGCTGCTGGATTGTGCACGTTAGCATTAGCTTCCGTTAGCTCACGTTAGCGTGATTTCAAAAATCCATGGAAGCGATTGTTATGTTGTAGGTGGCTGATCAGGTTTTACGTATTAAAGCTTGTGCTTCCCTCCTCGTAGAATTCACTCGGAGGATTCGTCACAAATAACCACCAAACTATCTTCTTCTGAAACTTTAATGAAGTTCCGCGCCGCCATGTTTGTTGTGATCAGTACGCTGTGCTGCAGGCTGCATTCAAGGTGTAACGTAAATTCCGACGTTTCCCTCGTTTGCTAGTCGTTATTTCAGCCTTTTCTACTTTTTCTTTTTTATGTGTAACATGAGGGAAAATACTGCGAATATCGATTCAAAGTCAGCAACTACTAAAATTATGACCGAGTTAACGAGTTGTTTTCTGGCATGAGGGGGTATTCTTGATTTTCCTTATTGAGTAATCGTTTTTCTGATTATGCCGACGTCACTTGAACATAACATTCACTGTCGGTCATTCAAGGCTCAGAGGGAGCGAGACACTGCTGTGTTGACAGAAATATAATTGTTATCGGGGCTATTCGTCGTGATATCGGAGTTATCGGGATGACGTCATAATTTCCTGTTATCGGCCCAATAATTATCGTGCACCCTATCTAGAAACATCATGAACTGAAGGTTGTGACCAGAAGAACGAGACTGCAGTCTGCTGCTCTACCACCTGAACCTGGACCAGAGGACGCTGATGAACTGGGATTAAATGGACTGTTTTATTCCAGCTGGACTGAACTGAAACAAACTTTATTATATAGAGTGAACTGTTGGACCAGTGGAGAGACAAGCAGCTGAAACTGGACTGTTTTCAGATGAACTTGAGTAAAACCTTTTTCACTTCTATAAAGATGACCTCTGGTTTGTTAGTTCTGTAAAATAAACTGATGATCTGAACATCTGCAGACGTCAGGAAGCAGCTAAAAATGCAACAAGATCTGTGTCCTGCAGGAATTCACATCAGAAGACCAAAATAACTCAAACACTTTCCCAGAACTTTCACTGGTTCTTCTTCATTTCATGACTGTTTTAAGGAAGTTCTTCAACATGTTCCTGAGTCTGGACCCGTTTCTGTGAGGGTGATCACATTATCACGACAACAACGACATTACATGAACTCTGGTGAAAATAACAGAGACATTATTGGTCTTCTCTCTGGCCTCCAGGTGGCGCTGAAACACTCACACTGAGCTGAAACAGACTCGTGGACCTGAAAGGAGGAGTTGATTCATCATCTTCTCAGACGGCCTGCTGACGGACAGATCTGGTGACCGTCAACAGCTCGTTCTTCACCCAGAAGCAGAACAAACATTTATGAACTTTACGAGACGAGAAAGTTCGGAGTTAGTTTAGTTTGAGGGTTTCTGGGGATCCTACAGAGGAATCTGAGCGGCCCGGTGATGAACCGCAGAGCTGATTCACTTCAGCCGGGGGGGTGGGGGGGGGTGGGGGTGGGGGGGGGGTGTCCATGTGACTCAGCAGGGAGTCGTCTGCAGCTGTGTGCACGTGTTACATCTGTAATCAGGATCAGATCAGAACCAGGTCGTTCCTGCAGCTTCTGATGAGCTTGTTTGGTGACAGAAGTCTGAATAAAAGCTCCTCAGATGGTTTCTGCTCCCCTTCCTCCTGAACTTAAAGGCAGGGTAAGTAGTTTTACAGCATTTCCATCAGTGAGCATCATCTCACCGTCTGCTAGCTGTGAACCGGGCTCTGATCACCAGCACGATGAGGCTGAAGCCCATCAGGAAGCAGGTCTGGGTGCAGTTCCTCTCCTGACCACCAGGGTCCGGCCCCACAGCGGGGCTAGCGCCAGGGCTAGCCAGGGCTAGCGCTGCCTGGTACCAGTGTTGCTACGCTATCACTGAAAATGAAGGAACGTGCGCTCAGTTAGCCAGTTAGCCGACGGCGCCTGAACTGAAGCCTTCCAGTTTGCTTCTTTGCAACATCTCTGAAACCCACTGATGACATCACAGGGGGATTCGAACACGTCTGTGGCGCCGCCCAAAGTCCCGGCGCACGTTCTCCGTTCACGCCCACTCTGTCATCAGCGCCAGGTGACCATGATAGCTGCTGGGTCGGGTCCAGACAACAACTCGTCTGAACCCGTCCTGCTGCCCAGACCTTCACAGCTACGTGTCCTTGATGACATCAGAGGCCTGTCATCAGGACCCGGTGATGTCACAACTGTCCTGTCCTCATCATTTCAGTCATGAATGAACTCGTCTTTCCTCAGAACGTTTTCCTTTAAAAGGTGGAGCTGCTGCTTTAACTGTCATCAGGTGTTACAGGATCATGTGCTTCTGCTTTTAGAGATCTGAAGCTTCTGAGTGTCCTCAGATGTTCTGGGTTTGTTTCTCCGTGACCTTTGACCTCGGCTAAACTTCCTCCACGCTCTGCTGCACCTCCTGCTGCTCCTCGTCTCTGCTCAGATCTCCTGCAGCATGTTTGTTGGCAGCGTCCTCGCATGGACAGGAGCGCACATGTTGGACCGTCTCCTCTGCTCTCTCACCCTCCCGCCGCTCTGTCAGTCCGCTCTGCTCCGCGCTCTGAGACGGACGCTCACGCTAACGCTAACGCTCGCGGTGTCTCCAGGCACCTCTGCCAGAGCTGCTGAAGGACCCCAGTAGAAGAGAAGGAGGGTGGAAGAGGTTTGGCTCCGGATCCTGCAGCCGCCGCGGAACAGTCGGTAAAGTAGAGCTAACGTCTGCATGTCCTCAGCTCCTCCCCTCTCTGTCCGTCCGTCCGTCCGTCCTTCTGTCCGTCCGTCTGTCAGCCGTTTGTTGTTTCAGTTGCTGCAGAGCATCAACATAGTTGCTTCAGACAGACCGTCTTCATCCAGGTTGTCCTGCTCAGCTTGTCTCTGGAGCTCTGTCCCCGCAGAGACGTCTCTGATCCGTCTGAATTCCAGGGACGTGACCGTCCAACCTGAGCTTCATGCAGGAACATGTTTCCAGGTTCAAACCAGCCTGGTTTGTCCTCTGAATGTCCCGGAGGAGCTGGGGACCGTCTCAGATCTGGTCTGGTGTCCTTTCCAAAAGGACACATGAGGACCAGACAGGGACATAACTGAGAGACGATACGTTTAAAATGTCTTTCTGGATGAATTTAAAGCGTCGCAGCAACAGATTCTCAGCGTAGATGCTTTATGTTTTAGCGCCGTGTTGCTGTTTGTACTTGAGCGTTGTTGTAATTCCTCCTCCGACCACCAGAGGGCAGCGATGGCGTTTCCTGCAGTGCTGAGCTTCCTTTAGTTAACCGTCTTCACGTCGCTCAGACAGATTTCTTAGATTTAAAGGAACTACGCTGGTCGTGCAGCCTCTAAACTAAAGAGTAATTATATTTCAACGTTTGAACACACGGGGCTCCAAACGTCCGTAAAGCTGTTTCCGTCCCGGTGAACTAAACCACGACGCAGCCGAGTCCAGGAGTCGTCTGGGCGGGGACTTGTTTTCTCTCATTTCTGCTGCTGCGGTTTAAATCTCTTCCCTCTGACCTGATAATCTTCTTCCCGCTAAAACTCCTTCAACGCTTCATGACGTTGCTTCTGTTATTCACGTAGCAAATAACGAGATTTTACCAGCCAGAGATGAAACCAGAGCAGCAACAGGAAGCTCTGGAGACGGATACAGCACTAACTGCTCTGGTTATAGAGCATCCATCCATCCATCCACCCATCCATCCATCCATCCATCCATCCATCCATCCATCCATCCATCCATCCATCCATCCATCCATCCATCATCCATCCATCCATCCATCCATCATCCATCCATCCATCCATCCATCCATCCATCCATCCACCCCATCCATCCATCCATCCATCCATCCATCCATCCCCATCCATCCCATCCATCCATCCATCCCATCCATCCCATCATCCATCCATCCATCCATCCATCCATCCATCCATCCCCATCCCCATCCATCCATCCATCCATCCATCCATCCATCATCATCCATCCATCCATCATCCATCCATCCATCCATCCATCCATCCATCCATCCATCCCCATCCATCCATCCCATCCATCCATCCATCCATCCATCCCATCCATCCATCCATCCATCCATCCATCATCCATCCATCCATCCATCCATCCATCCATCCATC
>JAGFBZ010002513.1:0-2500 GCA_018398805.1 Hirundichthys speculiger
CCCCCCCCCCCCCCCCCCCCCCCCCCCCCATAAAAATGCATATATAAACGTTCTGGAAACAAACTCTTTACACACAGACATCAAAACAAATGGTGAATTACGGCACGGCACTCACCGCCTTGTTCTGAGAGCATGGCCTTGAGCTACCGATTTTTAAACTGTGCCACCGTTAATTTATGCGAAGATCTGAACTAATTCTTTGGCAACTGTGAAGCGGGAATATTAACGCGATGTATTTCCTTGTCGATGATAATGCTGCGCTCTTAATTTGAGATGTGCGGTGTAGTCGAACATGAAATGGAAATTTGCCTGAAACTATGTATTTGTCACCGAACGTCGGATGTGGAATGAGCTTACATGCATCCTTTGCTTCCCACATCTAAAGAAAAAAAGAAGAGGTGTATTTCTGCGCCGCACACCGTGGCGTGCACGCACGCTGAAAGCTTCAACTTACCGCCGAATATATTACACGTATTTCCATCAGGGTGGCTTTTATAATGTATTTGCATAGATTATGTTTATGCAAAAGACGAGCCTGTCGTGAAAAATAAAGTGTCCTGTCAGGAGTGAGGAGGCAGGCGGGTTTTCCTGGAGCTTTTACGACTCCTCTGAGGTCAGGCCTGGTTTGCGTAAACACAGAAACTGGCAGTTGTTCAGCGTTCATCATATGTTCGGTTCAACGTGAACCCCGAATGTCACGTCGGTTCAACGGACCAACGTGAGCAGAAGCAAACAAGAGGCGTTCAACGCTACGATTACAGGAAAGGAGATGCAGAATTACGCTCATAAACGCAGTTTCATTACACGTAAGTGAGCAGCTATATGTTTTCTCTCAGGATGGAGAAATTAGAGACGCACCGATGCTGATGTTCCCAGACCCAGACGACAGCCAGCAGCCATCCCACTGATGGAGGACGACTGAGGCCTTGGCAGGAAAAACTGCACTGACCCTCTGGAATAAACTGCTGCAGCATCAATTAAATATGAGCCTCGTCAAAGTCACACAGCGACAGACGGTTTCATGACATCTGAGAGGCATGAATATCTAAACCCCCTAACCCTAAACCCCTAACCCCTAAACCCAACCCCTAACCCCAACCCCGAACCCCTAACCCGAACCCCCTAACCCCCCCCTAACCCTAACCCTAACCCCTAAACCCCTAACCAACCCCCAACCCTAACCCTAACCCCAGAACCCGAACACCCCAACCCCGAACCGGAACCCTAACCCCGAACCCCCCTAACCCCCGAACCCCCAACCCCAACCCCGAACCCCTAACCCTAAACCCCACCCCTACCCGAACCCGAACCCGAACCCCTAACCCGAAACCTAACCTAACCCTAACCCCTAACCCCCGAAAACCCTAACCCTAACCCCCAAAACCCCTAACCCAACCCCGAAACCCTAACCTAACCCTAACCCCCTAACCCCCCCTAACCCAACCCCAACCCTAACCCCTAACCCCCTAACCCTAACCCCCTAACCCTAACCGAAACCCAACCCCCCAACCCCACCCCCCCCCTAACCCGAACCCCCTAAACCCCTAACCCCTAACCCCCGAACCCCAACCCCCAACCCTAACCCCAACACCCCTAAAAACCCCGAACCCTAACCCTAACCCCCGAACCCGAAACCCCCCAACCCCTAACCCCTCAACCCCTAACCCCGAACACACCCCTGAACCCCCCTAACCCCTCCCCCTACCCCCTACCCCTAACCCTAACCCCTAACCCCCCCCTAACTCCTAACCCTAACCCCAACCCTAACCCTAACCCCCTAACCCTAACTCCTAACCCTAACCCCAACCCCTAACCCCCTAACCCCTAACCCCTAACTCCTAACCCTAACCCCTAACCCCTAACCCTCTACATTGTTCTGAACAGCTCCTGTATCCTGCAACTCCTGTAGCATCTCCACAGATGTTATTGGGAATGAAGTTCCCAAGTTCATCAGCGTTGGACCATTTCAGACACCTGGACAGGTGCTGAGTCTCCTCTTTCATCCTGAATTAAACTTCTCTGCTTCAGTCCTGTTACAGGACACCTGTCGACAGGTATCTGGAGCACACATGAAAAACAGTTCTCTCCAAGGCCTTCACACACTTTTCTTGCCACTAAAGGCTGACGTGACGAGTGTCGCACTCGTAGAGCCGAAGTGAGTAGATGGGCCCTCCTGGATCCACCCAAACCTGACCCTGACCCCTACCCCTAACCCCCTAACCCCTAACCCTGATCGAACCCTGCAGGACCGGGTCATCCGGAGAATAAATTCTCTAAAACCTCTGCTACATCCATGTGAATGAAAGAAACAGAGAGATAATTTGAGTGTCATCATTCACTTCATCCCGTTGAATAAATCTCGGTCACCGTGACGTATCCTGATGAAACCAAGATCTCCGTTGGCTGAGATCTTAACTGGGTCGACCAGACGACACCAATCCTGTTTTAGAAAAGCCACCGCGGTTCTGGAAGACCCTGATGTAAGAATTGAAATTAAGCT
>JAGFBZ010002513.1:5000-25000 GCA_018398805.1 Hirundichthys speculiger
GCGTCCAAGCCACACAGCATCCAGGAGAAATAGATAAGGGAGCGGCCTTGAAGGCTGCGCTTCCAGGGAGCCAAAACAGAAAGGATTGTTTGGGGCAGGCTGAGACACACTCTCCGTCTAGCCTTGAAGTTCTGCTGGATTTCTTCGATGGGAATACTTCAATGTTCCGAATTTATTGGCCATTCTCCCTGATCAACGCGTGAATCCTTCCAAGATTGTTGTCCATGCGCCCAAGGAAGCACCATCACCAGGACCAGGACCATCACCAGCACCAGAACCATCACCAGCACCAGGACCAGGACCATCAGCAGTACCAGAACCATCAGCATGACCATCACCATCACCAGGACCAGGACCAGCACCAGGACCACTACCAGGACCAGAACCATCAGCAGGACCAACACCAGCACCACTACCAGGACAGGTCTGAGCTTTAATTGGACCATTTTGACAAATGTGGCTTTGCCAGTGTCTTTTGGGTCACCGCGGTGCTGTCTGACCCAGTTTCAGTCCAGTTTCATCATATGGCCTCATGTTCGACTCTGGAAAACCTTCATGTACGTTGGAGTTCGTTAAGGTGCGTAGAGTTGTGCATTTTCACTGAACATCTGAACATCTTTTTGGACCATTTCTCTGAGTCATATTTTGACATATTTCCTTGGATCTTCCCGTCGCAGAAGACCAGCAGCTGTCAAATGAGTCCTGGTTCCGTCTCGTTCAGAATTATGGACTCCAGAGTCAACTGGAAACGGCTTCATGATTTGGCCTTTCAGCCAGTAAGACCAGTAAAAACCAGCTGATTGAAGCTGCTAGCAGCTTAAATCTGTTTAAAGGTGGTTCTTGGATCATCCTGCCTGGGTCATGGGTTGAGACGGCCTCGGTAGGTTCTGTACCAGCAGAGATGAGACCAGAACCGTTTCACCAGCAACAACCACTCCTCTAAGATCACCGCTGATGTCTTTCCTTCTTGGCTCATATGATGACGATCATTTAATCAAGTGCAGTTAATTAGCAGCTCTGGAAGCTTTAAGGCTGAAGATCATTTTATGTTTCTGTTGAATAAATGACGCTCCTTCACGCCCTGATAGATGAAACATCTGAACTGGAAGGAGGAACGATATTTTAACTTCCTGAATGTGTTCAAACACTGAAACTGCTTCAAGAGAAACGCGCCTGCTGCAGCAGGATTTAACAAATTGGGGGGGGGGGGGGGGGGGGGGGGGGGGGGGGGGGGGGAGCAGAGATTATTCATGGTTAAATGATTTAAATCGCTGAGGTACTACTGAGCAGAAAAACAAGGGAGGAATAAAAAAAAAGAAGAGGAAAACAGGTCAACGTGCACCCACAGAGTGCTCTGGGGAAGGCAGCAGCAGATAAGAGTTTATCACATGCGTATAAGTAGATACCGTTAATCCTCCTTCTGTGAGTGTTCTACATGGAATAAATCTGTGACTGACAAACTGGAAAGATACTATTGTTTTAAAGGTGGAGGCTCGCCGGTTGTTGTCAGCAGATAAGCTCGTAGATAATCAGTTCACGCTGGAGCGAGGACTTTCCTCTGGAAGCTGTGGAGCAAGGTAGCTAAACACCAGGCCGCTGCAGCGTTTTGCTTAGCTGGTAAATGTTTCGTCCTTAATAATTAATCTCACAGTCTTGCCAAAAGCAAGATTGATTATTCTATTAGAGGTGGGGATCAACAATGACCTGACTGTGGCTCTATTTCACACACCGTTTGACTGGCGAAAATTACCGCCGCGATAACACGGCTTTCTCTTTTTTCCCTCTTTTATTAGTCCGTGAGAGTCGTGATACAAACCCTGAAACGCAGGATCACAGATGACATGAAAAGAGTGTGAAACTGAGACAAAACGCAGTTAAACTAAAGAGGTGGGAAGTGCTTCAGGTTCTGACACACTTGGTTGATAAAATACAAAGTAGCACCTGAGGCTCCAGAACAACTGGGTCAAATAACGCAGGATGAATGTTTTTTAACTGATGGGTCCAACCAGGAGCAGAAGCTCTGCGGTTCAGACGCACCAGCTGCTGGGAGTCGCAGCTGCTCTGGTCGGTGAGACCAATCCCACCTGGAGCGTTGCGTGTAGAGGCATCGTGGCACGGGTTATAAAAGCTGCGTCGCTGTTTAGAAGCACCATGGCGCTGTTTAGAAGTATTGTGGCGCTGTTTAGAAACATCATGGTGCTGGTTATAAGTGTTGCAGCTTCGTTTTTAAGCACTGCAGCGCTGTTTATAAGTGCTGTGGCGCTGTTTAGAAGCATCGTGTTGCTATTGAAAAGCATCATGGCTCTGTTTATAAGTGCTGTGGCGCTGTTTAGAAGCACTGTGGGTGCTATTTAGAAGCGCTATGGTGCTGTTTAGAAGAGCTGTGGCGCTGTTTAGAAGCACTGTGGCGCTGTTTAGAAGCACTGTGGCGCTGTTTAGAAGCACTGTGGCGCTGTTTAGAAGCACTGTGGCGCTGTTTAGAAGCGCTGTGGCACTGTTTAGAAGCACTGTGGCGCTGTTTAGAAGCACTGTGGCGCTGTTTAGAAGCGCCAAGGAGTCTGTTTAGAAGCGCTGTGGCGCTGTTTAGAAGCGCTGTGGCGCTGTTTAGAAGCATCATGGCACTGTTTAAAAGTTCTGTGGGCGCTGTTTAGAAGCGCTGTGGTGCGGTTTAGAAGCGCTGTGGCGCTGTTTAGAAGCGCTATGGCGCTGTTTAGAAGTGCTGTGGTGCTGTTTAGAAGCATCGTGTTGCTATTGAAAAGCATCCTGGCACTGTTTATAAGTGCTGTGGTGCGGTTTAGAAGCGCTGTGGCGCTGTTTAGAAGCGCTATGGCGCTGTTTAGAAGTGCTGTGGTGCTGTTTAGAAGCATCGTGTTGCTATTGAAAAGCATCCTGGCACTGTTTATAAGTGCTGTGGCGCGGTTTAAAAGCATCATGGCACTGTTTAAAAGTGCTGTGGGCGCTGTTTAGAAGAGCTGTGGCGCTGTTTAGAAGCATCATGGCACTGTTTAAAAGTGCTGTGGGCTCTGTTTAGAAGCGCTGTGGTGCTGTTTAGAAGCGCTGTGGTGCTGTTTAGAAGCATCATGGCACTGTTTAAAAGTGCTGTGGGCGCTGTTTAGAAGCGCTGTGGTGCTGTTTAGAAGCGCTGTGGTGCTGTTTAGAAGCATCATGGCACTGTTTAAAAGTGCTGTGGGCTCTGTTTAGAAGCGCTGTGGTGCTGTTTAGAAGCACTGTGGAGCTGTTTAGAAGCGCTGTGGTGCTGTTTAGAAGCATCATGGCGCTGTTTAGAAGCTCTGTGGCGCTGATTAGAAGCACTGTGGAGCTGTTTAGAAGTGCTGTGGTGCTGTTTAGAAGCATCATGGCACTGTTTAGAAGCGCTGTAGTGCTTTTAAGAAGCATCACGGCGCTGTTTAGAAGCGATGTGGTGCTGTTTAGAAGCATCATGGCACTGTTTAGAAGCGATGTGGCACTGTTTAGAAGCGATGTGGCACTGTTTAGAAGTGCTGTGGTGCTGTTTAGAAGCGCTGTGGCACTGTTTAGAAGCGATGTGGCACTGTTTAGAAGCGATGTGGCACTGTTTAGAAGTGCTGTGGTGCTGTTTAGAAGTGCTGTGGTGCTGTCTAGAAGCACTGTGGTGCTGTTTAGAAGCATCGTGCCGCTGTTTAAAAGTGCTGTGGGCGCTCTAGAAGTGCTGTGTGCATAGGCTACGTGATGTAAACAACAATAAATCCACATCGTTATTTTCTTTGTGGATACAGATGCTATTGGTAGCAACTGCTAACGCTAATAGCCTACATTGGTCAGGACGTGTCGTGAACATGTTCTCTCATCCAGCGTTGTCATGTCGGCGATCTGTTGTGCTTTACAGCTGCCACAAACCGCTAATAACACGCTAATAATAACACCACGGCAACACGGTTGTTTCATGACAAATACGCCACGTTAATGAATAATTAATTAAACTGCCCCGAGTCCTGACATTAGCTGCCACCGCTAATATCTTTACCTCTCTGGAGTAAACGTGGACCCAGCCTGTCAGAGAGCACCGACCGGACCCGAGACTAACTGTACTGATTCAGACCAGAACCCAGAGTCACGTCTTTTGAATGGACCCGAGACCCGAATGGACCCGAGACCTTATTCATGTCGGGTCGGAACCTCGGGTTTAGACCTCTAGTTTGGTGTGAAACAGGTACAACTGTGACCTGCTCCATTTCTCCTCCATCTGTGAACAAACCTCGCTGTGATCAATAATACTATTATCTGAGCAGATGACACCGAGGATCATTTAAACCTGCTTGAAGCCCGGTTCTGGACCACGTTCCAGTTGTTAACAGCTGTGTTAACTGCCGGTCCTGCTGAGCTTGGACCTCTTCTCCTGACGTCTCCAGCTCTTCGGTTGTTCCTCTTCGATCCTTCAGGTCTATTAGAGGCTCAGCTGTCCACACAGGGACAGTTTCCCTCCAAATCCTTTGTGCCCAGAGAGAAGCGGGAAGCTGCCCCCCCCCCCCCACCTTCTCGCCGCTTCACTCCAAACTCACCTCCGCTCGTGTTTTCTTCAAATGTTTCTGCAGATGAACAAAAGTCCCTCTGTTGAGAATCAAAGGTTTGCTGGGAAAAAAAAAACATTAAAAATAAACAGACACAGTAGAGCATCACGTTGCCTCCTTTAGAGGTTCGTTAAGATCAGGTAATATAATTAAAATCTAATTAAAATCACATTAAATCCATATTAAGCGTCGATGTGATGTCACTCAGAGACAGGGTGTCTCCATTAGCACAATTACAGACGACGACGTTAACGAAGTCACATGATCTGAGACGAACATCACGTCTCTGAAGGTTCATGAGAGCTTCTAGTTTCTGCTCTCGTACAGACGACGACGTTAACGAAGTCACATGACGGAGACGTTTCCAGAGAAGATCACGTCTCTGAAGGTTCATGAGAGCTTCTAGTTTCTGCTCTCGTACAGACGACGACGTTAACGCAGTCACATGACGGATGTTTCCAGAGAAGATCACGTCTCTGAAGGTTCATGAGAGCTTCTAGTTTCTGCTCTCGTACAGACGATGATCTCAGAGGTGAAACACATCTGCTCTGTTTACTTTTCACTAAAAAAAACCAAACATTTTTTTGAGGAGTTCAAAGAGGAACAAAAGGCCCAGCTTTGAATTTCAGCATGAAGAATGTAAATGGTCTGAACTAATCCCTGAACTCTGTGTAACATTAGCTAAGAAAATGACTAAAAAAAACCCGGCGAGGATCTCAGCTAACGTTCCCAGACGTTTCTTTTTTTTTTTCTGAAGCTCCGACTCTCCTCAACCTTAAACCCATTTAGCTGCTCACCAGCTCGTCTCCGGCGCCAGCTGGCCCGGTTCTGTCATCACCTCAGCGACAGCGCTCTCCTGCACTTCTACAAATTAGTGGCATTATGCAGAATCGGGTAACAATCCCGCCGTTCCTGCGTCTTGATTTAGCCTGAGAGGAAATTCGCTGTGATAGCTGAAACGCTGACAGGCAGCGGGGGGTGGGGGGGGGGGGGGGGGGGGGGTGGGGGGGGGGGGGGGGCTGTTGTTTGCTCCATTCCTTCGTTTGTCTACAAAGTTCTGATGGAAACATTCGGCCGTTTCTCGCTACGTCTCGTTTTCGTAAATTCAAAAGGAAGGAGACTTTCCCGACATTGGCGACGTTGATTTCCTTCCTTCCGCCCGGTTGAACACGGTGGAGAGGAAAAGCAAACTGCTCAGGTGCGATCACGTCGGCGGCGGCGGCAGAAACCCGACCTGACGTTGCAGAACTGAAAAGTAATTAGAGGCGGCGCCGCGGCGCTCCTTCACCTGACACCAAATCAATGCAGTTTTTCCACGTTATCAATTAAAGACGTGTAATTACAAGCGTGGAGAATCGCCTCTCAGACTGAGACGGCCCCTTCACCGCCGGCCCCCGCCACGCCTCCTCCTCCTCCTCCTCTCTGCACCTTGACCCCTCAGATTGACGTCCTGGAGCGGCGGCGGAGGCTTGTTTATGGATTTTATGGCAGCGGCTCAAACACCTGAGCGATAAAGGCGGTGTAGCGTGCAGCGCTGAACCGCCATCCGCTTGGTCGCCAGCCAAAGTGCAAAACGTATTAGTGGGGGGGCGACTGAAGCCAGCTGGGTTTAAACCATTAGCTGGTACAAGCAGAGACAACCTGGTAGCCCCCCCCCCCCCCCCCCGCCACGCTGCCTCCCAGCAGCACCTGGGAAAACGCTCCCCAGCATCTCCTGCAGACGAGCAGATGGGAGCGTCTGTGATGATTATCACCACATTACCTGGAAGTCTGGCGACCAACGAGAGCCACACCCCCACTAATGCCCCGCCCACTTCTCTGTTCCCACGTGGCACGACCGGTTTCTCACTCACTGCGGTTTCATGATGTTTTTTAATTCGGAATTAATAATTCCGAATTAAATAATTCCGAATTAAACTATTTTCCTTCGAGTTTACATGGAAATAGTAATTCTGAATTAAGGTTTACATGGAAAACACGTTTGTTCGGCTTTATCCAACTCCGCTTTAGGTCTTGGGGTTGGGAAGGGTTCTGATTGGATGGGGGGGCGGACATCTTTACATCTACCAGAAGAAAACAAACTTAGCTAACTGGTTAGCAACAACATTCCACTTATTTTTGACCTGGGTGGCGTCTCTATCTGTGAAACCTCCTTCATTTAACCTGGCCGCTACAACTTTGAAAAGCTCACAATTTTTATGTTTCCTGCCATCTGTTCTTTTAATGATTTCCAGTTCCTCCAAGCTATTTATTAAATAAATCGTCTCTGCTCTTGAACACCGTTTACTGCGTGCTGCCATCTTGAAACTTTGTTTTGAAAACAAGCCCAGCGCGGAATATAAGCGTCATCGCGACAGACGGGCAAGAGAACTAGCATGCGCAGAAAGACGGGAATTTATTTAAACAGGAATGAGTGTAAACATTAAGTTTAATTCGGAACTGACATTGGGTGCGTTTACATGGGAAGTTTAATTCCTCTTTAATTCAGAATTAAAGTTAAATCCGAATAAAAGTTACCATGTAAACATTTAATTCCATATGAAAATGTCAATTCCGAATTAACTTAATTCCGAAGTAATTAAGTTGTAATTAGTTAGTAATTAATCTAAGTGGCTGGTTTATTCCCATTTTAATTCCGCATTAAGTAATTCCGCGGTCATGTTTACACTCATTCCTGTTTAAATTAACTCCCGTCTTTCTGCGCATGCTAGTTCTCTTGCCCGTCTGTAGCCATGACGCTTATATTCTGGCACTAAACGGTGTTCAAGAGCAGAGACGATTTATTTAATAAATAGCTTGGAGGAACTGGAAATAATTAAAAGAACAGATGGCAGGAAACATAAAAATTGTGAGCTTTTCAAAGCGGCCAGGTTAAATGAAGGAGGTTTCACAGATAGAGACGCCACCCAGGTCAAAAATAAGTGGAATGTTGTTGCTAACCGAGTTAGCTAAGTTTGTTTTCTTCCGGTAGATGTAAATACGTAAAGACGTCCCCCCCCCCCCCCATCCAATCAGAACCCTTCCCAACCCCCAGACCTAAAGCAGAGTTGGATAAAGCCGAACAAACGTGTTTTCCATGTAAACCTTAATTCGGAATTATTATTTCCATGTAAACTCGAAGGAAAATAGTTTAATTCGGAATTATTTAATTCCTAATTTTAATTCCGAATTAAAAAACATCATGTTACCGCAGCCACTTTTATATGGTTAAATTTGGATTTAACTTTAATTCTGAATTAAAGAGGAATTAAACTTCCCATTGGCCGTCCAGCATCTGGACAGGAAGTGACATTTGTCACATAAACTGACCAGTTGACATGATGAAATTAAAAACTCCCATTAATGAATCGTTGTCTGATGGAGTCACAGATCCTGCCGTCATGAAGCAGATGATCCGTCCTGACTTCCTTTATTCTCTAGTTTTACTCTCTTTATTCTCTAGTTTTACTCTCTTTATTCTCTAGTTTTACTGTCGGTGCTCAGTTTTACTGTCGTTATTCTCTAGTTTTACTCTCTTTATTCTCTAGTTTTACTGTCGTTATTCTCTAGTTTTACTCTCGTTATTCTCTAGTTTTACTGTCGTTATTCTCTAGTTTTACTCTCTTTATTCTCTAGTTTTACTGTCGTTATTCTCTAGTTTTACTTTCGTTATTCTCTAGTTTTTCTTTTATTCTCTAGTTTACTGTCGTTATTCTCTAGTTTTACTCTCGTTATTCTCTAGTTTTTACTGTCTTTATTCTCTAGTTTACTCTCGTTATTCTAGTTTTACTGTTATTAGTTTACTCTCTTTATCTCTAGTTTTACTGTCGTTATTCTCTAGTTTTACTGTCGTTATTCTCTAGTTTTACTCTCTTTATTCTCTAGTTTTACTCTCGTTATTCTCTAGTTTTTACTCTCGTTATTCTAGTTTTTCTTACTGTTTTACTCGTTATTCTCTAGTTTTTACTCTCTTTATTCTCTAGTTTTACTCTCTTATTCTCTAGTTTTCCTGTCGGTGCTCAGTTTTACTCTCGTTATTCTCTAGTTTTACTCTCGTTATTCTCTAGTTTTCGTCGTGCTCAGTTTTCCTGTCGGTTGCTCAGTTTTACTCTCGTTATTCTCTAGTTTTACTGTCGTTATTCTCTAGTTTTACTCTCGTTATTCTCTAGTTTTACTCTCTTTATTCTCTAGTTTTACTGTCGTTATTCTCTAGTTTTACTTTCGTTATTCTCTAGTTTTACTCTCGTTATTCTCTAGTTTTACTCTCTTTATTCTCTAGTTTTACTCTCTTTATTCTCTAGTTTTACTCTCGTTATTCTCTAGTTTTACTCTCTTTATTCTCTAGTTTTACTCTCGTTTTCTTCTCTAGTTTTTACTCTCTTTATTCTCTAGTTTTACTTCTCGTTATTCTCTAGTTTACTCTCTTTATTCTTTAGTTCTGTCGTATTCTAGTTTTACTTTCGTTATTCTCTAGTTTACTCTCTTTTTTACTCTCTTTATTCTCTAGTTTTCCTGTCGGTGCTCAGTTTTACTCTCGTTATTCTCTAGTTTTACTCTCGTTATTCTCTAGTTTTCCTGTCGGTGCTCAGTTTTCCTGTCGGTGCTCAGTTTTACTCTCGTTATTCTCTAGTTTTACTGTCGTTATTCTCTAGTTTTACTCTCGTTATTCTCTAGTTTTACTCTCTTTATTCTCTAGTTTTACTGTCGTTATTCTCTAGTTTTACTTTCGTTATTCTCTAGTTTTACTTTCGTTACTTCTCTAGTTTTACTCTCTTATTCTCTAGTTTTACTCTCTTTATTCTCTAGTTTTACTCTTTATTATTCTCTAGTTTTATCTCTTTATTCTCTAGTTTTTACTCTCTTTATTCTCTAGTTTTACTCTCGTTATTCTCTAGTTTTTACTCTCTTTTTCTCTAGTTTGTCCTCTAGTTTTACTTCGTTATTCTCTAGTTTTACTCTCTTTATTCTTAGTTTTACTCTCTTATTCTCTAGTTTTCCTGTCGGTGCTCAGTTTTACTCTCGTTATTCTCTAGTTTTCCTGTCGGTGCTCAGTTTTCCTGTCGGTGCTCAGTTTTCCTGTCGGTGCTCAGTTTTACTCTCGTTATTCTCTAGTTTTCGGTGCTCAGTTTCCTGTCGGTGCAGTTTTCCTGTCGGTGCTCAGTTTTACTCTCGTTATTCTCTAGTTTTCCGTGCTCAGTTTTCTGTCGGTGCTCAGTTTTTACTCAGTTTTCCTGTCGGTGCTCAGTTTTTCTGTCGGTGCTCAGTTTTCCTGTTACTCTCGTTATTCTAGTTTTACTCTCGTTATTCTCTAGTTTTCTGTCGTCTCTAGTTTTCCTGTCGGTGCTCAGTTTTCCTGTCGGTGCTCAGTTTTTGTCTTCAGTTTTCTCTGTTATTCTCTAGTTTTCTGTTCGGTGCTCAGTTTTCCTGTCGGTGCTCAGTTTTCCTGTCGGTGCTCAGTTTTACTCTCGTTATTCTCTAGTTTTACTGTCGTTATTCTCTAGTTTTACTGTCGTTATTCTCTAGTTTTACTGTCGGTGATCGGTTTTCTCCCTCTGGGACTCGACTCGTCTCCGACGCTCTCATGCTTCTTTCTTTTCTTCCAGAAAAAGCCCAACTGTAACAACAGTGGTCTCTAAACAACCCGGGGATTCCAGACGACTGACCTCAGCTCTGTTCCTCCACCGCTGAGATACAAATATTTACCCCCATCGCGTTCGGCTCGGCGCTGAGGTCCGACCCGCCACCAGAATCGCTCCCCTGATTGGGCCTCGCCGAGCTTCAGCGCCCCTGGAAAACAAATAAAAGTAGCCTCCGCTAAACCAACATGAAGTTACACATGTCGACGCGCTGAACAACAACAGCAGTTTACTGCAAACTGGAGCCAAGAAGAAGGAATGAGACAGAAATTCCTTCACCGTTTGATCTGCAGTTTACAGTTTTGACACATTTATTGGCTCCAAATTAGGAAGAAACCACATCTGATCGTTCACAAAAATGCATCAGGATCCTGCCAGAGACCTTCTAGATTAAACTCACAGCAGAGACGGTTTTATTCTGAGTAACAGCTGCTAACCCTAACCCCCGTAGACCTGGAGACCAGAACCTGGTTCCCCCTGGACCTGGAGACCAGAACCTGGTTCCCCCTGGACCTGGAGACCAGAACCTGGTTCCCCCTAAACCTGGAGACCAGAACCTGGTTCCCCTGTAGACCTGTAGATCAGAACCTGGTTCCCCCCTGGACCTGGAGACCAGAACCTGGTTCCCTCATAGACCTGTGGACCAGAACCTGGTTCCCCCTGGACCTGGAGACCAGAACCTGGTTCCCCCTAAACCTGGAGACCAGAACCTGGTTCCCCCTAAACCTGGAGACCAGAACCTGGTTCCCCTGTAGACCTGTAGACCAGAACCTGGTTCCCCCCTGGACCTGGAGACCAGAACCTGGTTCCCCCCCTGGACCTGGAGACCAGAACCTGGTTCCCCCCCTGGACCTGGAGACCAGAACCTGGTTCCCCTCTGGACCGGTGGAGCAGAGCCTGGTTTCCCCTGGACCTGTAGACCAGAACCTAGTTCCCCCCTGGACCTGGAGACCAGAGCTGTAAACTGAGCCCGAAACTGAGGTTCTGATTGATCCGTTTACAGGTCCATCGACTGCATAAAAAATAAACGACAACCTTCCTGTGATGCCAAAGACGTGGAAGTGACTGCTGCTGTTAACTTTGCTAAACTAGGCTAAGCTAAACTGAGCTAAACTAAAAGCAAAGCTTAGCTAAACTATGCTAAAATAAGCTAAGACAGACTAAGGCAGTGGTTCTTTTAATCCTGCGTACCACCTGAGAAACTGAGTACCACCATGATGACCAATTTTAAAATATAGCTATAAATGCCTTCTCAATTAGCTTTAAATTCACAGGAGAAATGTTTATTCCTTACTGTAGTTATTTATTGTTACGTGAATTTCATTTGAAACCTATTTATAATGCATTGTATGTTTCCGATTTTATTTTATTTTTTTAAAGTGAAAATGTGGAAAGTCCTGACATTCCCCCACGTACCACCAGAGAGTGCTCGTGTACCACAGTTTGCGCACCACTGGACTAAACAAAATTAAGCTCAATTGACCTAAACTAAGATAAGATAAACTAAGCTACAATTAAATGAGGTAAACTATGCTAAGCTAAACTACGCTAAGGTATCCTAAACTAAGGTTAGCGAAACTAAGCTAAAATAAAAGAAGCTCAGCTAAACTAAACTTAGCTAAGCTCAGCTAAGCTAAGCTAAGCTAAACTAAACTTGGTCCTCAGATCCTTTCAACGGTGGTCTGTTAGAACCATTAACAAAAAAAAAAACAACTCTAAAATATGACCACCACCTGTTTTTTAACTTTTTATTCAAACCTGCACAGTTAATCTGTCAATTATTACTAATGTTGCGTTTTTGTTAGTTTGATCTTATTTACACGTTCACGTCCAACAGCCTGTTTTCTGTCCAGAGGCAGAAACAGCTGCAGATGTGCATCACAGCTGGGTGGTTTCAGATGAACGTATCTTTACCTTATTATCTCAAAAACAAGTCAGGTTATTTTTTATAAAGCACAAAAAACTATTTCCTCCAAAGCCAGAGCATCAAACTCTGAGGCAGCTGTTCACCACAATATAAACGGAATAATAAAGACGCAAATCTGCCTCATAATCCAGCAGCAGTTTATCAAACCATCGTCTGGACCGTTCAAGCTTCCAGAACCGGTACCAGAACCGGTACCAGAACCGGAACCAGAGCCGGTTGGAGAACCCATGAAGCAGATTTCCACTAAAACTGTAATGGAACGGCCACCCAGAGATATTTCTACATCCAGTCACTGATGATGAAGCACGACCCCCACCCCCCCCCCCCCCCCCCCCCCCCCCCCCCCCCCGTCTCTCTACTATCAATAAAGATATATAATCATATAATCACGTATAATCTTAAATAAAATACATTTAAATAAAAAAAAGAAAAATCCCAAATGTCCCAGAGTCATGAACTAGATCAGTTACAGCAGTCAACCACACACATCTACTGGAGTTTACAAGGAATGACTTTTATCTTTTTGTTTAACTGGCTGGATTTAAAAAACAAAATAAAAACAATAAAAAGAAGGTCAGAAATGGTCCTCACTTCTCTGGAGACTGTTAACTCCACGTTAAAGCCACAATAAATTAACGATTCTGTTACAAACTCCTGACGTGTCCCATCAGAGACGAGGTGATTCCCCAGATAAACACATGTTAGTATTTCAGTTTATTTTAGTTTTTTACTCAACTATAAATAACCTTTAAATTGGATCTTTTGCTGTGATCGCGCCTGTTTTCAGCGGATCTTCTCACCAGAGGTGTTTTTTTATCTCTTGTAAAGACGCGTTTTGTTGTTTTTCTCTAAATCAGGATGAGAACGCCGCTCGTATCTGCAGCACAGAAACCCTGGAAGATTAGATTTCTCAGATGTGGGTGAATCGGTTAAATCAGCCGCCGCTCTGAGAGCAGCTCTGAGGGCTGCAGAAGAAAAAAGCCTCAGCGCACAATATATTCCCTTTCAAAGAAAGAGCTGCAGCGGTTGTGTGTTTGACACTGATCAAGCATAATCATCAGGCGGTCAGGGCTGTGAAGACACCCCCCCCCCCCCTCTATCTTCTCAGCGCTAGCAGAGCTAACCACTCCAGGGAGCTGGAGACTCAATTAATGACATGCATACAGCACTTGCAAGATGTCAGAGAATAAGAAACACACAATATGCACATTAAAGGCTGCTCCATATAGCGTCTGCAGCGGTTACGCTCGTGTCCATACGGCGCCGTCTGTAGGACGAGGACGAGGACGAGGACGGCCGCTGGGACGCGGTTTCATCCCCTAAGAGCTTTTCCTAATCTAACGCGCAGCAGCATCCTGGAACCTGTTTGAAGTTAACACTTAAAACACGTCACATCCAGCAGCCTCCAACGTTCCTGCAGCCTCCAACGTTCCTGCAGCCGCTAACTGCAGCTCATCAGAGGAGCTAACGGAGGAACCGCTGTGTTCACTGTGGACTTGATTTAGACGGTTTAAGGTGCAGCTGTTATTAACGCTGCTCTGCTACGCAGCTGGAGGAGCTACACCTGCACCTGCACCTGCACCTGCAACTGCAACTACACCTGCACCTGCAACAACCTACACCTGCACCTACACCTGCACCTACACCTGCAACAACCTACACCTGCACCTGCACCTGCACCTACACCTGCACCTACACCTGCAACCACCTACACCTGCACCTGCACCTGCAACCACCACCACCTACACCTGCAACCACCACCACCTACACCTGCACCTGCAACTGCAACTGCACCTGCAACAACCTACACCTGCACCTACACCTGCACCTGCAACTACACCTGCACCTGCAAACACCTACACCTACACCTGCAACCACCTACACCTACACCTGCACCTGCAAACACCTACACCTACACCTGCAACCACCACCACCTACACCTGCAACCACCCAAACCACCTACACCTGCACCTGCAACCACCTACACCACTGCACCTACACCTGCACCTGCAAACCACCACCCTGCACCACCACCACCTACACCTGCACCTGCACCACCTACACCTGCACCTGCAACCACCTACACCTACACCTGCAACCACCACCGCCTGCACCTGCAACCACCTACACCTGCACCTGCAACCACCACCACCACCACCGCCTACACCTACAACTGCACCTGCAACCACCACCACCTGCACCTACACCTGCACCTGCACCTGCACCTACACCTGCACCTGCAACCACCACATGCACCTGCAACTGCACCTACACCTGCACCTGCACCTGCACCTACACCTGCACCTGCATCTGCACCTGCACCTACACCTGCAACCACCTACACCTGCACCTACACCTGCACCTGCACCACCACCACCTGCACCTGCACCTGCACCACCTACACCTGCACCTACACCTGCAACCACCTACACCTGCACCTAAAACCACCACCACCTGCACCCACACCTACACCTGCACCTACACCTGCACCTGCACCCACCACCACCTACACCTGCAACCACCACCATCTGCACCTACACCTACACCTGCACCTGCACCTACACCTGCACCTGCACCCACCACCACCTACACCTGCAACCACCACCATCTGCACCTACAGCTACACCTGCACCTGTACCTACACCTGCACCTGCACCCACCACCACCTACACTTGCACGTGCAACCACCACCACCTGCACCTACACCTGCACCTACACCTGCAACCACCATTACCTGCACCTGCAACCACCACCACCTGCACGTGCAACCACCGTCAACTACACCTACACCTACACCTGCAACCACCACCACCTGCACCTGCACCTGCACCTACACCTGCAACCACCACCACCTACACCTGCACCTACACCTACACCTGCAACCACCACCACCTACACCTGCACCTACACCTACACCTACACCTGCACCTACACCTGCAACCACCACCACCTACACCTGCACCTGCACCTGCACCTACACCTACACCTGCAACCACCACCACCTGCACCTGCACCTACACCTACACCTGCAACCACCACCACCTACACCTGCACCTACACCTGCAACCACCACCACCTACACCTGCACCTACACCTACACCTACACTGCACCTACACCTGCAACCACCACCACCTGCACCTACACCTGACACCTGCACCTACACCTGCACACCACACCTGCACCTGCACCTGCACCTGCCTGCACACCACCACCACCTGCAACACCACCACCACACCTACACCTGCACCTACACCTGCAACCACCACCACCACTGCACCTACCACCTGCACCTACCTGCACCACCACCACCTGCACCTGCACCTACACCTGCAACCACCACCACCTACACCTGCACCTACACCACAACACCACCACCTACACCTACACCTGCACCTACACCTGCACACCTGCACCACCACCACCTACAACCTGCACCTACACACCTGCACCTACACCCTACACTACACCTGCACCTGCACCACACCTACACCTGCACACCACCACAACCTACACTGCACCTGCACCTGCACCACCACCACCTACACCTGCAACCACCACCCACCTACACCTGCACCTACACCTGCAACCACCACCACCTACACCTGCACCACCCACCACCACCTACACCTGCACCTGCACACCTGCACCTACACCACCACCACCTACCCACCACCACACCTCCACAACCTACACTGACCTGCACCTGCAACCACCCAAACCCAGTAGTCCGGTAGTCCTCCTGTGAGGATGAAGGAGCTCCTTTCAGATCATCTGCCACCTCTTTGATACAAAGAACCATCTGGTTCCTCTGGATGCTCCTCAGGGTCCAGTTCCTCTCCAACCGGTCCTCCTACCTGAACCTGGTTCTGGTTCTGCTGCAGGTTTTTCAGCTGTCCACCAGGACTTGATGCCATCTGTTGGGTTCCTTCACGAGACCGTTTTTCTGAACTGGCATCACATCAGCGTTGAATCTGGACCTCAGCTGGACTGAACCGGATCACGGATGAATTACAGAGAAGTGGACCTAATATTGGACTTAAATCTATTATATTTAAATGTGGAAACTAAGAACACTTTGATGTGAACTGTCACAAAAACAACCAAGAGTGAACTGGACCGGACTGAATCAAGTCCTCCGGCCCGCTGTGGTTGGTCCGGTAGGTTCTGTACCGGTGGACGTGGCTGTGAATGTGAACCAGAACCGTGTCATGAATTACTGGGGAACTTAAACGGGTCAGTTCTACCGTTTAGCAGCACGTTTATCTGTATTTTATTTTATTTTATTTTATTTTAACATCTGCAGCCTGCTGCACAGATGAAGGTTCATCTTAAATAAAGTCTATAAAATAAATTTTCACAAAAGGAGCCTTTATGTTTTACCTCCAGTTGACTCGAGTCCAGACGGCTGCTGAGGACATTAAGAACCTGACAGGACTGTCCATGTCCCTTCATCAGAGATCTAACCTCTGCCGCCGTCCACGTCGAGGCCCCTCCCTCTTCGCGGCGCCGGCACGCTCGGCTGCAGCTGACGGGTCGCTGCTTGGTGGCTGCTCACGGATCCTCGGGGTCAGAGGTCACTCCCGTTCTCCTGCAGAGAGGTGAGAGGTTCGGAGCACGGGTCAGCGGCGCTGAAATCTCATTTAGGAGATTGACCCCCGGGGGCGGGCCGGGGGCGGGCCTGAGGGCGGGCCTGGGGGCGGGCCTGAGGGCGGCCCGAGACGCTCCGGCGCTCAGAGGCGTCGTAGCCGGAGATGATGTATCGGTTCGGGCTGCAGCAGGAACAGAGGAACACCTGGGCAGCGATGCACGTAGCCTCAGAGCACGTCAGCTAACCGTCACTGGTTTTACTGGAGAAACTGAAACTGGTCTGGGACCAGCAGCAGTTCAGCTCATCAGCAGCTGACTGGTGTCACATTTAAACTGTTAATAAAACCGGAGCTTTACATAAACAAACTACTGAAACACGTCCAGGACACTGAGACTGGAGACACGTCAACCATCATGTCCTCCTGCTGCAGCCGCCGATACAGAGGAGCTGCAGCTGAGGAGGAGCAGGAGGAGGAGGAGGAGGAGATGAAAGAGGAGGAGGAGGAGGAGGAGGAGGAGAGGAGGAGGAGGAGGAGGAGGAGAAGAAGAAGAAGGAGGGGGAGGAGATGGAGAGGAAGAGGAGAAAGAGAGGGGAAAAAAGAAGAAGGAGGAGGAGGAGGAGGAGGAGGAGGAGGAGGAGGAGGAGAGGAGGAGAAGAAGAAGGGGAGGAGGAGGAGGAGGGGAGGAGAAGAAGGAGAAGAAGAAGGGGAAGAAGGAGGAGGAGGAGGAGGAGGAGAAGAAGGAGAAGAAGAAGGGGAAGAAGGAGGAGGAGGAGGAGGAGATGAAGGAGAAGGAGGAGGAGAAGAAGAAGGAGGAGGAGAAGAGGAGGAGGAGAGAAGAAGAAGGAGGAGGAGAAGAAGGAGGAGAAGAAGGAGAAGGAGGAGGAGAAGAAGAAGGAGAAGATGGGGGAGAAGAAGAAGGAGAAGGAGAAGAAGAAAGAGAAGAAGAGGGGAAGGAGAAGGAGAGGGGAAGGAGAAGAAGAAGAAGAAGACGAAGAGGAAGAAGGAGAAGGAGGAGGAGAAAGAGAAGGAGAGGGGAAGAAGAAGGAGAAGAGGAAGAAGAAGAAGGAGGAGGAGAAGAAGGAGAAGGAGAAGGAGAAGAAGAAGACGAAGAGGAAGAAGGAGAAGGAGGAGGAGAAAGAGAAGGAGAAGGAAAGAAGAAGGAGAAGAGGAAGAAGAAGAAGGAGGAGAAGAAGGAGAAGGAGAAAGAGAGGGGAAGAAGAAGGAGAAGAAGCTCACGATACGATACGATATATATCAATATTCGTCTTAAAATACATTTACATCATTTTCTGAAAGATTTTAAAGGTACAAAGTGATTTTGTGACATCTTGTGAGTGTTTTAATGACTTTGTTTGAATTGCAGACAGCGTCACAGAGAGGAGAGAAAGGAGGCCTCTGATTGGTCAATTCTACATCCACGTCATCGAAGAAATGAGAACGTTACGGGGGTTTAGAAGGGAGCTTAGAATATCGATACCCGCGGCTGAAATATCGATACTCCCTGGGGAAATAAAATATCGATATATATCGCAGAATCGATAAAATCGCTCATTCCTAATGGGGACAGACGGGAGGCATCTGAGGACAGGACGTCTGAGGACAGGACGTGTGAGGACGCCGTCCACATCCCTGCAGAGACTCGTCAGAGCTGAAGTCAGTCGTGACATCGTCCTCTTTCTGTCTCTACTAACAGCGAAGCTGCTATGAACTGAGGTTCTCTGATCATCTCTCATTCCTGTCGTCCGTCTCTTCCCTCCATCAGCGCCACCACATGGCCTCCTGCTGCCAGTTGGATTGGTTTTTTTTAATGATGGCGTGTAGTTTTGGGCGTCACGGCGAACAGACGGGAACAATGTCGGTGGAACGAACCCCTCATTGATCTCCCTGCTGAGAACATCTGGTTCCGACCTGGGGGGGTTGGAGGGCTCGGTGGGAAGCTGCGTGCACAACAAGCAGAAAAGTTCAGGTGTAAAACAACATTTCAGAGCTCCTCCCACCGGTCTGACAGGTGCATGTTTATTTCCACGTGAAGCAGAAAAAGATGGACATTTTATTACTGTAGATTAACTCTTTTAGCTAAAACGGACCCACTGGGCTGGCCAGGTAAACCCCCCAACCCTAACCCAACCCCTAACCCCTAAAAAAGAACAAAAACCCTAAACCCCCTAACCCCCCCCCACCAACCTAACCCTAACCCCGAACCCCGAACCCGAAAACCCCCCCTAACCCCTAACCCTAACCCCAAACCTAACCCCTAATACCCCCCAACCCTAAACCCTAAACCTAACCCTAACCAACCCCTAACCCCTAACCCCCTAACCCCCCCTAAACAACCCTAACCCTAACCCCTAAACCCTCCAACCCCTAACCCCTAACCCTAACCAATAATCCCTAACCCCCTAAGCCTAACCCCTAACCACTAGCCCTAACCCCTACTAACCCCTAACCCTAAACCCTAACCACTAGCCCTAACCCCTAACCCCTACCCCCTAACCTGATGCAGAGGTGGATGAAATCGCTTCATCACGTAATAACGGCCTGAAACGAGACTCTGATGCTAACTGGGTGCGTAACTGTATCCGAGGGAGAGCTTTTCTTTTAACTGCCAGCTGTGAGAGTTTTGCGGTGCAGCTGTTATTAAATAAATGTCTCATCTTAAGCTGCGTATCAGGATCAAACGTGGACGAGGCCCGTTTGAAACCTGCCTTAATTATAATAGGAGCAGAGCTGAAGCTCAAATATTTATCATACTGTAATCCCAGCGCCGTATCCGTTTCACACGAGACCGGGCCCGCCGCGGACCCGGCGGTCCCTCCCGTACGAGGAGGCGCGGGACGGGAGCGCGTGCGGCCCGGGAGCGGCCACATGTGGGGCTGATTACCAGGGGCCTCGCCAGTGTTTATGGCGGGCCCAGATGTGGGCTGTTTAACATGGCACGGGCCGACGGGAGAGCTTTGACAGCTCGCGGTCCGGCCCGACCCACGCCGCGGCTGTCGGGCCGCTGAGACGCAATGTCAAACACGCAGATAAGGGCCAAATAAATGTGATTGCAGCAACCCGGCTCCTCCGCTAACCAGGAAATCTGTCCAACATCGGTCAACACCGTCCCTGTGTTTGGAGACACGGATCCAAGACTGGTTTCCTGAAAACCACCCACCGGCTCGGATAGATGGATGGATGGATGGATAAATAGATGACTAATACGTGAAAGGAAGGAGGGGCGAGGCCTCAGGAAGTCCATTAGCCTGTCAGGTATCAGACGTTGAAGAAAGTCTGCTTCAAAGCTGAGCCACACAAACCAGGAAAAACAAACTAATATCT
>JAGFBZ010002513.1:30000-134041 GCA_018398805.1 Hirundichthys speculiger
CTGGTCCAGTCATGGACATCTAACGTGACCATGAGGCCTGTAGGTCTGTTTTTAGGGACACGTTCGGTGGGACGTCTGGTCCTGAGAAGACTAACGACTGTCTTGAAGGTTTTAAAACCTTCTCCAGGATGATGAGAAGCAGGAATTGTTCATCCAGGACTGCTGCTTATGTCTTACCCTGTTGGCGCTGTGTTAACACATCAGTGAATATTCCAGACCAGGACGTCTGACTGATGGAGGTCTGGACACCTTCACGCCCACGTGACCGGTTTATTTTTATTTTTATTGAGGTCACATGGTTTTTATAAAGTTATTACACACAAACATACAGTTAGAGGCGGGGACATTGTCCCCTGACTGCAGACCGACGTATCCATGGAGACTCGGAGGACCAGTAATCTCGCAGGAGCAGCTTCCTCTCTGGGTTCCAAGCGTCCTCGCATCCTTTCCTAAAGGTGCGTCCTTTAGTCCAGGTGTTAGCGAGAGCTCAGCTGTGATTCCAGAAAAGTTGGAGACGTCCTTCAGTTGGTTTCAGGAGGATGTACGTCATTAAAAAAAGAGAGGGACGAGATGTCCTCTGGTCCCCCGAGTCTCCCGTCAGGACTGATAAATACAGGGAAACGTCACGCGTGTTACCACGGCGGTAGCGTGTTCGCTGTCGGCCCGTCACAGCACGTTACGCTCACCTGGAGGGACGACGGCTAACACGTTAGCACGTTAGCATCAGCCGTCGTCCTTCATGTATGAAACCAGGACCGAGACGAGCCCTCTTGTTTTCTTGTGGTTGCTGATTTTGAACGACGGCCACGAGAGAGGTCGAACGAGCGAAGCACGGACGATCAGCTGACCAGAGAGGAAACGCGTTTAACCAGGAAGTGACATCAGCGTCCAAACATGGACACAGAAGGTTTTTATAAAAGAAATAAAACAACAGCAGTAAACCAGCAGACTCTCAGCTTCAGTCGCTTTGTTCTTCGTAGCGTTAGCAGGTTCCCGCCTCTCCGCGGCTCCTCGTCGGTGACAGATGGCGCCGACAGACGGACGGGCAGGTAGCTGACGCACCAACAGCAGAATACGTGATGTCTTTGTGAAGGCCCGTCCCGTCCCTGTCGTCTCCCGGCGCCGTGGAAACGAGGAGGATGTTGATGTCAGCCCCGTCCGCCCGTGCGCGGCGAGCACATGGCTCATGCATAAACCAGCAGCACGGTGATCCCAGGTCGTCCCCCGGCGCGGCGCCCGCGGTGATCCGGCCGCCATTACGCTGAGCAAATATGAAACCGCGCCACTTTGTGTCACAAATTTTTACATTCAACACGGGTCACGTGAGAGCGAGGGAACCTGTCTGCGAGATAAAAAGGTGGGCGGGGCCTCAGGGGAGCAGAGCGGGAGGAGGGTGAGGATGTAAGCCATTACAGCTGAGCATGTGACACGGCTATCCAACATGTATGACCCTCATGGCCATTTTAAAATATTTACACTCTTACCTGTGAATCCAAAGACGTCTCTGCAGCTGATGAATCATTGATTAAGGGAGGAGTCATCAGTTACGCATTAATTCACCCGCCAATCAGCCGGGAGGAAGACCCGCGGCAGACACCGATCCGAACCTGAGACGGGCCAGACGGCTACAAACAACTGGGTTTAACGGGACCTTTAATGTAAATGAAGCAGCGACGTCACGAGCTGAAGTGAAACAACAGTTTACATCTTATTTACTTATTCATTTAATTTAATTTAATTTAATTTAATCTTTCTCACAGCAGGTTCTCCAATAAAACAAAACACTTCAAAAAGACGTGTTACGTATCGTTTTCTTTTCTTTTTTAAATCTGGAATAATTTCCAAAGGGACTGAAGTCACACGGCAATCAAGCTGTTGGTTTAGTGGGCGGAGTCAGATGCTTAACTCCACCCCCTCTTCTCTGGGGGAGGGGCTCTACGTTTTATATCTTGCTAAGTCGGTGTTGCAGTGTCGCTGCAGCGTCGCAGGACCAACGCAGAGATGCAGGAGACCCGTCTAGTCTGGATCTGTGATGTCACAGTCCCTCATTTCAGATGTCCAGATAAACAAAAATAAATAAACTAAAACCGGTTAAAGTGAATTATGGTGTCATCACTTCTGCTTCCTGACAGCAGAGCTGTTTAAACTGATCTGAGTTCAGCTGTTGTTGAGCTGATTAAAGGCTTCAGCTGTCTGCTGGACTGGTGCTGGGCCAGAACCAGAACCAGTCCAGAACCCAGTCTAGTCTAGAACCAGTTCAGAACCCAGTCTAGTACCAGTCCAGAACCCAGTCTAGTTTAGAACCAGTCCAGAACCCAGTCTAGTCTAGTACCAGTCTAGAACCAGTCCAGAACCCATTCTAGTCTAGAACCAGTTCAGAACCCAGTCTAGTACCAGTCCAGAACCCAGTCTAGTCCAGAACCATTCCAGATCCCAGTCTAGTCTAGAACCAGTCCAGAACCCAGTCTAGTCTAGTACCAGTCCAGAACCAGTCCAGAACCCATTCTAGTCTAGAACCAGTTCAGAACCCAGTCTAGTACCAGTCCAGAACCCAGTCTAGTCCAGAACCAGTCCAGAACCCAGTCTAGTAAACAACCAGTCCAGAACCCAGTCTAGTCTAGAATCAGTCCAGAACCCAGTCTAGTACCAGTCCATAACCCAGTCTAGTCCAGAACCAGTCTAGAACCCAGTCTAGTCTAGAACCAGTCTAGTCTAGAACCAGTCTAGAACCAGTCCAGAACCAGTCCAGAACCCAGTCTAGTCTAGAACCAGTCTAGAACCAGTCCAGAACCCAGTCTAGTCTAGAACCAGTCTAGAACCAGTCCAGAACCCATTCTAGTTTAGAACCAGTCCACAACCCAGTCTAGTCTAGAACCAGTCCAGAACCCAGTCTGGTCTAGAACCAGTCCAGAACCCTGTCTAGTACCAGTCCAGAACCCTGTCTAGTCTAGAACCAGTCCAGAACCCAGTCTAGTCTAGAACCAGTTCAAAACCCAGTCTAGTCTAGAACCAGTCCAGAACCCAGTCTAGTCTAGAACCAGTCCAGAACCCAGTCTAGTCTAGTACCAGTCCAGAACCCAGTCTAGTCTACAACAAGTCCAGAACCCATTCTAGTCTAGAACCAGACTCCAGAGCGTCCAGCGCCGTCCCCTGAGCTGACCCAACTCTGGATCCTCTAAACGCTGATATTTGTTATTTTATTGCACACGTGTCTTCTGGCCCAGACAGAACCGAGGACTTTCTGGACCCAGCTTCTCTGGTCTCTGGGTCCTGGACTGGTGTCTGAGACTGAAGACGTCCAGAGCGGCTTGACTCGTCCCCTCTGGGACATCCAGGACATGATGAACCCAGAGTGGTTTTCAGGCGCCTGATTATTCGGACCTGGTGCTGCTGTTTAATAATCTCTCTGCATCACACCTGGGTCGCTACATTTCCACCCCGTCGGACGTTAATTGGTTTATTTTCTGGAGCAACTGAAACTTCTTCCACGGATGAAACGAGCAGAAACCTGGTTCCTTCTGATGATATTAATTATTTCTGTAAATACGGGGGGGGGGGGGGGGGGGGGGGGGGGGCACCGTGTCAGTCGATTTTTCATTTCAGGTGTCTGGTTTCAGCCGGCCGTCTGGCTGAGTAGCTGCCGCCGCACCGGCGGCCATGAGGGAATGGCCCCGCCCCCTCATAGCTGCCGCTGCACCGGCGGCCATGAGGGAATGGCCCCGCCCCCTCGCGCAGCCCTCTGCTTTCATCTGGTTAATGGACATTCCTCCACAACCGTCTGAGAGTCTACCTGACTGCAATCCTTTAAACTTTAATTCACTCTACATTTAGCCGCGGTCATAAATACCATATTAGGTAGCGGCGGCGTGTTTTATGCTCCCCACGGTCGTGCTTTTGTTTTAATGAAGCCATTTGCAACTTAGGAGCAGAAAAAAAAAAAAAAAAAAAAAGGGAAAAAAAAGAGAAAGCGTGGAAGAAAGATGCATATTAGATGAGATAGATCTAGATGAGATAGATCTAGATGAGATAGATGAGATAGATCAGTCAGACCTGCTCCCACACTGTTTTATACATGAGAGGAATGAAACGAGGCCAGAACCCGTCCACCTCTGGGTCCAGGTCTGGATTTAAACCGGACCCAGCGCTGGTTTTGGCTGTTTCTGTATAATTATTATTTCAATTTATAATAAAGAAAAAAAGAAACATCCCACATTTATTTATAAAACTGCCAGAGTCCAAAGACCTGTCCAGGTGGACCCCCAACTTTAGACCTGCAGAGAATTAAACGGGTATAGATGATGGATGGGTGGACGGACGGACGGATGGATGGATGGATGGATGGATGGATGGATGGAGGGATGGATGGATGGATGGACGGACGGACAGATGAACAGATGGATGTTAATTTTGTGTATTTCTTTACAGGGACCATTTATGAAAAATTCTAGGCTGAATTAAAACTCAAATGTAAAGTTGTGTTTGTGTTGAATTAGAGGTAAATCCGTGTTCTGGTTCTGGTTCTGTTTATGTCTGTAGTCGTGTCTCTTCAACCATATGGAGGTTTTCTCCTGCGTGTCTTCTGTCTCCGTCGTCTCGTCCTGCTAATTAACACTATTTTATTCAGCGTTTGTCTCCCGGTGAAGACGTGATGGAGGATCCAGACTCAACGCTGAAAACTTAGTTTGGTTTTAGCAGAATTCAAGACGACGGAGCTGAAACACAAACACCTGCTTCAGAAGACGCCTGGACGGAGGGACGAGACACCCATCTGTGTCCTCTGAGGACGCTGGTCCTCTGCAGAAGATAGAGGTCACTGAAGGACGTCCAACGCTGGCAGAGACGGGACCTTTTAGCAGCTAGGGATGCACCATAACCAATAACCGATAACTTTCAGCTCCTAAAGGCCGATACCGATAACCGATACCAATAACCGATAACACACACATATACCTAAGATCATTACATCAATACTATGAACAAAATCAAAAATAGTTTGAACTCTTTAAATAAACAGATATTTATTTTTTACAATAAAAACTATTGTCAAGCCTCTCAAACAATTTCTTAAATCTATCAAACAAACCTATTTGATATCTCACATTAACTTAAATAAGGTTCATTACTGACTGATATAAAAATAAAGGCTCCTTGAACTGATGGAAATACATGCATCAGAATTACAAACTGAAAAAGATTAATTTGTAAATGACAAAAAATAATGTACAGTCATAATGTACTGACACAAGTTAGACTTGTCTGTGTAAATAAACTGAAAAAGTGAACTCCATAGTAACAAAGAAATTACGTTTAAAGGATTTTAGCCTGTTGTTTCATTCAAATAAATGAGGTTTAGTAGTTTGTTTTTTTCAATCTCATGGAAGCTTCAGATGAGAGAGATGTTGGCGAGGAGAGGGGTGATCTCACGTTAGCTCACGTTAGCTCACGTTAGCTCGCGTTAGCGCTATTTCAAAACTCCATGGAAGCGATGATTATGTTTCAGGTGTCTGATCAGGTTTTATGTATTAATTTCTATTTTTCCCTCCTTCGCTTGGAGCATTTGTCACAAATAACCAGAAGTTTCTTCTTCTGAAACTTTAACGAAGTTGCATATAATCACCACCATGTTTGTTTGTTTTTATCAGCGCACTGGGCCGCAATGCTGCATTCAAGGTGTAACGTAAATTCCCACGTTCCCTCGTTTGCTAGTCGTTCTTTCAGCCTTATCTATTTTTTCTATTTTTTATGTGTAACATGAGGGAAAATACTGCGAATATCAATTAAAGTCAGCAACTACTAAAATTATGACCGAGTTAACGAGTTGTTTTCTACATTCAGCTCTGCAGACGAGTTTTGAGAAACGTGTCAAAGCTGAACTGGGACCAGTACCAAAAAACTCCCATCAGCTTGTTGAGATGACGCTGGTTTAAAGAGATGAACTGAGATTTCTCCTCAGAGGGAAACCTGCTGGAACAGCAGCACACCTGTGGAGCAGGTGCAGGTGTGGAACGGTCATTCACCACCTGTCACGACTGAAACCGATGCTACATCCAACTGCTACCTGAGCAGACTAGCATTAACTGACCCGTCCAGATACGTTAATAAAGGTGAAAGAAGAGCTTCGTAAAGGTGTCTGAGATGAAAGCAGAAACACTTTCACGTCTCAGTCTTCCAGCGAGCTCTAATTCTTTTAACGAGCGTGAGTTTGATCATCATTAGAAGATAGTCTTTAGATTTATTTCGTGCTGGTAAAACAGGAGATTAAAAAAAAAGAAAAGAAGAGTTGAGCTGAGAGAAGTTGTTCCTTTCACATCTCCACATCTGCAGGAGGATCATCACGCTGCTCAACGCCACAATCAGAAATGCAAATGGAGCAGTGGAGTATCACCTCACTTTAAACGTAAAGAATAAAGAAGCGCTTCCATCAAAGTCAGAGAGCTTTGAACGGCGGGAAGCAGCGTCTTTTGTTTCCGCTAATATCCCTGCTAAATCTGGTTAAAATAGGAAGATTTTACGCTCCTGCGACGGGTGCAGTGATTCCTCACTGTTTCCACAGCTGTCTGGCTGGCAGGACGCAGCTGAAGGTGGGGGGGGGGGGGGGGGGGTGATGGGGGGGGGGGGGGGGGTGAGCTGCTGCGATCAACTGAAGTGTAAAGATGAGAAATGAGAAACAAAAAGAGGATAAAAACCAACTCTCAGATGTGAGAGCATCGTCTTCCTGAAGTTAGCGGCTTCAAGGACGCGCTTCAGTCAGCGGTTCGTTTCTCTGCAGCGTGGACGAATAAAACCGTCCAAACGTCCAGGACGTGACCAGGAAGCCTCGCGGCGGCGCTGAAACGACTCCGAGCAGGACCGGCTAGCGGCTGAAATGATTATTAGTGGCTCCATTCACATCTGAACGGTTATTGTTGCGCTCGGCGGCGTGGTGCAGCGGGATGGCAGCTGCTCGCAGGTAATGTCCCCCTCGTCCCGCCGTTATTAGGCCCCTGGTCAAGAGCCAAACACAACAGCTGTCCGTCCAACGCCAGTCCATAAACCCCCACCCAAGTCGCCGTTCATAAACAATAATACGGCGGGCAGATTGAGCGCTCAATGTCAGATGTGGCCGGTCAAAGGCGGTGAAGGTCGGCGCCGCCACCCAGCTGCTAGCGACCGGCGCCGGTCTGACAACCTGAAAGAGTTGGACTCACGAAGACACCTTTACTCTGCGTGGACGTATTTATACGATAGTTATAACGCTGCTCTGTGGTCCAACCCTGCAGATGCAGATACTCAGTAACCGTTTTAGCAAAAGAAAACACGATATTTCAGGTCCACGGGTCCCCGTTTCAGGACAGACGTCTCGTCTCCAGCGTCCTGACAGTCTTTCCAGATAAGTCAAACTTGTTCAGTCTCTTTTCTAATTCTGCTGTCGTGAACTTAATTAACATGTTAAATGAGGCCTGCAGAGACACAGAAGCAGCTCTCGGGTTTTGTTTTCTCTCTGAGCGTTGAGCGCTTTGACCTTGGAGGGAACTTTCTGGGACGTTGACTCCTGGGAGGACTGGGAAGCAGGAAGATGGACTCCAACGTCATCATCGAGATCACGACTCATGTCGTTCCTCTTTGGCGTTGTGTTTACAGCACACGTAGGTCACGTGCGTTGGACGTGAACTCGTGATGTTTGTCTGTCCTCCGGTGACCCGGGGACACCGGGCCGACGTGATCCGGTGTTAGAAAAGGTTTCCGTTAATAAATGATTCACGCCGCCGGCCCCGGAGACCTCCGGCTAATGCCGTTCAACTTTGACTCGGATCCAGCTCCGTCCTCCGGGGGGACGGACAAATGGACGCGGCCATCGTCTATCTGCTGGCCCCGGTGTCCATTAAAAAGACACGGGAGGCCTTAATGATCCGGCGTCAGAGCCCAAAGTGCTGCAGAGCTGCTTTTATTTGTGTTTTCCAGCCGTCAGGAGGAGCTGGACGTTGTGATTCCTTTTCACCGCTGGTTCGAGGTTCAGAGCGTCCAACGGTCCCTCAGAGACGACTAATGTGAATTTAATGACCCGACGCTGAGCGAATGACGAGCACGTAAGGTGAAGGTGACACACCCCCCCCACCCCCACCCCCCACCAGGTCTGGGTTCCTGAAAGAGAGGATGTTGCTCCTCCATGATGCCAGTTAGCTTAGCTAGCAGAAAGCTACGATCTACATGCTTTATACAAAAAAAGAAATAAAATCTATCGTCTTTGTTTAAACTGATTTTCCCTTTGTGGAAAGAAAAAAACTTGGTTTGAACTGGAGACTTTCACAAGTTCGATTCCCACCAGAGAAACCTTCAGTTTATTTACTTTTAATTAAAGTAAATAAGGTTCAGTAGTTTTTGTTTTTTATTTTTTAATCTCATGGAAGCTTTAGATGAGAGGAATGAGGGAGAGGAGAGACTGCTGCTGGCTTGCACACGTTAGCATTAGCTTCCGTTAGCTCACGTTAGCGTGATTTCAAAACTCCATGGAAGTGATTGTTATGTTGTAGGTGTCTGATCAGGTTTTACGTATTAAAGCTTGTGCTTCCCTCCTCGTAGAATTCACTCGGAGGATTCGTCACAAATAACCACCAAACTATCTTCTTCTGGAACTTTAACGTAGTTCCACGCCGCCATGTTTGTTGTGATCAGCGCTGTGCTGCAGGCTGCATTCAAGGTGGAACGTAAATTCCCACGTTCCCTCGTTTACTAGTCGTTCTTTCAGCCTTTTCTACTTTTTTTATGTGTAACATGTGGGAAAATACTGCGAATATCAATTAAAGTCAGCAACTACTAAAATTATGACCGAGTTAACGAGTTGTTTTCTGGCATGAGGGGGTATTCTTGATTTTCCTGATTGAGAAATCGTTTCTCTGATTATGCCGACGTTACTTGAACATAACATTCACTGCCGGTTATTCAAGACTCAGAGGGAGCGAGACACTGCTGTGTTGACAGAAATATAAATGTTATCGGGGCTATTCGTCGTGATATCGGAGTTATCGGGATGACGTCATAATTTTAAATTTTAAATTTTAAATTTAAAACGCACCAGAAGACAGGAAATGTTACAAATACTTCAGACGTCTGTCGTCCAGAGACGAGACAAAGAGAAACCGTCCTCTAAAGCACCTTCTCCCAGGAGGAACGTCTCCTCCCGGAGCTGAGACCACGGCTGGGCAGCTCGCCAGCTTTTTAATTAACAGCAGTATTTTTCAAAGACGTGAAATTGGACAGTTCAGTTGATATTGATATCATCTGATGCCGTTTCCCGGGTGTTTGTTTATTCCTCCGTCTTGGCACAGCCCTGCACTCCCGTTTCCCGCCACCCTTCAGCTGAAAGGACGGGCTGCAGACTCGCTTCTGCAACTCCTCATTGTTGCCAACTTCAAATCTGTCTGTGCAAAAGTGAAAAATAGAGACCACACGGCTAAATTCAGCTGATGCATGTTGAAGGTTACCCGAACTATTGAAGTCGAGTGTTTTCACGAACAACATAAATAATTTAGTCTGTAAAATATTAATTCTGGACTCCAACAAAACTTTCAAAGCCCTTTGCTCCAGTTGGCTGCTGGTTCCTCAGTTCTTACTCGTTACCTCGGTGCAGCTCCATCTAGTGGCGCAGATGTGTAATTACAATAGAAAAGTCTAGTCCTCGATTATAAGACGACCCTCATTTTTGAAAATATGATTTATGAATAAAATATCGTCCTATAGTTGGGCCAATACGGTACTTCACCGCTGGTTCTTCACTCAGTCATCAAGCATAAAACAGGAAGAGCTTTCTCAGTTATTTAGTTGCATTATACCAACTTTTACAGTTTTTTCAAGGTCAAAGACAAATTTCCACATTTTCTTGTAAAATCATGCAGAGTCTTGCTCGAGTTGGTGACAAAGGAAGTAAGGAAGTTACTTCCTAGTACGGAAGTAAGAAAGGGAAGTAAGGAAGGAAGTGTGGAAGTAGGAAGTGACTTTCTACTAAAATACTTCTTACAAAGGAAGGAAGTAAGGAAATTAGGTAAGGAAGCATGGAAGTAGGAAGATACTTCGTAGTAAGGAAGGGAAATTCCTTTTTTACAACTAAGGAAGTAAGGGAAGTAAGGAAGGAAATGCTGAAGTAGGAAGAGACTTTCTACTAAAATACTTCCTACAAAGGAAGGAAGTAAGGAAATTAAGGAAGGAAGCATGGAAGTAGGAAGATACTTCATAGTAAGGAAGGGAAATTCCTTCTTTACAACTAAGGAAGTAAGGGAAGTCAGGACGTAAGGAAGTTACTTCTTACTTCTAAAGTCAAAAGTTACTTCCTACTACGTCTACTATGTTACTTCCTAAACGTACAGTTCGTTGGTGGGCTGGTCTTCATGATGACCGTCTTCTCCTGTCCAATGGGCTCTTTGGTTGGCAGCGTGTTTTTCTCTGGGAAAAGTAGCTTCCTACTTCTTTAGTCCTTCTAAGTTTTATTCCTTTGAGTAACGAGTGACAAACATTGAGTGTTGTTGTACTTTGATTTGCAAAAAACAGAGGAACAACTTGTAGTTGTGAAACTGGTCTTATAGGTTCCTTAGATGTGGGATGGTGTCACATGTTCATCTTGTGAAAAAGCTCTCTGGTTTTTGCGAGGTCTCCGTCTACCGTGTATGAGAACAGAGACTCTAGGAGACCAGTAAACTGAGACCAGTAAACTGAGACCAGTAAACAGAGACCAGTAAACTGAAACCACTAAACTAAAACCACTAAACTGAGACCAGTAAACAGAGACCAGTAAACAGAGACCAGTAAACTGAGACCACTAAACTGAAACCACTAAACTGAGACCAGTCAACTGAGACCAGTAAATGGAGACCAGTAAACAGAGACCAGTAAACGGAGACCAGTAAACTGAGACCAGTAAACTGAGACCAGTAAACAGAGACCAGTAAACGGAGACCAGTAAACGGAGACCAGTAAATGGAGACCAGTAAACAGAGACCAGTAAATGGAGACCAGTAAACTGAGACCAGTAAACTGAGACCACTAAACGGAGACCAGTAAACGGAGACCAGTAAACGGAGACCAGTAAACGGAGACCACTAAACAGATACCAGTAAACAGAGACCAGTAAACTGAGACCAGTAAACGGAGACCAGTAAACGGAGACCAGTAAACGGAGACCAGTAAACTGAGACCAGTAAACAGAGACCAGTAAACGGAGACCAGTAAACGGAGACCAGTAAACTGAGACCAGTAAACAGAGACCAGTAAACGGAGACCAGTAAACGGAGACCAGTAACTGACAGAGAAACAGAGACCAGTAAACTGAGACCAGTAAACGAGACCAGTAAACCAGTAGACCAGTAAACTGAGACCAGTAAACAGAAGTAAACTGAGACCAGTAAACAGAGACCAGTAAACTGAGACCAGTAAACTGAGACCAGTAAACGGAGACCAGTAAACGGAGACCAGTAAACTGAAACCAGTAAACGGAGACCAGTAAACTGAGACCAGTAAACTGAGACCAGTAAACAGAGACCAGTAAACAGAGACCAGTAAACTGAGACCACTAAACTGAGACCAGTAAACAGAGACCAGTAAACAGAGACCAGTAAACTGAGACCACTAAACTGAGACCAGTAAACTGAGACCAGTAAACGGAGACCAGTAAACTGAGACCAGTAAACTGAGACCACTAAACTGAGACCAGTAAACTGAAACCACTAAACTGAGACCAGTAAACTGAGACCAGTAAACTGAAACCAGTAAACGGAGACCAGTAAACAGAGACCAGTAAACAGAGACCAGTAAACAGAGACCAGTACTGTCTTAAAGTCCCAGCCGTTGACCAGTTCAACCAGTCCATCTCTTCCAGGAGACACTGGAGCTTTACCAAGAGAGCCATCGAGTCCTGGGGTCTCTGTCCAGTTGGACCTGCCCCAACACCTCCATGGATGGGGGTCATCCTGATCATGACCCCCCTCTGGATGTGGAACATCAGTGACGGAGCTCCTCACCGTCTTGAAGAGCCGCCATGAGAAGGAATCTCCCATCAGCCACTTGTGTCCACAGTCTCGTTCTTTCACCCCCAACATGGCCTCTACTTTTACTCTCACATGTACAACAACTCAGATGGTTACCAAACACCGTTCCTGTCCAGTAGAAAGATGATTTTAAATTACTGAAACTTAAACCGTCCCTGAGCAGTAACCCGAACCCTCAACCAGACCGGCGTTGCGCCGCCACAACGGACGCCAACGTCTGCGGTCTCATCTGAAGCACCTTTGATGTCATACGGCTGCTACATGTGGTTATTTGATTCTGCCGGTTCAGTTTAGGGTAAAAAGATTACTATAATAGATACTGCAATCTGTGGCTACATTTAGTCATTATTTAAACGTCAATAAAATTGGCGTAACATATAAGGTGCAACAAGCACTCAAGAATGAAGCCCCGCCCTGCTCACGCTGGGAGACATCGTTTTCCCACAGAGAGACATTAAAACCATTAAGTGCATGTTTGGTCATTGAAACGGGGTCATCATGATCAAATAATGTGGTTCAGAAACCCTACGAGCACCACAAACATATTTATTTCAACAAAAACTCTTCTCATACTTCGACAGGAAACCTCGCACAACACTTAACCGCGACCGGCTCGAATCTGATTAATGCTTAAACCAATTACAGCTTCCCCCAATTAGAGGACATTACCAGGTTAAGAGCTCTAATTCATCTTCCTCAAGTTTTATCAGCAGCTATCTGTGGACGTTTGTCAGCAGATTTATTGACATACTGAAGTATGTGGGAACCCCCCCCCCCCCCCCGTTAAAAAAATGTAAATGAAATATGCTGCAGCGTCGCTGTGATCTAAGTTTCTAATTAAGGAGCGGCGAGCGGCGTGTCGTGCACGGACGCATCACTCAGCTCGTCGGCCATGATGCTGCCCTGTAATGCCCTGTGTGGTCTCAATTACACTTTCCATGATGTAGAATAACAGCATTACTGCAGAGCAAGACATGCATTCATATAGTGGTAATTAAATAAAACCCCAATCAAGATCGGACCTGAGTGATCTTCAGCTACGTTCATTTAAACGGATGGTGAACGACGCCGACCTCTCGGCTGATCCTTAAAGAGACAGAGCCCGAAGGTCGCTATCGCTATCAACGGATGTTTCAAGCCCTAAAGGCCAGTTTTTAGATTAATAACACACTCTAACGTCGTTTAAGAGGTTGATAATCGAGCTTCTGTGAGTTCAGTCACTCATTTTAAACACATTCAAGCATCAGTTGCTCAAACATCTATGAAATGAGGCCTGGTTCCTTCAGCAGGGGTCAGGGGTCACCTTCAGCAGGGGTCAGGGGTCACCTTCAGCAGGGGTCAGGGGTCACCTTCAGGGGTCAGGGGTCACCTTCAGGGGCCCTAAACCGTTGACCCGAGCCAGAGTGGCCCTGAAGAACCGCTGGGCGTCGATCTGACTGGACGAACAGGAGACGAGGACGTCCATCCGTCCTTCACATTCACGTCTGCAGGGGAGACGTCAGCAACACCTCAGCTCCTGGATGGTGACATCATCCATTTCCCCTCGTCTTTCTTCTTCTTCTTCTTCTTTTATTTACTGGCGGTTGGCTAACAGTGGAGCTGGTGTCGTCGATGCTAACATGAGACAGATCCCCTGATTCAGGTGACATCAAAGTGGTCACCTGTTAGGATTAAAATTATCTGAGGACCGTTTAATTGTTAAAACTAAACTTTACGACATGTAGGAATGCAGTCTTCTTTTATGGCCGCGAGTTCCTCAGTGGCTGTTTTAGCTTTTATGACTTAAACGACTGGAACATCCTTTTTAACCCCCAAAACTCTGTGACATTTGGGGGACATCTTGTTTCCTGGGCAAACACAACCACACGTGTCTGGACCTGCTGTTGGACATTTGGATTCTGGGACAACGGGCCATAAAACTTAGAAGAACCAAGGATCCGCCTCCGCTGGACCTTTTAAGAACTGGGGACAGTTTGAGATGGTGGTGCATCTCCTGGCATCTCTTCGTGGTGTCAGTGAAGTTTGCCATCGGCCGATTAAAATATTCTGCATGGCATATTGATTCTTTGTATTCATGATTGTATTAAACTCTTTAATTGACCTTTCTAGTCTCGTCAATGGCACCAGATAAAAGAACACGGAGAATTACTTTCACACTTCTGCTTCAGTCAGTGAATTAAACTGTATTTTTTCCTTTGAAAACTTTGAATCAGATCGTGGTACATGTTTTTAATTCTTACTTTGAGTACTGTATTTTTTAATATGTATTTTTTTCTTCATGTATGTATGTAAATGTGTGTATGTATATATACTAAATATAATTATTTTTTATTTTAGACTGTACAGTGTTAACACTGATGGATACGTGGAGGTGTAGTTATGAGCCCAGTTGGGTTTTCTGCCTCTCCTGCACTTGTACTATTGTATTTTTTAACATTATAATGTTTTTTATATAATGTGCAAAACAAATCAATAAAAAATTAATAATTACGTGCACTTTGGCATGTTAAAACTGGTGCACCAACTAAAGAAAACCATCAGACTGAACGTGGACATTGAGCTGAAATCAACGTCCAAACGTCTGTTTTAATGAAACCGAAGCAGCGGGAGCAGAGAGACAGAGACAGAGACAGAGACAGAGACAGAGACAGAGACAGAAACAGAGGCAGAGACAGACAGAGACAGAGACAGAGACAGAGACAGAGACAGAGACAGAGACAGAGACAGAGACAGAGACAGAGACAGAGAGACAGAGACAGAGACAGAGACAGAGACAGAGACAGAGACAGACAGACAGAGACAGAGACAGAGACAGAGACAGAGACAGAGACAGAGAGAGACAGAGACAGAGGCAGAGACAGAGATAGAGACAGAGACAGAGACAGAGACAGAGATAGAGACAGAGACAGAGACAGAGGCAGAGGCGGAGAGGGAGGCGGAGGCGGAGACGGAGACGGAGGCGGAGACGGAGATGGAGGCGGAGGCAGAGACAGAGACAGAGACAGAGACAGAGACAGAGGCAGAGACAGAGACAGAGACAGAGAGACAGAGACAGAGACAGAGAGACAGAGACAGAGACAGAGACAGAGACAGAGGAGAGACAGAGACAGACAGAGACAGAGGCAGAGACAGAGACAGAGACAGAGAGAGACAGAGACAGAGGCAGAGACAGAGACAGAGACAGAGACAGAGACAGAGACAGAGACAGAGACAGAGGCAGAGAGGGAGGCAGAGAGAGCAGAGAGACAGAGACAGAGAGACAGGAGGCGGAGACAGAGAGAGGAGGCAGAGAGAGCAGAGACAGAGACAGAGACAGAGACAGAGACAGAGACAGAGACAGAGACAGAGACAGAGACAGAGACAGAGACAGAGACAGAGACAGAGACAGAGACAGACAGAGACAGACAGAGACAGAGACAGAGACAGAGGCAGAGACAGAAACAGAGATAGAGACAGAAACAGAGACAGAGACAGACAGGACGGTCCACCAGCCTGGAGGTCACACTGACGTCCCGCAGAGTCAAAGCAGCCATTTAACTCCAACAGCCAAACAAGAAGATGCAAATGGCTGAAAGCGTCCTTGATGTCTTCTGATCAATCAACCAGAGTCACCTGATGGCGCTCTGCCCCCCCCCTCCAGTTTCATTTGTAAATCATCTGTTGACATCCTCCCAGCAGTCGCCGTGTAAAGGTCACACTGATGGAGAGCCGAGTCCGCCCCCCCCTCCGACCTCCAAACCCATCTACCTGCATGGGACCTCCGGCTCCGCCCCCTCGCCCTGAACGGGGGCAGCGCCGGCCGCGTTGTCGTCTGTCCCAGCGTGTAGCGGCGATGCTAATGGACTCGTGTGGGAGTCCGGGCTAGATTGGCCATTTCGGTCTCGATTCAGCCATTAACATTTCATTAATGTAGCGCCCTACCGCTCGGCTCCGCCGCCGCCTGCTGATGTCTGCCACGGGCTGCAAAACACCGCCGCCGCTCCAGGTGGAGGAGGAGGAGCCTCGGTTCGTTCCAGTTCGACCTGCGTATTAATCTGGAAACCGTTTTAATCTGCCGCCAGCCAAGAGTCAAAAGCGTCTTTTTGCACTAAATTAAAAAAAAGAGCAAGTATTGTGCCTTTAACCTTTACGCCTCGTTCTCTCTCCCAGGTGTTAGCGCCGCGGCTACACTTGTACCGTTAATGTCGGATCTTCAAACACTACAGGAGTGTTTGCGTATGCTAATGGCTCCGCGCGGTTGTGCTCACGGCGGTATCATTTGCTAAGGTATTCGCCTGATAATGAACATGGCAAGCCTGCGAGAGCGCCCGTGTTTGTGCACGCCTGCACTCCATCCAACAAGTTTAACACAATATTCTAATTAGACGCCTATGTTTATTTAATGCGTCCTGAGTAAATTAGTTGTATAAAAATTATGACTAATTAAGTGCTGCATTAATAACTGAAGCGCAGTGGCGGCCTGCGCGGCGCCACAAAGACGGTCACATAGGTAATCACGCTATCTGTGTCATTCATTAGGCTTTTTGATGCCGCTGACATGACAGATGATAATACGTGTTCTCATTTACATGCCAGAGCCGCTGCATATTTTAGCTTATATTTGGAAACGTTTGGAAACACCTAATCTCACCTTCTCTGGTGCAGCACGTAGTTCTGCTTTTGTGACTTCCACACTTGAAAGGTTTATTTTTGTTCTTTTTCATCAAAGAAATTCAAATAGCGTTGTAAATCTCAGAAGGGGACGTCACCAAGACAGGAATTTCTATTTTCTCTACAAATTCAGACTGTTTTTTTTTTTATAGATGAATAACTAATAAAGGGGTTGGACAAGATGGCAAGGCTATGTTAAACAATTCTTTTTTATTTTTTACTCAATGTGAAGTTGGCGCTGCTCAGGCAGGAAGAAGCATCTTTAACGCATTAAGGAAAACAGATTAAAGAGATGAGCCAAATGCCCAGATTAAGATCGGGGACATAAATGAATAAACATGGCAGGACAAAATCAAAAAACCCTGCAGGGGAGCATCAACCAGAGAGAAAAGGAAAATAAAATCTGGACGGAGACAAAAGGGAAAGAACTGAAAGGAGGACGTATTAAGGAAAGTTATTAAAGCTACTACATGTAAACTTTTTACATTTTAAATAAATGTAAACATCCGAAAACATCATGCAAAGCGCTTACACTGGACACAGTAACCTGGTCACATGACCCACAGGTTTGTCCAGGGGCGGGGCTTACTAAGAGGCGGGGCCAGCAGTGCAGAGAAGCTGGCTGGAACACGCCCTCCAGTTAGCAGTTGTAGCTTCCTTGGTTTAGCTCCTGCTAACCCACGATGATATGTAGAAAACATTTATAAACTGTTTATATTTGTTGAATTCTGCTACAACGTTGAGTCAGTGCAGCTCCTAGTGGTCAGTGGAGGAACTGCAACAAACATGAGCTTCAATCCAGAAGTGGGACGGCCGGTGACTTTGTCCCACTTCATTGTCTTACGCCAGCAAACTGAAGTGAGCCGCCCCCCGTTAGCGCAGTATGTCCGCCACCGGCTACCTGAGCCGTTAGTGCAGTCTCTGCGCCACCGGCTACCTGAGCCGTTAGCGCAGTCTCTGCGCCACCGGCTACCTGAGCCGTTAGCGCAGTCTCTGCGCCACCGGCTACCTGAGCCGTTAGCGCAGTCTCTGCGCCACCGGCTACCTGAGCCGTTAGCGCAGTCTCTGCGCCACCGGCTACCTGAGCCGTTAGCGCAGTCTCTCCGCCACCGGCTACCTGAGCCGTTAGCGCAGTCTCTCCGCCACCGGCTACCTGAGCCGTTAGCGCAGTCTCTCCGTCACCAGCTACTTGAGCCGTTAGGGCAGTCTCTCTGCCACCGGCTACTTGAGCCGTTAGCGCTACCCGAGCCGTTAGTGCAGTCTCTCCGCCACCGGCTACCTGAGCAGTTAGCGCAGTCTCTCCGTCACCGGCTATCTGAGCCATTAGCGCAGTCTCTCCGCGACAGGCTACCTGAGCCGTTAGCGCAGTCTCTCTGCCACCGGCTACCTGAGCCGTTAACGCAGTCTCTCCATCACCGGCTACCTGAGCTGTTAGCGCAGTCTCTCCGCCACCGGCTACCTGAGCCATTAGCGCAGTCTTTCAACCACCGGCTACCTGAGCCGTTAGCGCAGTCTCTCCGCCACGGGCTACCTGAGCCGTTAACGCAGTCTCTCTGCGACAGGCTACCTGAGCCGTTAGCGCAGTCTCTCCGCCACCGGCTACCTGAGCTGTTAGCGCAGTCTTACCGCCACCGGCTACCTGAGCTGTTAGCGCAGTCTCTCCGCCACGGGCTAACTGAGCCGTTAGCGCTACCTGAGCCGTTAGCGCAGTCTCTCCGCCACCGGCTACCTGAGCCGTTAGCGCTACCTTAGCCGTTAGTGCAGTCTCTCCGCCACCGGCTACCTGAGCCGTTAGCGCTACCTGAGCCGTTAGCGCTACCTGAGCCGTTAGCCCTTCCTGAGCCGTTACCGCTACCTGAGCCATTAGCGCAGTCTCTCTGCCACGGGCTACCTGAGCCGTTAGCGCTACCTGAGCCGTTAGCGCAGTCTCACAACTGAAGTTAAACGGATTATGAATGAACAAACTGAAGCAAAAGACCACAAACTACAAACTACAGATATCCCACCTGATCAAAGGTGTGACGTTTCCACGACAACGCAACATCGTGGGCGGGTCGGAGGGATCAGGAAGGAAACATTTGAGTAAACAGCAATAACAAAAACATCTCAGTTGTTTTTGCAGCTCGTGTAAGATTAACGCAGCATTTTAATTCTCATCTCCAAATGTGAGTAAAATGATGATAGAATAAATTTATTCTCTAGTTCAGCCTCCAACATTTCAAGGACTCTAAAAGCATGAAGATCAGAACAATAAAGTGAAAATCATGTGTTTTAGGAGCTCTACTACTGCAAGCAGAAGGAAACATTTGGGCCTCAATGACAAAGAGACAGACGATTGGCAGAGCGGTGAAACACATTTGATATTTCTGGATCAGTGGAGCTGTAGGTAGCTGTTCATCTGTCGGTACTTAACAGTCAACGCAGGGGGAAAAAAAACAACAAAGTGCTACACGAGTGATGAATATCCGGCTTTATCAGATATGTGTGTGATATATGAGACGGGCTGATAATCGACACTTAGTTGTGCCATATGGTTGGACCTGCCTGCCAAGGTACGAGGACTGGAAACACGGAGGTAAAACTCCCGGGACGACAAACGGCAGCTCGTTCCAACCGACGGAAACGAACGTGGCGGCGTTTTAAAGTAATGACCTGAGCAAGGACGTAGCAGCTTCCCGCCTCGCTGTGAGAGAAAGAAAACACGCTGGTTAGAGCCGAAACATGTTTACAGATTTAAAAAAAAAAAAAATACTGCATGACAATCAGCGATGTAAACACCAGAAATGGTTCCTGACAGTTCGGTTCTGACGGTTCAGGAGCAAACGTCACGGAAACACGACTGTACAAATACATGTGCGGTTTTTTTGTAGCATGTGGAAGGATTTAAGAAACTGTTTCCCTCCATCACCCCCCTCATGTCACATGACCTACAGCCGTATAGTATTCACACCCTGGAGACACTAGCGGACGACTTCAACGCGTCAACAAGAGCCGTAAACGGCGACTCGGTGAGGCGGGCTCTCCCGCTGTTAGCCCATTTTAACGCATATTTAACCTTTATTTAACCTGGTTAGTCCCGTTGAGATTAAGAATCTCTTTTTAAAGGGAGGCCTGGCCCAGACGGGCAGCAGCAGCTAAACGCAAAGTTGTAGACAAAGGCCACAGTTACATGACGTTTTTTAATTCGGGAATTAATAATTCCGAATTAAACTATTTTCCTTCGAGTTTACATGGAAATAGCAATTCCGAATTGAGGTTTACATGGAAAACACGTTTGATCGGCTTTATCCAATTCAGCTTTAAGTCTGGGGGTTGGGAAGGGTTCTGATTGGATGGGGGGGGCGGACGTCTTTACGTATTTACATCTACCAGAAGAAAACAAACTTAGCTAACTCGGTTAGCAACAACATTCCACTTATTTTTGACCTGGGTGGCGTCTCTATCTGTGAAACCTCCTTCATTTAACCTGGCCGCTTTGAAAAGCTCACAATTTTTATGTTTCCTGCCATCTGTTCTTTTAATTATTTCCAGTTCCTCCAAGCTATTTATTAAATAAATCGTCTCTGCTCTTGAACACCGTTTACTGCGTGCTGCCATCTTGAAACTTTGTTTTGAAAACAAGCCTAGTGCAGAATATAAGCATCATCGCTAACAGACGGGCAAGAGAACTAGCATGCACAGAAAGACGGGAATTAATTTAAACAGGAATGAGTGTAAACATGACCGCGGAATTATTTAATTCGGAATTAAAATCAGAATAAACCAGCCACTTACTTCGGAATTAAGTTCAATTCGGAATTGACATTTTCATATGGAATTAAGTGTTTACATGGTAACTTTTATTCGGATTTAACTTTAATTCTGAATTAAAGAGGAATTAAACTTCCCATGTAAACGCACTGAAAGACACACAAAGAAACAAGGTACAATTTACAAGCACTAAATTAAAACTATCTAAAAAAGAAGATGAGAGTTTCTGGGAGTAATTTATACAAACATCAAGCTAAAAACAGCGACATCCGGCCTTCATCTTAGATTTAAAAACATTTAGCGACACGAGCTCCTTCAGTTTTAAATCGTTCTGCAACAAATTCCAGGTTGAGGTTCTGGAAAACCCAAAAGCTCTAACCCATCCTACCTGAGAGGACAACTCACAGTGATGAGTCAGTACTTTATTAGCAGTAATAAACCGTAGGGACGCATGCTAGGCTGTATCAACCATTAGCATTAGCGCAGTAATAATCTCATTAGCTTCACTTAGAAATCATCACAAACACGAGCCTCGTCTGTCAGGTTCTTCCCGCTACAGTCGGACCTGGATCAGAAACAAACGATGAAACACCGGCGGCGGCTCCCGGACGTGAGCGTGGAAGGCAGGCGGCGCCACCGCCAACCCCGGGCCCCCGGGGCACGGCCGTGCTCGCCGGGCGCACGGCGAGGGGGGGGAACCTCCCGCCGTATGCTTTTTCCGCGGCGGCGGAGGAATTTAGCTCGGGGTGACCTGGGAGCAGGATGGTTAGGGCGCGGATCACATGATCACATGGGCGCCGACCCCCCCGAGCGGTGAAACCCCCGTGTGATTCCCAGCTGGCCCGACCTCTGCAGCCGCGCTCTGCAGCTAAAACGCTCAAAAAAACTAGCACAAATACAGACGCTTATTTTGAGTTCTCCCTGCATGTGACTCCAGATAATTTTAGAGAAAATGTTTGTCCTTTATTTTTTTTATTTTTTTCTCCATTTCAGGTCTCATGATGTTCTCAGGAAGTTGCCGCTGGCAGCGATCTCATCTTTGTTGGCGTATTATTCCAGTAATTACCACTGTCCAACCAAGAGCAATAAACCGTCCGTCAGGAGGAGCGGAGCCTTCCAGAATAAATACCGATGCCAGGATCTTGTCATCCTTCACGTGAGGGGGGGGGGGGGGGGGGGGGGGGGGGGGCTCTGATAGGCTCAATGGATCTCAGATGGACAGGAAGTGTAGGCTTTGAACGCTCTGTAATTCCAGGTGGCCGGGGAGCGTTTTGGCAGGCCGACCTGCGCGAGGCCCGTCCAACGCCAAGAACCGGGACCTGGAGAAGGTGGAATGTTAATCACGGGGAGGCCAACATGTGTGACAAAGGAGAAGGATGGAAAACACATGTCCCATTTCACACTTATTTACCTTCGACTGCCAAACCCCTGCCAGATTAAAGGGAGAGGGGGGCGGGGGGGCGGGGGGGGGGGGGGCAACGGCAAAGGTGGAACCCTTTAAAAGTGCATTTCTTTGATGAGGACGCCAACTCTTTGATAGCATTTCAAACATTTCACAGTGGAAAGAGGAGGAAACCTTGGCGGGACTGTAACTTCTGCCGACAGAGAGCTGTGTGTGAAGACGTGGGGGGGGGGGGGGGTGTATAGGGTTAGGGTTTGGGGGGGGGGGGGGGGCTGATAAACTGTTGATCCGGACAGAAGGCCTTTGTGCCGCATCGCTTCAGAAACTACAACCACAGACGGACGAGGATCCTCCTGCTAGCTTCAGCTGCTAAAAGCTAAAAGCCTGATCGACCGACACGTCGCACATTTATTCCACTTAATTGTCATTTTTTTAGCATGTTTGTCCAGAAGATAAACACGCTGAAATATTCTGAAACCTGTGATGTATAATGTAGGGACTTGTGAGCGCTGTAAACTATTTTAATCAGCGTGTTACGAGCGTCAGTGTTCTCATGCAGCTTCATCTCTGATAAGTTGTTTGAAGCACGTCTTCTGTTGTATTTTTAATGGTTGTTGCAAGGCGAGTTTTTCCCTGAAGGGACAATAATAAAAAAATAAATAAAGAAATAAATAAATAAAGGAAGAGCAGTACTTTATGAATTCATATCCAAAGGTGCCCGAGTGCTGCTCTGAAAACATCAACTGCACCGTCCTCAGAACCCATCCAGAACCATTTTAACGATCCAAACCATTAGGGCTGCACGATAACTATCAACCCGATAACTATCGACCCGATAACAGGAAATTATGACGTCATCCCGATAAGTCCAATATCACGACGAATAGCCCCGATAACATTTATATTTCTGTCAACACAGCAGTGTCTCGCTCCCTCTGAGCCTTGAATGACCGGCAGTGAATGTTATGTTCAAGTGACGTCGGCATAATCAGAAAAACGATTACTCAATAATAAAAATCAAGAATACCCCCTCATGCTAGAAAACAACTCGTTAACTCGGTCATAATTTTAGTAGTTGCTGATTTTAATTGATATTTGCAGTATTTTCCCACATGTTACACATAAAAAAGAAAAAATAGAAAAGGCTGAAAGAACGACTAGCAAATGAGGGAACGGAGGAATTTACGTTACACGTTGAATGCAGCATTGCGGAACAGTGCACTGAAAAACAAACATGGCGGCGATGGTGTAGAACTTCATTAAAGTTTCAGAGGAAGATAGTTCGCTGGTTATTTGTGACAAATCCTCCAAACGAAGGAGGGAAAAATAGCACAAGCTTTAATACGTCAAACCTGATCAGCCACCTGAAACATAACCATCACTTCCATGGAGTTGAAATCGCGCTGAACATGAGCTAACTTGAGCTAACATGAGCTAATGTGAGCAAGCCAGCAGCAAGTCAATCCCTCCCCTCCAAAAAAAAAAAAAAAACAACTAAACCTCATTTACTTTAATTAAAGGCATTCATTTGAACGGAACCACAAGCCAAAATCTTTAAACGTAATTTCTTTGTTACTATGGAGTGAACTTTTTCAGTTTATTTACACAGACGAGTCTAACTTGTTTCAGTACATTATAACTGTGCATTATTTTTTTATTGTCATTTAGGAATTAATTTTTTCAGTAAGTAATTCTGATGCATGTATTTCCATCAGTTCAAGGAGCCTTTATTTTTTATATCAGTCAGTAATGAACCTTATTTAAGTTAATGTGAGATATCAAATAGGTTTGTTTGATAGCTTTACGAAAATGTTTGAGAGGCTTGACAATAGTTTTATATTGTAAAAAATAAATATCTGTTCATTTAAAGAGTCAAAACAATTTTTGGTTTTGTTCGTAGTATTGATGTAATGATCTTAGGTATATGTGTGTGTTATTGGTTATCGGTATCGGTTTTAAAAACATTTATCGGTGATTCCCTACTAACCCTAACAGTGTCAAACACCTTTGCTCCCACCTGAGACTTCAGGTCCAGACGGAGGAACCGACTGTCAGCTGCTGAACGAGGGAATAAAGGCTCAGAACCTCCATCCAGTGGCGACCGGGCTCATCGGACCTGATTAGCGCCAGACCCGACATCTAAACCCGGAGAACTTTAAAAGTCTGTTAGAAAGTGATTGGAGTTAAAAAGTTTGCAGCTGTAATGGCGGCCGTTTGAGATAAGTGTAACTTATTTCATTCGTCGGCGCCGTCACATGCGCTCGCCGCTTTGAAGTGGCAAATTAATGACAAGCGAGAACAGCGGCGGTTCTGCAGAGGACGACCCGTTTCCTAATGGCTGCGTGGCTCAGAGACGAGTCATCAGTCGGCCCATCTAATTATGGAATCCAGCACTTGGAGAAGAGTCTTCAGGCTGTTTAGGAATAAAAGGGACATTTAAATGCAGAGCACTTTGAACATTACAGATCCTTCAAAACACTTTCCACGGTCACGACGCCGCCGCGCCGCCGCCTCGCTAACGCTCTGCTGCGACGGCGCCGCAGTCTCGCTAACACTCTGCTGCGACGGCGCAGCCGCCATTCAGAGGGGAGGGTTTAGAGATGGCACCCTGCGCCGACCCCCCCCGAGCTCTGGGCTCCTCCTGCACTTCATCCAGGACCAGAAAACGGTGTCGGTCCTGCTCTAAACGGACCGGTGACCCGTCCGGTCCGGGCTCCTCCTGCACTTCATCCAGACCCAGGAATCGGCGCCGGTCCTGTTCTAGACGGACCGGTGACCCGTCCGGACTCCTGTCACTGCTGATCAAGCCGTTGAGGTTTCATCCAGACGCCGTTTTAAAGAAAAAGCTTCATTTTAAGCTTTGATCTGGTTCATTGATCCGGCTTCACCTGAACCAGGTGTGGCAGGTGTGAACGCAGCCTTCGGACCTCTGAGGTTCCTCCAGTGAGTTAATGAGAACATGTCAGACTTTAATTAAGTGTCTTCTAGTCTGAAACAGATCAGCTCTCAGCAGAAGCTTTAATTCAACCAGTTACATCATCATCTTTACTGGCCAATAAAAGCAGCTTTTAAAGGGACTGATGCGCTTTATTTAGCTGTTAGCAGCAGTTAGCAACGCTGCAGTTAGCTCCGCTGCAGCGTTGCTAACTGCTGCATCAGACCAGAGTTACTAGATGAAAATAATAATAATAATAATAAAAAAATAAATAATAAGAGCACGAAAACACCGTCACTGCTCTTTATTTTAGAGTTTTATTTTCAGGACGGAGGACGGAGGTGATGAGTTGTTCCCTCAGGTGAGTTCCCTCAGGTGAGTTCCCTCAGGTGAGTTCCCTCAGGTGTTCTCAGGTCAGTTTATTTAAATTAATTGTAATATAACTGTAGTTATATAGTTATAAAGTATATCTGAGTAAACTCAACTGAGCTTCTGTTGAGAAAACCTGATGCTGATACATGTTACTGTTTCATACTGGTCTGATACTGGTCCAGACCAGTCTGGTCCAGAGTCTCCAGACCAGTCTGGTCTTTCTACTGGTACTGGTCTGATACTGGTCCAGACCAGTCTGGGCCAGAGTCTGCAGGACCTTGCAATACGATGAGTATCATAATACTTGGGTCACGATACAATATTATCACAATATTGCGATATCACGATATATTGCGATATTCAACCCAGTTAATATCAAAATTAAAAGTAGAGATGAAAAATCAAGTTGCTGTATATGTTCATCAGATGATATTGATCATTCAGAGGACAAATTGAGTCAAAACTATTTGCTTCAAAACAACCTATTTATTGTTAATCATTAGTGTTTTTGCACATTTAGGTGAATGAATAAATTTTCCTAAAAAAAAATCGATATTAGGAGCTGAAAAATCGATATTATATCGGGCGGCCAAAAATCGCGATATATCGCCTAATCGATTTTTTTTTTCATACCCCTAATACTGGTACTGGTGTGACACTGGTCCAGACCAGTACCAGTATCACACCAGACTGGTCTGATACTGGTTAGGGGTGAGTATTGGCAAGGACCTTGCAATACGATATGTATCGTAATACTTGGGACATGATACAATATTATCATGATGTTGTGATATCGCGATATATTGCGATATTCAACCCAGTTAATATCAAATTAAAAGTAGAGATGAAAAATCAGATGATATTGATCATTCAGAGGACAAGTTGAGTCACAACTATTTGCTTCAAAACAACCTATTTATTGTTTATTAGTGTTTTGGCACATTTAGGTGAATGAATGAATTTTCCTAAAAAAAAAAAATCAATATTATATCGGGCGGCCAAAAATCGCGATATATCGCCTAATCGATTTTTTTTTTTCACACCTCTAATACTGGTACTGGTGTGACACTGGTCCAGACCAGTACCAGTATCAGGCCAGTCTGGTCCTGGACAGAAATCATTGATCAGGTATCAGAGCAGATGATTGATTCTGATTCTGCTCGGTTCATCTCATCGCTGCTCAACTTATTTCCAGATATTTCTGCAGTTTTTTTTTATTTCCAACATTCGGTTTGAAAACTGCTACATTTATATTCATTAAATTTTGTTTTCTTCTTTGCTGTTTTATTAAACGCTGCAGTTTAATTCTAACTACAGAGGACTCAGTTATCTGGGGGACGGGTCCAAACCCAGCAGCAGGTACCGGCCCGGTACCTGCTGCTGGGTTTGGACCTCCAACAGGTACCGGCCCGGTACCTGTTGGAGGTCCAAACCCAGCCGCAGGTACCGGCCCGGTACCTGTTAGAGGTCCAAACCCAGGAGGACCTGCAGGCCCATCAGGCCTCTTGAAACTGGTTCAGCTCTGAGGAGCCTCTTCAGCTTCCAGATGTTTCTAACGGTAATAAATCTGAAAAACCCGTCTCCAGCCGGCGCTGTAATTTGGATCAGAACCTCCCTTAAACTCATCTTCAGCCGGCGCTGTGATTTGGATCAGAACCTCCCTTAAACTCGTCTTCAGCCGGCGCTGTAATTTGGATCAGAACCTCCCTTAAACTCGTCTTCAGCCGGCGCTGTGATTTGGATCAGAACCTCCCTTAAACTCGTCTCCAGCCGGCGCTGTGATTTGGATCAGAACCTCCCTCCACGTCGTTTCCGGAGAAGAACCTGAACATCTTGCGTTGCAGCGTCGCTCTTCCTCCTTCTGCTTCTGCTAATTATTATTTGATTGCTGATTAGCCGCATCTGCTCCTGAAATCTCCTTTTGTGTCTGTAATTTCTCGCACGTGAGAGAAACCTTTAATTACGGCGCCTCGTCAACGTTTGTCAGCGCTCCTCCCAGAATGCACCGGGGCCGGCGCGAAGCCGACGTCTAAAGAGTTTTGTTGAAATTAGAAAACAGAAGCGGGTCCTTTCATGGAAGCCGAGCCCGACCTGCCGGCTTCCAGCAGCCCGTCCCTGCGGACGCACCCCTGCTTCCCGCCTCTAACGGCGTATGATGTGTGGATGAAGGCGGTTTCGGGCGCCGTAATGACTGTACGGCGGGACTTCGGAGCGCCGCTCATGACAATCCCATTTTCTGTGTAATTTCATGGTTGTCTTCTTGAATGAAGATATTGGCTGCTGTGAAGCACGAGGTCAGAGTCTCCCTGCTCCGTTTTCTGGATTGTTCCGGAGTATGTTTCCCTTCACTTGATGAAAAGTAATTCATCATTTACACCCCTGAATTCTGCCACCCCCCCCCCCCTCCATCCTCCCCCCTCCCCCCCCCCCCCGTCTCTCTGCAGTAACAACTTTCTTCGCCTCCCTCCTCCTCTCTGATTCCCCGGCGGTACCTACCGGTGCTGAGATGGGTTCAATAAGGCCGTGCCCAGGACCAGGTCGCCCCCCCCAGGACCAGGTCGCCCCCCCCCCCCCCAGGCCTCGGCGCTCCACTCTCCTCCTGATAGACTTTGTCACCTCTCTACCTCTGGAAGTCAAACCCTGTCAGCTCAGGCATCCTTCAGTCTCCCTGAAGTGGCTTTGGCACCCAGTGGGGCATGTGAGCTTAAAATTGATTTTTCTCTGCCCCCCCCCTCTCCCTCCTCCTCCCTCCTCCTCCTCCTCACTCCTGTGTTTTTTCTTCTCCTCCAGATCTGCCAGGTTCCCTTAAGGGAGGCGGTTGACAGCTGGTTGAAGGCCTCAGCCAATCAGGAGGCGGCGGCGGCGGCGGTGTCAGAGACACCTAGGGAAACTTTCCCTGCACCTCCCGGAGCCAGAGGGGGGGGGGGGGGGGGGTTAAAGGTTTCTGACATGTTGAGGAAGAGGAGGAAGAGCGCCAGCAGGCGGGAGATGCTGTTGCTAGGAGACAGCTGGGGTCTTCCCTCTTCAATCCCGCCCCGTCCTGCCGCCGGGCCTCCTGACGGTTCTGCTGCAGTGAAGTTAACGGACTCGAGGGGCTGAACTCACTTTTAATTGTTTTAATTTCATCACGGGTCTTCCCGCCCACAGAAGGTCCAAACGTGCTCCGTCAAAGCTGCTTTAACGTCACGTTCCCTATAAAAATGTTGTTTAGTTCCCTAAGTGTACTTCAATCTCTATACATGAACAAAATTTCAAATTTTTTCACCGAACCTATTACACACCTGTTCGCCTCCAGAAGATGTTCCCTGACACCTCCAATCTTTGTTATAAATGCAAAATACATAAAGGTACATTTGTCCACTTATTTTGGTCATGTGACCACATTCAGAACTTCTGGAAGGGGGTTCACTCTGTAGTCCAGCAGGTTACTGGCAAACAATTTTCATTGACTCCTTCTTTCTGTCTCCTAAACCAAACTCCAGACAATCTTTCTGACACGGACACTAAATCCCTGTTAATAATCCTTTTGTTTCTGGCAAGAAAAATGTATCTTGCTGCGATGGTCAACTCCCCAAGTTCCTACAGCTGACATGTGGATATCACAGATTTCTGCTCTTATTCCTTTTGAGAAGTTGACTCATGACCTTAACCATAAACTGGATCAGTTTTGGAAAATCTGGGAACCTTTGCACTCATTTCTACAGAAACTATAACTCATCTTCTGTCTTTGGATGATGAGGCCTGATTGCCCTTTCATTTATTTTATATGTGCTACTTATTTATTTGCCTTTTGTCATCTTTTTATTTGATGCATTATTTTTTTTTCTCTTCTTCTTTCACACATATTTATGTAAAGGTATACGTATGCAGTGCTTCTTGTTAGTTTGGGGAGGGACTTTTTTTTGTTGTTGTTTGTTTTCTTTTGTTTTTACCTGTTCTGCAGTTTACTGTATTGTATAAAATGGAAAAACTAATAAAAAGAGTATTAAAAAAAAAAAAAAAATGTTGTTTAGTTTCTTTTAATCGTTCTACTCTTAAATGTGGAATAACTGGGCCGAGCAACGGCGGGCAGGTTTACCGCCGCGGCAGGATGAGCGCCCACGTGACCCCCCCCCCCCCCCCCCTCCGCCAGCCAGTAACATCTGCAGGGCGTCCAGAGTGCAATCAGCGAGTCTTTAATGGCGAGACGAGAGGAAACCCTCGAGACTTAAGAGAGACAGAACCTGATCATCCCGTCTCATCAAGGCTTAGAACCTCCTGTGACCCCTGAATGTGAATAACCCCCCTCCCCCCCCCTCCACGGCTCCTCCGAAGCTAATTCCCAGCCACTTAAGGAAATACAATGAGCTCAGATTGGTATCATCAGTAAATTACACCTACGGCTCAGAAACCGCCGCGTCCGCCGGGAGGAAGCTGCTTGACGGCGGCGGGAGATTATGTTCAGGTCCGCGTGTTGAGGACGCGACGACACACCTCCAATCAGCGTGTAATGGGACCTTTAGACCGGTCACTTCAAAGCCTCGTTCTCAGGCGGCGAGCGCGTGAGATTAGCGGCGCTCTGCGGGAGCTAAATAAGGCGGCGGCGTTAACACGCCTCCACCTGGAAAACAGCAAATAAACATGACCTTTAGTTAAGGAGCCGTGAAGAAACGGTTGTTTCTAACACGCCTAAAGATATAAAAAAAATAATAATATTATAGGAATGAAATCACTTCACCAGGTCCACCTGAGCAACAATACGCGCTTTAACTTACACGATTTTAGTTATTCACAGATTTTTCAGAAATATGCAGTCATGTTAAAAATAATTAGACCTCCATTTTTTCTTCAGTTTCTTGTTCATTTTAATACCTGGTACCACTAAACGTCATCATGTGACTAAAACAGACAGAAAAGAAACACTGAATGCATAAAAGCAGTGTTTTTGGCAGTACAACGCCATAGCTATTGATGTAAAAACTTAAGTGATTTAGGTTATAATCAAGAAAACCATGGAAAATGGTAAGATATCAGCTCTTAAATAAAACTCTTATGAGCAATCTTTGTGGTTATCGTTATGTTTGTCCAAACAAATGTACCTTTAGTTGTACCAGGTATTAAAATGAACAAGAAACTGAAGAAAAAAAGGCGGTCTAATCATTTTTTTCATGACTGTATATTTCTGAAAAATCTGTGAATAACTAAAATCGTGTAACTTAAGGTCATGTTTATTTGCTGTTTTCCAGGTAGAGGCGTGTTAACGCTCCCTGGCAGCAGCTGTCGCCGCCACCGTATTTAGCTCCTGCAGAGCGCCAGTAATATTCTTAAAAAATCAAGAAAAAATCATGGAAACATCACAGGATGTTGTGCACGTTCTCTCACAGTGAAGCCCCTTTAAGAAGGTGGCCTTATGGGTAATGTAGTGGCCTTATGCGTAATGGCGTGGCCTTATGGGTAATGGCGTGGCCTTATGGGTAATGTAGTGTGTGTGTCAGGAGCCCAACAATACAACCTGTGTGATGTTACAAGTTCCTGCAGCGTCAGAATAAAGTTCCCGTTCCATGCAGAGAAAACCGGACTTTTTCTTTTGTTGTTGTTAGCGTGTTAGCCGCTAACTACGAGCCAAAAATAGCACAATAGCAGCGGTTTGTTTACTACGGTTCAGAGACCAGAGGCTGTGAAGGAAACAGAAAGACCACAGTTGAGCCTTTGACTTGTTTCGCTACTTTTTTTGCGGTTTTTAAACATATTTTAAACACATTATTGAGGTTCGGGGGGGCGACCATTCCCATTAACCGCTAAAAATAAGAGATCACTGTAATCAACCAATCACATGGCAGAAACCTTGAAGCAGATGTTCTCCAGGTGACCACAGCAGGTGTCTCTGCTGAAAACAGGTAACTGAGGCTACAACAGACTCACCAGAACCGGACCACAGCGGTTCAGGCTGCTGCTGCTGGTCTGGAGATGTTCCCAGTACCAGCTGGTCCTGGTTTAACCTCCACAGTCTACCTGAGGATCTACCTGACCACCTCCCTTCAGGACCACAGCGTTAAAAGTAAAAGTTTCACTGAAGCAACCTTCTAGTCGCCCGTTTAAGACGCGACTGTTTTCCAGCGATCCGAGGCCCGTGAGCAGCTCGCTTCCATCTTGTGGTGGAAATATGGCTCATGCCCTCAGCAGATAAACTCCAGCTCGGCCACATCTTGCACATCTTCGCCTCGGAGCCACTCGGGCACCCAGGTGGCTCAGAGCTGGAGATCTGGGCCCGTTAGCCACGGCTGAGCGGACCCGCTGAGCCCGTGTGGTACCCAGACAGAAATAAAAAAAAATAAATACATGCACAGATGGACTTCCAGGGTCGGAGGGGATTTCTAAAAACGGGGCATCACATGTCCGTCAGCGATGGTAAAGATGGCAGAGCCTCTTCCTGCGGTTGTCAGGTGTCATTCAGGTGACGAGTGAAGCTGAATGAGGACGACGTTTGATTTATTTCACTTTTCTTTCACAAACACAACTGTAAAACGTTTAAAAGGGATTTAGAAGCACTTCTGTCCTCCAACGTGACAAAGACGCGTCTTTACTTCCTGATGACTCCGACTTCAAAGTGCCCGTTGTGAAAGGGTTCGCCACGGCGAGGGCCCACGCCGGGACGCGCCGCGCTGGATGATAGCCATCTGCCGAATCTACACTGATATCCGTGTAATTAAAAAGAGAAGCGGCCGTTTGAAAACGGCGTTCTCCTCACCACGAGCACGAGGATCAGCCGCTTATCGCCGCGGCGCCCCGCGAGGACGCGGCGGACAAAGAAAGGACGCGCCACGTCCTGACCGGAGGACAGAGCGGCGCATCGAAACGTACGCAGCAGAGAGAAGAAGAAGAAACAGGAGATAACGTCAGGATCTGTTGCGTGTTTGACAGCGTTTCAGAACCACGACCCGGTTCTCCAGAGGAGGATGTGATGCGTTGATGACATCATCGGGCCTCCGGCGGCGCCTCAGAGGACGAGAAATCCAGGAAGCTCTGAACACTAACAGATAAAACTCTGAACTGGTTTATAATAATATATATACATAAAAAAGAAAAGCAAAATCACCTGTAAAATATAATAATGATGAAGGACCCGGTTCTGCAGGCAGGAAAAGACATTTTGGGTCAGACGGAGGATCCGGTTCAGAAATACTTCGTTCATGGAGGGAAATTGATTAACGCGATAATAAATGTGAGCAACACATTTCCAGACTGATTTCACCGCCACGTGTCCCAGTTCCCGGGTCGTATTTGATCCGTCGGCGCCGGCGCCACCTGCTCTGAGCGGTGGAAAGCTGCAGGTAAATGACTTTAAGGTGCCTCTGTCGGCGCCAGTCACAGTCCGGACGCCGGCTCGGCGCCGCCACCTCTGCATTAGCGCCTCATTTCATACATGAAGAGCTTTCTGGTGTGAAAGCTGAGGGTTATCTGCCCCCCCCCCCCCTCCATCCTCCCCCTCACCTTCATCCGCTGTGAATAAACTCAGGACGAGACTCCTGGTTCTGCCGCCTCAAACGGGATTTTAGAGCCATGTTCTGATAAAAACGGGCCTCGGGCCTGAGGTTTGTGGCTAACGGGGCTTTCAGGTGTTGAACTTGATCCGTTTGGAGCTGAAGAGGTGGAAGAGACTCGACAATCATTTCCTCCTGGAGGCTGAAGCCACGACGCCGCGATCACGCCGGGTCAGCGCCGGAACAACAGGAAACAACAGAAAGTGCTGGTGGTTCTGGATCTACAGGACCAGGGGTAAAGCCTGGTTCTGAATCTAAATGGACCAGAGGTAAAGCCTGGTTCTGAATCTAAACGGACCAGAGGTAAAGCCTGGTTCTGAATCTAAAGGACCACGGGTAAAGTCTGGTTCTGGATCTAAAGGACCAGGGGTAAAGTCTGGTTCTGGATCTAAATGGACCAGAGGTAAAGCCTGGTTCTGGATCTAAACGGACCAGGGGTAAAGCCTGGTTCTGGATCTAAACGGACCGGGGTAAAGCCTGGTTCTGGATCTAAACGGACCAGGGGTAAAGCCTGGTTCTGGATCTAAATGGACCAGAGGTAAAGCCTGGTTCTGGATCTAAACGGACCGGGGTAAAGCCTGGTTCTGAATCTAAATGGACCAGAGGTAAAGCCTGGTTCTGGATCTAAACGGATCAGGGGTAAAGCCTGGGCCGACTGTAAAATAGAGTTGGACCTTTGCGTCCTCTCCTGAAGAGGTGGCGCCCCAGGTGAAGAGGTGGCGCCCCAGCTGAAGAGGTGAAGAGGTGGCGCCCCAGCTGAAGAGGTGGCGCCCCAGGTGAAGAGGTGAAGAAGGTGGTGGCGCCCCAGGTAAAGAGGTGGTGCCCCAGGTGAAGAGGTGGCGCCCAGGTGAAGAGGTGGCGCCAGCTGAAGAGGTGGCGCCCCAGCTGAAGAGGTGGCGCCCCAGGTGAAGAGGTGGCGCCCCAGGTGAAGAGGTGGCGCCCCAGGTGAAGAGGTGGCGCCCCAGGTGAAGAGGTGGCGCCCCAGGTGAAGAGGTGGCGCCCCAGCTGAAGAGGTGGTGCTCTAGCTGAAGAGGTGGCACCACCTGAACCCAACATGTCCGTCTCAGATCTCTGACGTCAGAACCCAATATTCCCTTCAGCTTTGACACCAGGTGACCTCAGTAAACACACACCTGCATCATAGCTTCATGCTAACGATGCTAACGTTTTCCTCTCATCCCCCCAGCAGGAACCCCCCCCCCCCCCTCCTCTGGGTGAGGGGGGGGGGGTGGGGGGTGAACGATAAGCTGAACCTCGTGGGACGACAGCGAACTCGTCCTCTTCTATCCTGCAGCCACTGATGAACCCGATACGTTTAATTGGGGGGGTCCGTTCCCCCCCTCCCCCCCCCCCCGTCAGTCTTCAGATCCTCCTCTTCTCGTCATTTATACCGTGACTGTAGGCGGTATGGGGGGGGGGGGGGGGGGGGGAGAACAAGATCCCCCCACAAAACAGAGATAAAGAAAAAATGTAATACTTCCCCATTTTCCACTGCTCCTTTCATCATTATTCAAAAATTAGTTTTTAATGCAATGAGTAGCTCCAATCATGTTAAGGTCTGCATGATTCAGATACTATCATAATTACAATTAGATTACACCAGCGCAATCAGAGAAAGGGGGGATCGTTAAGAGAACGAATATAAATTGCTTTAGTTTAACAAGTACTGAGCAAGCAGAAATTTGAATTAATCTCCACTGGAACATCTTCTCCCTGCAGAAGTGCAAAGCATGCTGGTTCTTCCAGGCCATCGATACAAATTAAGACAGAATATGATTCTTTTTTTTTAACATTTGAAGTTTAGCACTGAGAGCTGACATTCACAGTTTGAGGATGAAACTTCCTCAACGGGGACGAGGATTCACATCTCAGCTCACAGGAAGTGATGCGTCCGTCCAACGCGTCGGTTCGACCGATGATCTGTTTGTGGTCAACGACGTTCACGACAGAAACGTCTGATCCAACAGGTCCGTACCGGGTCGAGACCGACGCCACCGGCCCACCAGGTATCCAATCAACAGCGACGATCCAAAACCTGACGGATGAACAGACGCTACGTGGAGACGACGGGACGACGGAGACGATTCAACGTCCCTTAAACAACCGGAGCAGCAGACGTGGTGGACGAGACGCCACCAGATAGAAGAGAGGATCTTCTGCTCCTTCAATGAACGGGTGATGGAGGGATGTAAAGAACCCTGCAGAGGGGTGAAACTACTTCCTGTTGTGCGCTCGCTACTTTAGCCCCACCCCCAACACCTGGTGGGTACGAAGCACTGAGATCCCTTTGAAGAAAAATATGCCCCCGATGATACGGAAGTAATTGGACACTGACATTGCTGCTGGCTTGCTCATGTTAGCTCACGTTAGCTCATGCTAGCTCACGTTAGCGCGATTTCAAAACTCCATGGAAGCGACGGTTGTGTTTCAGGTGTCTGATCAGGTTTTACGTATTAAAGCTTGTGATATTTTTCTCTCCTTCGCTTGGAGCATTTGTCACAAATAACCAGTGAACTATCTTCCTCTGAAACTTTAATGAAGTTCCACACCATCGCCGCCATGTTTGTTTTTATCACCGCACTGTTCCGTAATGCTGCATTCAAGGTGTAACGTAAATTCCTCCGTTCCCTCATTTGCTCGTCGTTCTTTCGGCCTTATCTATTTTTTCTATTTGGGAAAATACTGCGAATATCAATTCAAGTCAGCAACTACTAAAATTATGACCGAGTTAACAAGTTGTTTTCTGTCATGAGGGGGTATTCTTGATTTTCCTGATTGAGTAATCATTTTTCTGATTATGCCGACGTCACTTGAACATAACATTCACTGCTGGTCATTCAAGGCTCAGAGGGAGCGAGGCACTGCTGTGTTGACAGAAATATAAATGTTATCGGGGCTATTCGTCGTGATATCGGAGTTATCGGGTCGATAGTTATCGGCCCGACAGTTATTGGCCCGATAGTTATCGGCCCGATAGTTATCGGGTCGATAGTTATTGGGTCGATAGGTATCGTGCACCGCTAACCCCACCAGTCAGTGGATCCCACCGGACCCGTCACAGTAACTAGAAACATGGCGGCTGAAGGGACCGAGGAGGCGGCTGACGCAGTTACCGTCACCGTGGACCCCGTTAACGGAAACCCCGTCAAAGAAAGAGCAACGAATAGAAAAGTGTTGTGAATGAAAGCTTCTTTACTATTAAATAATAATAATGTTAAAGACGAAAGACGTCTGACTCCAGCAGCAGTTGCTTGGGAGGTTATAAGGTCGGAGGGCGGGATTTCAACCACATTTATGATTAAAATGTCAACGTTAAAAGCACTTTTTAAGCGTCTTCTTTTGTTGAAATCGATCGTTGTTGTTTTGTCACATCTGTCGCCAGTTTTTACCCTCGTAGACGCATCGATCCATCCCGACCAGCAGCCGCCGTCCTCGCCGTCCTCTGAGGACGTCTCCGGAAGCCCGTCCAGTCACATTGTGCAGGATTATGCCGAACTTCAGGATGCAACACAAAAAACAAATCAGTGAGGGACAAAAATACAAACCATCAGTGGGATTATTAGGAGTGAAGTTAGCAAATCCCTGATCCAGTAATGAATTAAGAGTCCAGTGAAGAGCCTGACGGTTTCTAAACGCCGCCATTCAGTTTCTGCACAAACGACTTAATCACACAAAGTGCACGAGTGGAGAATTAAAACACTTTACTCTCCTGTTCAGCTCACAAATTGCAGTTTGTGCAATTAATATGATTGCTTTAGTTACATCTGCATACTTTTTGGGGGTCTGCCCATTTGCCAGATATCAATTACCTTTTTTTTCCCGCCTTTCTTTCTATTTATTCCCTTCTTTGGCCGCGATTGGAGATTAATGTGCACTTCTAAATTACCACACATGCCGGCCATTTATCAGCTCCAAGAACAATCCTGCAGATACATCCCAACGCTAAGTGGCAGAATATTCATGAAATGGGGGGAAAAGGAGTAATTTTGTACACCGTTTGATGATTAAAAAACAAGGAATTTCTCATTCCCGCTCATTTACTTTGTGAGTTTTCCGTCATTGTTTTCTCGCGCGGCCACTCAGAAAAGGACAGTTCTTCATTGTGGAGGCAAATCCTTCTTCATTTAGCTGAAAACACTCTGACTTATATTTATGAACCAAAAGAAAAGGAGAAAAAAATAAGCAGCGATACATTACGGTCAAACAATGTGATAATGGTGATAGCGCGGCGCATTGTGCTTGTTTGCAGAGGCCCATAATGCACCAGCATTCAGCCCCTGACTTCAGTAATGACTTGGGTAAACAGAGCTTTAAAATGAGTTTCTAAATCAGCGCATGGAGGCAGAAGAGAGGGAGGACAGAGGAGAAATGAGCCGGGGTTCGGGGCTCGCCGTCCTCCAAACCCCGGCTTCAATCAGGCGTCAGGAGTAGGAGTGAAGACGTTATGAAAATGCGGCGCCGGCCTTTGTTCGGCGTCTGTCATGGCATTGACTTCCCTGACACGACGCTACAATGCGTGACGGATCAAAGTAATTAAAGTCCCAATAATTTACCTTCCTCTGTTGCGTGTCAGGGCTGCCATGGCGGCTGCTCTCGGGCCCTTCATTGATTTCCTCGCTGCTATCAGAGCGCCATCCTTTAAAGGCAGGAGCGGCGCCGGGGCGGGATGTATGTTTTAATAACGGCAACGCTTCAAATGTTTAGGCGGTAATGATCACAGACGTCGATGGAGAGCATCCTCTCCACGTCAAACCACCGAAGCCGCTAGCGTAGCGGCCATCACCCGTTTCCTCCGTCTGCTTCACCTTTAGCTCAACTTTGGAGCGTGGCGGAAAACTTCATCCCCCAAATCCGCTGGAGACTCGAGCGCCTAAGCGCAGGGATTGTGAAACATTATTATTAGTATTTCTGCGTGGCGTGGAGGCCTGGATTGATCCTGGATTGATGCGATGCTTCGTGTTGTGGCAGCTCGTTTCTCCTCAACAGTCAGAATAAAAACTCTCTGAGGTTAGCGTCGTCCTCGTTCCTCCGTTTTTCCCTCCGAGGCTCGACAATGTGTCATTGTCATTTTCCTGCCGGTTTGGAGGTGGTGCAGGAAGAACGGGGGTGGGGGGGGTGGGGGGGTATCTTTGAAGGCTTACCAACCCCAGAACTGCCTCCTTCCCCTTGACGAAAGTTAAACGGTTGAAGTATTCCTGTTCTGAGATGTGATTAGCATGTCACACATTAAAAATGCCACATTAAATAATCCCATCCTTCAGGCTTTACTTCCTCACCAGGTATTAGCTTAGACGCTGAATAATCCTAAGCTATTTGGAAGCAGGGAATCCACATAAAGATCTTGGCACTCGGTGTTTGAATTTTCGATCTGCCTGGTAGGTGCGTTGCTCAACCGACTTACGGCGCAGACGGCGGAGGAGCGCGGGCGCTTAGAGCTCGCCGCGGCGGCGGCGCCAGGTTTCCTGCGTCTAATCTCGTCTCCCTCCTCCATCTCCGTCTCCGTCAGACGAGCCTGATCTTCTGCAACGAGCCGAGGTTCAGCCGCCACAGCTGGAGGAGTCTGTGCTGACGGATGGATGGATGTCAGATATCCACCTTTTCTTCTTTTTTTAAACAAACTCCAACTCAGGTTTAAACAAGTGTGTCTGACGCAAAGATCCAGGATCATTTCTGAACCATTTATGAGCGCGCAAACAAAAGACTGAACTAATGCAACGCATTTATATCTACACATAAACGCTCTGTGCTCTTCTGTTAAATCATTTCAATTGCTTTTGTTTTAATTGTTTTGCATCAAAGTGCTGGACAAATCTAATCTGGTTGGTTAATATTTTCTGAACAAGTGTAGTTACAGTCCTCCTGGACGTTAGCCTGGTTAGCCTCAACCCTGACCAGTTTAGGGTTGCAGAGAACCAGACTCTGGACGGGCGTCCAGTCCAGAGAGGGACGGAGGGACGGAGGGACGAGCGTCAACAGAAGACGTCCGCAGCAGAGTTCAAACACTGCTGGACGAAACTAATAAAACGTGTTGGTATCAACTTTACATGGTTTCTCTGGGACGCTCCGCTGTGATTGGTCCGGTATATTCTGTACCGATGAACCAGCAGCCCCGTGAACACTGAGTCCCCACAGCTGAGGAAGCAACCGCTGCTGCCACCTAGTCTCCGCCCCCCCCACCATCACCTCACCTGGCTGCAGACAGTTGGAGCATGGCGGGACTGACCCTAACCCCTAACCCCTAACCCTTAACCCCTAACCCCTAACCCCTAACCCTAACCCTAACCCCTAACCCTAACCCCCTAACTAACCCCTAACCCCTAACCCTTAACCCTTAACCCTAACCCCTAACCCCCCTAACCCCTAACCCCTAACCCTAACCCCTAACCCTAACCCCCCTAACCCCCCCCTAACCCCTAACCCTAACCCCCTAACCCCCCCTAACCCTAACCCCCCTAACCCTACCCTAACCCCTAACCCCCCCTAACCCCCTAACCTAACCCCTAACCCCGAACCCCAACAACCCCTAACCCCCCCTAACCCCTAACCCCTAACCCCTAACCCCTAAACCCCTAACACCAACCCCGAACCCCTAACCCCTAACCCCTAACCCCGAACCCCGAACCCCTAAACCCCCCTAACCCGAACCCCGAACCCTAACCCCCCCTAACCCCTAACACTAACCCCGAACCCAAAACACCCCGAACCCTAACCCAACCCCGAACCCTAACACGAACCCCCCCTAACCCGAACTAAACCCCGAAACACGAACGAACCCCGAACCCCGAACCCCGAACACCCGAACACCGAACCCGAACCCCGAACCCCGAACACGAACCCGAACCCGAACCCCGAACCGAACCAAACCCAACCCCGAACAAAAACCCCTAACCCTAACCCCAACCCAACCCCTAACACCCTAACCCCTAACCCCCTAACCCTAACCCTAACCCTAACCAACCCCAACCCAACCCTAACCCTAACTAACCCCTAACCCTAACCCTAAACCCTAACCCCTAACACTAACCCCTAACCCCTAACCCCTAACCCCTAACCCCTAACACCCCTAACCCCCAACCCAACCCCCAACAGCTGAAAACATTTCACTTCATTACAGCATTTGGTCAAAGTCGAGGGTGAAACAGTTTCTGGACTCTGAACCGATCTGCTTCCTTGTTTCCTACTTTACCTGAATAAATACTAAATTAAAATCCTAATCAGTGCATTTTAAACTTTTCAGGAAACCGCTGGTAAATTGACCGTGGAGGTCGGGACTGGTCTCCTGGTCTGTCAATCATCTAACTCCAACTACGGCAGGATTTCAATAAGATGATTATTGATCAGAGATCAGAGATCAGAGGATCTCAGATCAGATCTGTGATTCATGTTTCTGCTGCTGAAGTGATTTCAAACCCCAGAAGTTCAGAGGTCACATGTGAAGCTAACAGATTACCCACCAGCAGCTCAGAGATGAATGGCAGCAGGACGGGTCTTTATCTTCTGGACGGCCCGGGGCAGAGCGGGAACGATGCCGCAGTCACAAACTAGCATCTTTTTGTTATATGAGACTGCGACGCTAAATCTGATCTCAGCGCGCCCCCGAGGTTGATTTTATTGCAGCCGGTGGAAACTTATTTGAAATTTGAAGGGTTTCGACATCATTTCAGCTCGGAGACTGAACTGTTCCCGCTCTCCTGTAAGCAGCGCATCAAATATGCATGTGGACAGAATCTAATCTAAACGTACGGCGGCGGCGGGAAGACGTCAGTGACGAGGTCACGGCTGTCAGGATGTTCTGCTGCGTGACAGACCGGCGGCTCTGTTTCCATCTCTGCTCCGAGGTCATCGCCCCGTGGCGCTGGACCGCTAATTACCACGGTGCAAATGGGTCACGGTTGTCATTACTTCTGGTCACATGACTGCAGTCGTCCTCTTTTTTTAACGTCGGATGACAATGGAGGCTCAGTGATGGGGGAACTCCTCCGAAATCCCCCCGAAGTCACGCATTCGTTACGCAGTCACAAGTCGCTGCAGCGCAGAGGAATGTGAGGCGCCGACCCGGGTCACGACCTCCGAACCAGGTTCTGCTGTAAAACATGATGGGCTTTAATTCGTTAAAATATTTAAACTGAGTCACAGGTGAGCTGAGAACATCAAAGTCTTTAATTAGATAATTGTAAAAGCAGTAATTATTATTATCACCCTGAGAAACGTTACTGAAGCTTTTCACTTCTAAAACCAAACCTGATGATGTCATCATGCAGCCAACAAACCAATCTGATTTATTTACAAACACACAGAGTTTTCAGGTACGGAGCAGGAACTGAGACAAGGTGAGTGATGGACGGCTTCAGTCACCTGAGCAGGACAGGTGACCACTGATCAGAGATCAGCTGACGCCAGGACAGGTGACCACTGATCAGAGATCAGCTGACACCAGGACAGGTGACCACTGATCAGTGATCAGCTGGTCCATCCATCCATTATCCCTCCATCCATCCATCCATCCAACCCCCCCACCATCCCATCCATCCATCCATCCAACCCATCCATCCACCATCCATCCACCCCATCCACCATCCACCACCCCCACCCATCCATCCCTCCATCCATCCATCCATCCATCCATCCCATCCCCATCCATCCCATCCATCCATCCCAGAACCATCCATCCATCCATCCCTCCAACCATCCATCCCGCCATCCCCATCCAACCCAGCCATCCAATCCATCATCCCCATCCATCCACCCATCCATCCATCCATCCATCCATCCATCCAGCCAGCCATCCATCCCAACCACCAGCCCCCCATCCAGCCCCCATCCATCCATCAGCCAGCCCTCCCTCCACCCCCAATCCATCCATCCCCATCCACCACCAGCCATCCATCCCAGCCAACCACCATCCCCAGCCCAGCCATCCATCCAACCAGCCATCCAGCCATCCACCACCACCCTCCAGCCACCCATCCATCCATCCATCCCTCCACAAACCATCCACCATCCATCCATCCATCCATCCATCATCCATCCATCCATCCATCCATCCATCCATCCATCCATCCATCTACATCCATCAACCCCCATCCATCCATCCATCTATCCCTCCATGCATCCAACCATCCATCTACCATCCCATCCAACCATCCATCCATCCAACCATCCATCCCTCCCTCCCTCCATCCATCCATCCATCCATCCCATCCATCCCTCCATCCATCAATGAACCCCATCTCCTGAAATCATCTCCTGAATCTATCTGGATGAACTTCAACCTCATGGAACTCAGATTTTGTTCTTTTCCAGGAAAAAGCAGCTTTGATTGAAAAAGCAGATTTTGTCATCATGTAAAGTCAAAAGTATTTGATGTTCCAGGTGTTTAAAACGTCTGAATATAAAAGTCATCAAAGAGGCTGTAAACTCCAGGTGTCCCTGGGAGCAGGTAAACCCCGCCCCCCTGTTACTGTTACCTTTGCTTCTAAAAACAGCAGCCTGCATCTGTTTAACCACAACATGACTCTTATTAGAAAATGCTAATCAGTTTAACACATTTAAGGGAACAACAGAAAAATCTGCAGCTCAGTGAACCAAACCACAGAAATCCAAATATAGCACTTTTATGCGGCTAATTATTGCATTAATGGGGTTATTTTGTCCTTTTCTGCCGCTGCAGGTCCAAACCCACCAAGGAACAAAGATCTGCTCACATTCAGCCCAGAGATGAAGGACCACATTCAGCCTTTATGTCATGTATTCTTGGAGCAGCAGAGGAACAAAAGAGGCTTTTCAGTGACGCGTTTGGACGTCCGGACACATGTGGGACGTAAATCACATTTACAGCATTGTGGTGTTCAGAATTAGAAACCCTTCCTAAAATAACCAGATTTGTGCTTTACATCTCTATCGTTTCTGTAAAGTCCCCGGGGAATGATCACGGCTGGGTTCATAACTAAAGCCAGGTGGCAGATAATGCTGGAAGGAAAGCAAACAGCCATTTGTGTTTGTTGCATCGGTGAACATTGTCCATCCACTGTGGGCCGTCGTCATGTGACCCGAGGCGCCGAAAGTGCAGAAAGCTCCATGTGTTCCTCCCGCCAGTCGCTCAAACGCCATTAACGCCGGCTGCCTTTTCGCTTTTCTCCCATGAACGCACAGAGGAGAGGATTTCCTTACATAAAAATAATAAAAAAAAGAAACAAATGAAAACACACAAAGAGTTCAGATCTCCTGCGCTGTTATTTGTGCGACTTGAAGAAGCGTGTAATGCCATTAACGCAGTTACCGCGGCGAGCGTTACGCCGAGGCGGCGCACAAACGATGCTCCTCTTCTATTTGTCTTTGACAATACACGGATGGATTACGCCCAGAAACCATGAGTTATTCAATTTCCACCTGGAGAAGCTTAGCTGGCGTTCATCATATTAGGAGCGTATCTGCTCGATTGGATATAATTCACACCTCGACGGAAGCTTACACCTGCTTGAGGGAATTAAGGCTGAGGCCTTTAATAAACGTTTAAACCTGTCAGACAAATGAGATAAGTGCATTCATGACCTGTTCCTCCTGTTAATTCCATCTGAGGGAGGGGGGGGGGGGGGGGGGGGGTTCCCGACGACGTACCTGGGGAAGGTGGGGCGTCACACTGGAACAGCCCCGCGGACCAGCGGGGCGCCGGTTGGCTGTCAGGATCAATTAGAGACGCGCCTGACGAAGGTCAGCGACGGTGACGAGGATGACAGCGTTTACAGGAGCGGGAAGCTGCATTTTTCCCATCATCATCCATTATAAAAGCCCCCCCCCGGAGTGGGGGGGGGGGGGGGGGGAGACAGTAAGCGGATGCTAACTTCCCACTGAGAGAATTTCTCCAGGTCGAATGCAAAACGTTCCCGACTAATCATCCGCGCAGTGGAAGCAGCAGCTGCGGCCCGTGGAAGGATTAGCGTTCTCGTCGACCGCTAACTGAGCTCTTAGCTAAATGAAAAATCTGCTCCGTAGCCTCCGGACGCGGCGGCAGGATAAGAGGGAAGACTGTTTACCGAGAGGCGGCGGCGGCGAAGCACAGAACAGGTTTTCTGCTCTTTCCTCTGCAACGTGAAAACGGTGGGAAGAGAAATCATTAAGGCGGCGGCAGCGGCGGCGGCGGCGGCGGCGGCGGCGGAAGGAGGAAAGATCAATGTATTTACACGATTCATTTGTGATAAACTTCTTCTGGGCTCATTAATTTAATGTTTCTGTCTACCTTCTGTCCTGAGGGCAACATGCAATTTGTTATTCCATTGTTCTCCTCCTCCTCCTCCTCCTCCTCCTCCTCCCCCGCCGTTACAGAGCCGACCCGTGATCCAGCGGCGGCGGCGGCGGAGGATAATCGAATCGCCGTCCGGAGCCGCCGCCACCTTTGGGCTCGATCAGATGAAATAATCAGTTTGAAAAGGAGGCGGAGGTCAGCGGCGGGTGCAGTAATCTTGTGACACCCCCCCCCCCCCTCAGAAACACACACACACACACACAACCTGGGGGTAATGGATCTCTATTAGCGCTCTATTAGCGACATCTGTAACAACAGAGCGGCGCCAAACACCGCTAACAAGGGCAATGTATTTGGAAGTCACTAGCCTGCTCCCTCCGGACGCCGCCGCTCGTTATGAAGCTATCAGGACCGTTCTGTTTGCCCGGACACTGCTGGGGGGGGGGGGGGGCGGGGGGGGATGTTGGGGGGGGGGGGGGTGAAGATGGGACAGGGAGGGGCGCTGAAATAACAATTAAAGGCCTCTGTGGCGGTCCCGCCGCAGAGCTGCTCCTGGTTTTGTGGGGAGTCCCCAGGGTCCGCTGGAGGTCCAGTTGCTCTTGACCCCCCCGCCCCCCCCCCCCCCCCCCCGCCCCCCCGATCGCCTAAGCAGGAGGTTAGTTTATTATTACAAGGCCTAATTCGCCATTGACTCCGAGGTTCGGAGTCAAGCGTGAGCGGGAAAGTGCGTAAGTGATTTACAAGCTGAGGGGCTGGTATAAATATAACCCCCCCCCCCACCCCCCCCCCCCTGGTTTCTCAGGCTCCGCTCTTAATCAAATAAACCTCAGAGTCTTAAAGGAACCAAACCGACTCTGCTTCAGAAAATAAAGCGCCGCTCTGTGAACTAGATTACTCTGATTACAGCGCGGCGCGGGAACGCTAGCTACGCTCGCCGCCGCCGCCGCTGATGTTTCCATCACGGCTCCGTCCTCTTTTTCTTTTATTTGTTGTCGTTTTTGACGGGAGGCCTGATCTCAAAGACGTGGCCCTTCCGCGTCTTAGGAAGAAAAGGTTACAATCGCTTCGCCGCGGCGAGGAAAAGGAGCTGAAGGTGTCACTCCGGAGCGCCGGCGAGCGCGTCGCTAACAGAAAAAATGGCTCAACCCGGGCCGGCGCCGCCGTCAGATAAACACAGAAAAGGGACGGATTTAGCCTAAGTCCGTGACAGCGGCGGCGCTCTGCGGCTGACGCTGACCGTATGTAGGCTGTCAAACAATGTGGCGGTATATCGCCAACGTGACGAGCTTTAATCCAATTGGCGCCGGAGCCAAACTTGTAAACTAATCTGAGCGTCGGGCCGGCTGGCGGCGAGCAGCAACGCTCCTCTGGAACCAGGAGTTGGAGCTGTTTGTCTCCCGCCGGCGATAAGAAGAAGAGCTTAGCCGCTATTCTTCTCAACTGGAGTCACTTTAGTCCGTTTATCAGTCTACCTGTCTCTGAGACCTACTTCAGATTAAGGTCAGCCTCCGCTCCTTCAGCTCTCTGGATACTTTTAAAATTCATAAGTCAAGAGGCTTAAGCTTCCTCGCCGCTATTCTTCATAACAATGAGAATATTTTATGTAAGAATAGCTGACAGGAGATTTTATTTTCCTCCCCTCTCGCTCTGTTTCAGAGTAAATACAGTCGCGGTTTGACGGACACAAATCTCAGCCAATCAGGTGGCGCGTCCGTCCCACAGACCCCATCCAGATTCCCTGTCACTGTTTTTTTTTCTTTTAATACTATTTTGTGCCAAAATCTTTACGGTTCAACGTACAGCAGCTGCCAGGAAGCCTGTCGTTCCTGGTGGGTTTTTATTTTTCTACATCTGAACGCTCCAGTCGAGCTCTGAGATGTAGCGGGAAGAGGCGCCTGATGCCAACGTTACTTTCCTTTACAGATTCAGGACACAAAAATGGAGCGAGCTGCCAAAAAATAAAAAAAAAGAGCACTGGTTGGCAGGGTTATAATAGTTTTGGATTTTCCATTAATTTCAGTTTTTTTCCAAATTCAGTTAGTTTAAATTTGTTTTTAGAGCAGTTTTGCTAGTTTTTATTCGTTTTGGTTTTTAAAAATGCTTAGTTTTAGTTTAGTTTTTATTAGTTTCAGTGTTAGTGTTAGTTTTATTTTGTAAATTAGGGTTGTAATTTTGGTTGGAGTGAAGCACTGAACTTTTTGAAGGCTATCGAATCACATAGTCGTGTTAACATTCTGGTCTCAATAAACATATTTATCAATGCGTCTTCCCTCTTGTGGTGTTCCTGCGTATTTACTGACCAGCAGCTATCTGGTCTCCATGGAAACAGTCCATTATAGTTGCTGTTTTCTCCCGTTCCTTCCCAACGCTGACTGACCTGCAGCTGTAGCTTCTCTTTCCAGGGGGCTAGCTTAGGCTAGCTTATCCAGCTAGTCTTGGTTAGCCTTCTTTCCAGGGGGCTAGCTTAGGCTAGCTTATCCAGCTAGTCTTGGTTAGCTTCACTTTCCAGGGGGCTAGCTTAGGCTAGCTTATCCAGGTAGTCTTTGTTAGCCTTTTTTCCAGGGGGCTAGCTTAGGCTAGCTTATCCAGCTAGTCTTGGTTAGCCTTCTTTCCAGGGGGCTAGCTTAGGCTAGCTTATCCAGTTAGTCTTGGTTAGCCTTCTTTCCAGGGGGCTAGCTTAGGCTAGCTTATCCAGCTAATCTTGGTTAGCTTCTCTTTCCAGGGGGCTAGCTTAGGCTAGCTTATCCAGCTAGTCTTGGTTAGCCTTCTTTCCAGGGGGCTAGCTTAGGCTTGCTCATCCAGCTAGTCTTGGTTAGCCTTCTTTCCAGGGGGCTAACTTAGGCTAGCTTATCCAGCTAGTCTTGGTTAGCTTCTCTTTCTAGGGGGCTAGCTTAGGCTAGCTTATCCAGGTAGTCTTGGTTACCTTCTCTTTCCAGGGGGCTAGCTTAGGCTAGCTTATCCAGGTAGGCTTGGTTAGCTTCTCTTTCCAGCGGGCTAGCTTAGGCTAGCTTATCCAGCTAGTCTTAGTTAGCTTCTCTTTCCAGGGGGCTAGCTTGGCTAGCTTATCCAGCTAGTCTTGGTTAGCTTCTCTTTCCAGGGGGCTAGCTTAGGCTAGCTTATCCAGCTAGTCTTGGTTAGCTTCTCTTTCCAGGGGGCTAGCTTAGGCTAGCTTATCCAGCTAGTCTTGGCTAGCTTCTCTTTCCAGGGGGGTAGCTTAGGCTAGCTTATCCAGCTAGGTTTGGTTAGCCTTCTTTCCAGGGGGCTAGTGTAGGCCAGCTTATCCAGCTAGTCTTGGTTAGCCTTCTTTCCAGGGGGCTAGCTTAGGCTAGCTTATCCAGCTAGTCTTGGTTAGTATTCCACACATTGTATCACCTGCTTCTACAACAAGGCTCTTATTTTTATCGTTAACACAGTCATAGTCAAAGAAATCCCAAATAGGACTGAGACGCTTTCTCACAACTTTTGCCGCAGCCATCACTGATGATCACTTTTTTTATTTTTTGCAGTTGTTGTTGTATGGTGGAGCGAAGTTAATAGATTTCAAACGTTTATGAGGAAATAACCTTACTGATTGGACACTAAAATCCTTCATCCCTGCAGGTCTTTTCTTCTTCTATCGTCTCACGTGGTTCAATATTCAAATCCAGTTGAAGGATTTGAGAAGTTTAAAACTTGAAGTCAAAGGACACGGAGGAAAAGAGCGTTAAATATGGTCTGAACGCGTTTCAGCGCTCTTCAGAAATGTTATTTAGCTTATTTTTCCTTTCATATGCGGTGCCAAGCAAACCCTGGCTGTTTAGATCCCAGATCAAGATGTTGCTCGCATAAAGTATGTAAACTTTCAACGCTCACGGGAAAGGAAAGTTAGACGCATCTACAAACAATCGTAACTGGATGCAGCTCACAGAGCGCACAAGATGGAAATTAACAACAACAAAAAAAGGGACTACAACTCAAGCTGGGGAGGAAATAAAAAAAAAAAGCCGTTGCTTATTCGCCCACACACTTGTCCTGTTAATAATCTATACTGCAGTCCATTTCTATAATGCAGAGTAAATCCCAGAGCAGCCCAGCGGTGCAGTTAGCCCACCAGTAAAAGCACATGCCTTGCAGTCTTGGCTGCTCGCCACCAGCTGGTGCTCCAGTCAGCTGTAGGTAAAGGCAGCAGGAAGAAAAGAACATGTTTTACATACTCACAAAGCCCAGGGACCGGCTTTGGACCGGTGTCAAAACTCTCCAAAAATTCAGGGAATCTCTAAGTGAACGGCGGTGGATGTCGGCCACGGGGTCACGCACAGCTCCGAGAGCAAAGCAGCGAACCGCCGTGATTCCTTTACGCTTTAGAGGAAGGAGAGTTAAAAAAACGAAGCGTTAACATATCCCAGCTACCTCCAGAAATGCAAATGGGCTTGACTGCAGGTGTTTTCGGGGTTGTTGGCGGGTCAAAAGCATGCATTTAAGAACGTTTCACCAACCAATGCACAGGAGGCCTGAGCATCCATCTGGTTCTCTGCTCTGATGAATTTATAAACGGGTCCTGGATTCAGGCTGCTGCAGGAACTCAGACCTGAGCCACACCTGGGGGGGGGGGGGGGGGGGGGGGGGGGGGTCCCGGGCCAGAGAGGACCCCCATCCAGACCCAGTGTTGGCTAGTTCACTTTCTACACTGACTAGTTAGGTTCATAGTTCACAGAAATTAGAATGAACTAGTTCAGTTCACCATTTCAAAAAATAAACTAAATAGTTCATTTTTTTTTAAATTCTTTTTTAATGTTGCTGAGACCAATTATTTGTCAAAATGATTACCACTGCCCATATACTACACCACCACAAACAGCAATTATTTTATCCATTTTATCTGTTGAAAACTATTGGTCCAGTTCTGAATCCTGAACCATCCAGGGTTCACATTAGCATTAGCATTAGCATTGAAGGAAAAGCCCATGTTAAACTGTCATTTCCCTCATTTAAACCCTCATTTAAACCCTCATTTCATGTCATGAATGTTTTACAGTAATTAAAAACATATTTTAAAAAGATTGAGGATTTAAAACACATTTGTTTAATTTTAATGACCTCTCACGGCCCACCTGCAGTACCGCGACGGCCCATCAGGGGGCCACGGCCCACACTTTGGGAACCACTGCTCTACAGTAGATTAAAAATATGAGGAAAAACTTGCTGCCAGCTCTGGGTAACTGCAGCTCTAATCTTCCTTCCTGCTCGTTTTAAACGTTTGATGATGTAGTCGTTAGCACGACAGCAGCGACAGCCATGTTGCCATGTTAGCGCGACAGCAGCGACAGCCGTGTTGCCATGTTAGCGCGACAGCAGCGACAGCCGTGTTGCCATGTTAGCGCGACAGCCGTGTTGCCATGTTAGCGCGACAGCAGCGACAGCCGTGTTGCCATGATAGCGCGACAGCAGCGACAGCCGTGATGCCATGTTAGCGCGACAGCAGCGACAGCCGTGTTGCCATGTTAGCGCGACAGCCGTGTTGCCATGTTAGCGCGACAGCAGCGACAGCCGTGTTGCCATGATAGCGCGACAGCAGCGACAGCCGTGATGCCATGTTGGCGCGACAGAAGCGACAGCCGTGTTGCCATGTTAGCGCGACAGCAGCGACAGCCGTGTTGCCATGTTAGCGCGACAGCAGTGACAGCCGTGTTGCCATGTTAGCGCGACAGCAGCGACAGCCGTGTTGTCATGTTAGCGCGACAGCAGCGACAGCCGTGTTGCCATGTTAGCATGACAGCAGCGATAGCCGTGTTGCCATGTTAGCCCGACAGCAGCGACAGCCGTGTTGCCATGTTAGCGCAACAGCAGCGACAGCCGTGTTGCCATGTTTGATTGATTTCCTCAGATACATATCAGGCTCGTTTGTGGTGGATTTTAAATGGGGTTCGCTGGAAACCTGGAACGGTTTTGACCGTGCGTGAACTTTGAAAGAGCGTCGTTCACAACTGCCCAAATGAACTCGTTCACGCCCCGCACTGGTGAAGGAGGAAGAGAGCGCGCTCAGTTCACGTTAGCACAAAATATGAACTAGTTGGTGAACTTTGGTTGAATGAACGTGTTCAGGTACAACACTGGCTAGACCCCCATCTAGACCCCCATCTAGACCCATCTAGACCCCATCTAGTCCCCCATCTAGTCCCCCATCTAGACCCCCATCTAGACCCCCATCTAGACCCCCATCTAGTCCCCCATCTAGACCCCCATCTAGTCCCCCATCTATCTAGACCCCCATCTAGTCCCCCATCTAGTCCCCCATCTAGACCCCATCTATCTAGTCCCCCATCTAGACCCCCATCTAGACCCCCATCTAGTCCCCCATCTAGACCCATCTAGACCCATCTAGTCCCCCATCTAGTCTAGACCCATCTAGACCCATCTAGTCCCCCCATCTAGTCCCCCATCTAGTCCCCCATCTAGACCCCCATCTAGTCCCCCATCTAGACCCCATCTAGTCCCCCATCTAGACCCCCCATCTAGACCCCATCCCCCATCTAGACCCCCATCTAGACCCCCATCTAGTCCCCCATCTAGACCCCCATCTAGACCTATATCTAGACCCCCATCTAATCCCCCATCTAGACCCCCATCTAGACCCCCATCTAGACCCCCATCTAGACCCCATCTAGACCCATCAAGACCCCCATCCCCCATCTAGACCCCCATCTAGACCCCCATCTAGACCCCATCTAGACCCCCATCTAGACCCCATCTAGACCCCATCTAGACCCCCATCTAGAGTCCCCCCTATCTAGACCCATCTAGACCCCCATCTAGTCCCCCATCTAGTCCCCCATCTAGACCCCATCTAGACCCCCATCTAGACCCCATCTAGTCCCCATCTAGACCCCATCTAGACCCCCATCTAGACCCCCATCTAGACCCCCATCTAGACCCCCATCTAGACCCCCCTATCTAGTCCCCCATCTAGACCCCCATCCCCCATCTAGTCCCCCATCCCCCCCCCCATCTAGACCCCATCTAGTCCCCCATCTAGACCCCCATCCCCCCACCTAGAACCCCCATCTAGTCCCCATCTAGTCCCCCATCTAGACCCCATCTAGTCCCCCATCTAGACCCCCATCTAGTCCCCCATCTAGTCTAGACTCCCCCATCTAGACCCATCCCCCATCTAGACCCCCATCCCCATCTAGACCCCCATCTAGACCCCATCTAGTCCCCCATCTAGACCCCCATCTAGACCCCTCTAGACCCCATCTAGACCCCCATCTAGACCCCCATCTAGACCCCATCTAGTCCCCCATCTAGACCCATCTAGACCCCTCCCCCATCTAGTCCCCCATCTAGACCCCCATCTAGACTCCCCCATCTAGACCCCCATCTAGACCCCCCATCTAGACCCCCATCTAGTCCCCCATCTAGACCCCCCCCCATCTAGACCCCCATCATCTAGTCCCCCATCTAGACCCCCCATCTAGACCCCATCTAGACCCCCATCTAGACCCCCATCTAGACCCCCATCTAGACCCCCATCTAGACCCCTCTAGTCCCCCATCTAGACCCCCATCTAGACCCCCATCTAGACCCCCATCCCCCATCTAGTCCCCCATCTAGACCCCCATCTAGACCCCATCTAGACCCCCATCAAGTCCCCCATCTAGACCCCCATCTAGTCCCCATCTAGACCCCATCTAGACCCCCGCCTGTATTTGGGTCGTTGCATCTGCGACACCAAACCAAGCATCTTTCCGTCTTTAAAGGAAGAACAGACTGAAATGAGAAATATAATCTTCCTGAGGTGCAGCGAGCCACCGACTGCCCCCTGCTGAGGCTAAATAAGAAAACTGGAAGCACAAACGCTGAAATTAATTTATTTTCCTCCATCTGAGAGTGGGTGAGAGATCCGCTGCAACTGTTAAGCGTTTTGTCTAATTGAATTGTGAGTATTTCCAGAGGACTCGACTCTTTATTTTTCCCGCCGCAGCCACGCGGGCCAAACGCTGATCCGGTCTTCCACCACGCCTCGGCTCACTCTTGGCAGCGACACCTTCGCTAAATTGCAAAAGTCAAATCCCTGCAGTCCTTTGTGCGAACAGTTCATCCCAATACATTTCTAATTTCATGTCTAATGATGTCTATTGTGCCGCCCACCTCACCTCACCTCCGCTAGGTACGGGGGCCGGCCTCCTCTCATTTTCAAGCTAAATGAACGCCACTTCAATTAGCGCAATCACTTCACGTTCCAAATGGAAACGTTCACCGGCGAATGACGGGCTAATCTGCGTGGGGGGGGGGAGAAAAGTTCAGGCGAGTACAGTAGTTAACAAAACCTCCTCATCACCTTCAGGCCATATTTAAATTCTCCGTTGAAAGCTAAACCCTCTTTCTTCTCTCTCTCTCTCTCTCTCTTTTTTTTTTTTTTTTACTCCCCCAATCAAAACGAAACAACCGAGGCCCCCCGCGCTAATTAAGTGTGTGAATATCTGGACGCTAATTAACATATTTGTGAGACAGGCAGACGCAGGGAGGGCCGAGCCCGGATCCTGTTTGCTCTCAGCGTGAGCGGCGTCTTCGCTTAAAAAAGAAAAAAGGCCCGTTGGAGCGCCAGGTCTGGTCGGGCCCCTCTGAACGGGGGGGACGGGGGGGGGGGGGGGCACCCGGTAATTGGATGACCGTCTTATTATCCCTTTGTTGGTTGCAATTCCCTGATTAGCATTTTGGAATATTTTAAAATATAATCCAGGAATTAGGGGAATTTGATGGGGTTTTCTCCCCCTCTAACCCCCCCCCTCCAATTAGCTGAGCAGGAGTCCAGGAGGTTTTTATTTTAATACCAGGTGTGAACCTGGAACACCTGGAGCTGGTTTCCACCTGGACGCAGCTCATCTCACAGTTTCCCGCTCAGATCTCCGTCTAAAAAGCCTTTCTCCCTCCCCCCCCCCCCTCCCCCTCCCCCCTCCCCCCCCCCCCAGGCCACCGTCAAATATTTACATGGTGAATTGTGTGTTTCAGAAAGTGTCCATTGTTGCCCGCCCCGCCGTGATTATCGCCACTGATTTTTGACGTGGTGGCGTTTCTGGGCGTTTCCTGTTTATTTGGGTCAATAGAAAACTCCGGACCGGGACAATCTGTAGTAAACGGAGGCCTTTTCTCCTCCTGATTGTCTCGGTGGACCCCCCCCCCCCCCCACCCACCCCCCACACCCCCCCACACCCCCCCCGGCGTCGAGGCTGCGTGGCTCCAGCTTCGTGACCGGGCTCGCCGGTCCACGTGGGCCAGTGTTCCTGTTTGGATGTAAATACAGATGCAAGACGGCGGCGACCTCAGCAGAAGAAGCCGTGCGGTCGGCGTGGACGTCTGCGGGGGACGAGGCGGCGGCCCGTGTCGTCCCAGGCCTCCTGGTCCTAATTGGAGACGGCCTAAATGAGTCAGCGTCGGCCCGCTAATCAGAGCGGCGCCACCGAAGCTACAGGGACCGAACCGGGGCAAATTTAAATCGTCACTATTTGTGAAGATCATTTACAAAAAAAAGAAAGTGAGCGTGTGAAGGACACGGGGACGGATCCGAGTCTGGAGACGGTGATGAGGGAAGGCCTCATACGAGATCTGGAGGTCCTGATGAAGGTCCGACGGGCTCTGGAGGACCGGTACCAGAGCGCTCTGTTCAGTCACGTGGTCACAGCTCCTGAAACCTCCGGACCTAAAAGGCCTCACAGTAGAGGTCTTCGACAACCCGACAACCCGAAAACCCGAGGTTCCGACCCGACCCGAATCGGGTCTCGGGTCCATTCAAAAGACGTGACTCCGGGTTCTGGTCTGAATCGGTAGTTAGTCTCGGGTCCGGTCGGTGCTCTCTGACAGGCTGGGTCCACGTTTACTCCAGAGAGGTAAAGATATTAGCGGTGGCAGCTAATGTCAGGACTCGGGGCAGTTTAATTAATTATTCATTAACGTGGCGTGTTTGTCATGAAACAACTGTGTTGCCGTAGCGTGTTATTAGCGTGTTATTAGCGTGTTATTAGCGGTTTGCCCGGCAGCTGTAAAGCACAACGGATCGCCAACATGACAACGCTGGATGATAGAACATATTTACGACACGTCCTGACAGGTGTAGGCTATTAGCGTTAGCAGTTGCTACCAATAGCATCTGTATCCACAAAGAAAACAACGACGTAGATTTATTGTTGTTTACATCACGTAGCCTATGTAGCAACTGAACCGGTAGAAGAAGACAACTTTAGGGAAGAAAATCAAGTTTTATTCAACGCTAGACAACTCTAACATGAGCGACTATGGGCTGGATTGTCTCGGTTCTATTCAGGTAACTTGGTTCGGTTTGTTCGGAAACTAAAGACTCGGGTCTGGTCGGTTCCGGGTCCAAATATTACGGGTCCATTCGGTTTCGGACTCCCGGACTTATGATAATAGCTCGGGTCGGGTCGGTTTCGGGTCAAATTTTCACAGGTCCATTCGGGTTCGGGTCCATGAAAGTGGACCCGTGAAGACCTCTACCTCACAGACACTGAAAGAAGTCCTGCGTTGTGTCCGTCCCAGAGACGGCAGACACTCACCTTTGACCGGGACAACCTTCAACATCAGAACCCGAGTCGTCTGTGACGGTTCTGAAGATGAAGCCCTTGATCAGGACTGGACCGGGACCCTGAACACTCTGGGTTTGTGTCCTGACCGAAGAACGACTTCTCTACGAACTTCCTCCAGGAGAAATCGATTAGCGGGTCGGGTACGCGACCGCTAACTCGTGACAACATGTTTTCTACAGTAAGTGAGGCTCGTCCTCTTTTATTCGTGGACGTTTAACTTGGAGTGCAACTAAAAAAATTACAGATGAAAGGTCTCGGCGGCAGCGTCCATGATCAACCGTTTCAAACGTCCGTGACCGAAGCTCATGTGCTACATAAATACGTTACACCACTTATAAAACACATAAAACATTATTCAACGAGATAAGATGGAAAAAAATGTGTTGTGACATTTTACATAATGGCATCCTATTTCAACGACTAATCCAAGGTTAAGGCCTTCTGACTCTGGGCATAATTATCCCGCCTCTGCGGGGGGGTTGGGGGGGGGGCGAAGGAGGGAAAAATGACTCTGGGGAACAACACACAAAAGAACAAAGAGAGGCAGCCCCCTTGATACATAACCGCTCCGACAAATCTACATATTTACACGTGACGGTACGCCCTCTCATCTCCAGGAGCCGCGCCACCTTCCCACCATGCAACAGCGAAGCTCCTTTGAAACGGCACGCCGTTTACGTGATTTATTGCGTTCACCTCATACGAGGAAATGTCAGCCTTTTAATGCCGAGACACCTCGTGACAATACCCTTCACCGTGCTTTGGATCGCACGCCTCCTTTTGTCCCGCTCTCAGCACCAAATTGCATTTGTTCCAAGTGTCACGTCAATGTATGAAAAGTTTAAGATGTCACTGGCGTAATCTGACAGCGGAGGTTTTAGTTAAAGCAAACGTGTCATATTGTACTTCTATTAGCAGGTCGCCATTGCACTATTAGTGACACCCCCGAGTCAGCGGCGTGTCACCTTAATTTAAAGTTAAGCAGTGTGACAGTTTAATATGCGGCGGAGATGAAAGCGCCCTCTGTTTCTGCGGCGCGTCAAACCTTTTTAAAACGGGCGATAAATAGGGCTTATTGTTTCAGCGACTGAGAGGAACTGTCTGTCTAATGTGCCTTTATTCAAGCCCCCCCCCCCCCCGTCCCCCCCCGTCCCGTCCTCCACCTCCCCCCCCCCCTCGTGGAGATTTTGTTTTCAAGCCTGAGCGGCGCTACCTAGAGGTTGAAGATTACGCTTTGAACGCAGGATGAGTGTCTGTCAGCCGAGGGTCTGCAGACGACTTTAAAACCACCGCCTCCTCTCTAAGCCTTCCCTCCATCCCTCCATCTCTCCCTCTCTTCCTCTTCTTCTCCCAACCATCAAATGTAATCCACCCTCTGAACTTTGACTCCATTTACAGGAGGACAATAGCCAGTCACGGCGGCGGGACGGTCGCGAGGGCCTCGCACCCCCCTGAAGGAGCCCCGCTGGTCTGAGACCACCCAACAATATTTACAAATTGCCGTCAATAATTTCAGTGGCGGCACGAGGCGTCCGTCCCCGGCTGGACGGTGGAGACGAGGACGGGTGTCCTCTGACTGGGAGTCTGGAAGTGACAGACCGACTCCCATTAACAGGAGTGGCCCCTCCCCTTTTAGCCTCCGGCTACAGGTGGGCAGTTTTGACCCGGGGATGAGGGATAAAGATGGCGGGTCCATTTCTGTTTTGTTTTGTTGCGTCTCTGCCTCCACTCCGCCTTTTATCTGAGGTGGAGGAGAAACCGTGAAGCTTGAAAGCGAGTCTGACATCTGAAGTCTTCCGATAGCTCCCCGCGATGCTCGCGAAGAAAAAAAAAAATTAACTCTGACGCCCAGATCAAGCCTCAGGAGCTTAATTACATCAAAGAGAAAAGGATCCTCGTTAGATCCAATCCAAACAAAAAAAAAAAAAAGGATCATAGTTTTCAAGGCTTTGTTTGACATTGAGAAGACGTGAGTGTGAAAATAATCAAAGGACTCATCTGAAACCAGGATGAGCTGCAGCGAAGCAACCTGAGTGACCGGCACGACTCGGACCAGACAATGCAGCGTTTCTGCATCGCCAAAATATATAAAAAAAAAAAAAGGTATCTTCACAAGGGGCCGCCTCCTCCCCCTCGGCCATCCTATTGACAGGGATGACAACGGTCCCACGACGCACCATTATCCTTGACCGTCAAGCCGACATCAAATGGGCAGGGAGCTGTCCCTGTCAGACGGAGAAAGAAAGGCCTCTCAGAAAGTACAGAGCTGCCGAGGAAGAAGAAGAGGAGGCGAGAGAACGAGCTTGTTACACGCTGCCTTCCACCTTGCTTTGTCAAAAGAGGCTTATTCAGTGTGTACACATGCCTGGAGGGATGTTTCCTTCAAAAGAGCGGGAAAGAAAGGCGAGAGACAGGATAAAGAATCAGACATGAATCCAACGACTTGTTCTCTCTTCAAGGGGGCGAAGCTCTGCATATGTTTACGCAAACCTTTACTTTACTCTCCAAATGAAAAAGGGTGAAAGAACAAAAAAAAAGTGTGGTGGTGGGGGGGGGGGGGGGGCTTTGAAGCGAGATAAAACGAGCCGCTCCTCTGTAACGTACGTCGTCTCATCTCTGTGGCGTTAAAAACAAATTGATAAACAAGGGTTTCTTCTTTCAAGGGGTCCTGTCACACATGGGGGGGGCAGCAGCTCCTGACTTTCATCAGCGGACCGGTCCCACATGACCGAACCCGCTTAGCTGCCGTTCCCCCGTCCTGATGCTCATTATTGGTTCCTAGTTCGTCTCAAATCAAAGGGCCTGGCTGGCTCCAGACGAACTCTTCATCGCTGTAAACCGATCACCTTCCCAAACGAACGCTTCATCGCTGTAAACCAATCACCTTCCCAAACGAACGCTTCATAGCTGTAAACCGATCACCTTCCCAAACGAACGCTTCATAGCTGTAAACCGACCACCTTCCCAAACGAACGCTTCATAGCTGTAAACCGATCACCTTCCCAAGCGAACGCTTCATAGCTGTAAACCGATCACCTTCCCAAACGAACGCTTCATAGCTGTAAACCAATCACCTTCACAAACGAACGCTTCATAGCTGTAAACCAATCACCTTCACAAACGAACGCTTCATAGCTGTAAACCGATCACCTTCCCAACGAACGCTTCATAGCTGTAAACCGATCACCTTCCAAACGAACCTTCATAGCTGTAAACCGATCACCTTCCCAAAACGAACGCTTCATAGCTGTAAACCGATCACCTTCCCAAACGAACGCTTCATAGCTGTAAACCGATCACCTTCACAAACGAACGCTTCATAGCTGTAAAAAACCGATCACCTTCACAAACGAACGCTTCATAGCTGTAAACCGATCACCTTCCCAAACGAACGCTTCATCGCTGTAAACCAATCACCTTCCCAAACGAACGCTTCATAGCTGTAAACCGATCACCTTCCCAAACGAACGCTTCATAGCTGTAAACCAATCACCTTCCCAAACGAACGCTTCATAGCTGTAAACCGATCACCTTCCCAAACGAACGCTTCATAGCTGTAAACCGATCACCTTCCCAAACGAACGCTTCATAGCTGTAAACCGATCACCTTCCCAAACGAACGCTTCATAGCTGTAAACCAATCACCTTCCCAAACGAACGCTTCATAGCTGTAAACCGATCACCTTCCCAAACGAACGCTGCTTCATAGCTGTAAAACCAATCACCTTCCCAAACGAACGCTTCATAGCTGTAAACCATCACCTTCCCAAACGAACGCTTCATAGCTGTAAACCAATCACCTTCCCAAACGAACGCTTCATAGCTGTAAACCAATCACCTTCCCAAAACGAACGCTTCATAGCTGTAAAACCAATCACCTTCCCAAAACGAACGCTTCATAGCTGTAAACCATCACCTTCCCAAACGAACGCTTCATAGCTGTAAACCGATCACCTTCCCAAACGAACGCTTCATCGCTGTAAACCGATCACCTTCCCAAACGAACGCTTCATAGCTGTAAACCGATCACCTTCCCAAACGAACGCTTCATAGCTGTAAACCGATCACCTTCCCAAACGAACGCTTCATCGCCGTAAACCGATCACCTTCCCAAACGAACGCTTCATAGCCGTAAACCGATCACCTTCCCAAACGAACGCTTCATAGCCGTAAACCAATCACCTTCCCAAACGAACGCTTTATAGCTGTAAACCAATCACCTTCCCAAACGAACGCTTCATCGCTGTAAACCGATCAACTTCCCAAACGAACGCTTCATAGCTGTGAACCGATCACCTTCCCAAGCGAACGCTTCATAGCCGTAAACCAATCACCTTCCCAAACGAACGCTTCATAGCTGTAAACCAATCACCTTCCCAAACGAACGCTTCATAGCTGTAAACCAATCACCTTCCCAAACGAACGCTTCATAGCTGTAAACCAATCACCTTCCCAAACGAACGCTTCATAGCTGTAAACCAATCACCTTCCCAAACGAACGCTTCATAGCTGTAAACCGATCACCTTCCCAAACGAACGCTTCATCGCTGTAAACCAATCACCTTCCCAAACGAACGCTTCATAGCTGTAAACCAATCACCTTCCCAAACGAACGCTTCATAGCTGTAAACCGATCACCTTCCCAAAACGAACGCTTCATAGCTGTAAACCAATCACCTTCCCAAACGAACGCTTCATAGCTGTAAAACCGATCACCTTCCCAAACGAACGCTTCATAGCTGTAAACCGATCACCTTCCCAAACGAACGAACGCTTCATAGCTGTAAAACCGATCACCTTCCCAAACGAACGCTTCATAGCCGTAAACCGATCACCTTCCCAAACGAACGCTTCATCAGCCGTAAACCGATCACCGTTCCCAAACGAACGCTTCATAGCTGTAAACCGATCACCTTCCCAAACGAACGCTTCATCGCTGTAAACCGATCACCTTCCCAAACGAACGCTTCATCGCTGTAAACCGATCACCTTCCCAAACGAACGCTTCATAGCTGTAAACCAATCACCTTCCCAAACGAACACTTAATAGCTGTAAACCGATCACCTTCCCAAACGAACGCTTCATAGCTGTAAACCGATCACCTTCCCAAACGAACGCTTCATAGCTGTAAACCAATCACCTTCACAAGCGAACGCTTCATAGCTGTAAACCGATCACCTTCCCAAACGAACGATTCATGGCTGTAAACCGATCACCTTCCCAAACGAACGCTTCATGGCTGTAAACCGATCACCTTCCCAAACGAACGCTTCGTCGCTGTAAACCAATCACCTTCCCAAACGAACGCTTCATAGCTGTAAACCAATCACCTTCCCAAACGAACGCTTCATAGCTGTGAACTGATTACCTTCCTAAATGTTTGTGCTGCTTTTGAAACTAGAGATCGATCTCGGAGAAAATGAGCCTGCGTGGCCTTTCAGAGACAAACGGAAGCTAAAGAGTGTCCAGTGGCGCGTCCATGGTCATTTTCAGGCCAGGACTTGAGGCCGCTGTAGCTGGCAGGAAAGAAATTTAAAAAACGTGATGTTATTTGGCACATTTCCATCTACAGATAATATTATTTCTACATTTAAGTATTAAAACTGGTTTTGTGAGGGTTATATGGTTCCTGGATCTTTTGAGGATCCTCTTCAGTCTAATGAACATCATTTAAATTTCTTTCTGGAGGTCTTGGATGAAGCAGAAACTTTTAACGGGGAGTTCAACTTGTCAGTTGTTACAAATAACCTTGTTTCTGTTGAATTCTCCGTCTGGGAGAACTTTAAAATGAAAATGTCCATGTTAAAGTTCTGTAACTTTATCAATCCGTAAATTATCTGTGTATCATTTGTTTTGTTTTTTTTTTCCATTTTGTATTGTCAATCAAAAATTAAAAAAATTAAAAAGTTACAATTTATTTTTTTCCATTTTTTAATCTAACACAAAAAAAGCCTGTTTTTTACACTTCAAATTTAGCAAACAGGCCTCGGAACTGAATTTGTTTTTAATATTTTATTGTCTGGTTTACGTGACCCAGAAATGGTTTTGTTTATAATCAAGGAACAGACTTCCTGTTGTCATTACACATCTGAGCCACTAGATGGAGCCGCACTGCAGTAACCAGCTAGAGAACAGCAGGACAGTGAACACATGGAGCAGATCTGACGATAAATGGAGGAATCTTCTTGAACAAAGGGGTTTAAAGTTTTTTTTCAGACAGAATTGTTAATATTTCTACCTGAACTGTAAAGTTTACTGATTTTTACCGTTCTCCATGTCTGTTTTAGCTTTAGCTGCCAATTATTTTCCGGTTCCACAGCAGCCAGAAACAGACTTTTCAAAACAAAAGCATGTGAGCAACATGCGTTAATGTGCGATAAAATAAATGTTGGCGTTAATAAATTAATGCGTTAACGCGATAATAACGGGTTAACTTGCCCAGCCCTAATAATAATAATAATAATAATAATAATAATAATAACAATAATAATAATAGCTTCTTCCTCTGTAGGATGATGGAGATGATGGGAAAGACTGTCCAAACCCTCCCAGATTCAACTGCTGGCTAACTTTTTATTCTATTTTATTAATTTTTTTTATTGTGACCACACATTCATGCTGGAGCGTAAACATCCCCAGCATCCTTGGTTCATCCTCACTGGTAGGACTGGGATACGTGCACGTGACAGATAAACTGAACAGTTCAACCACCAGGGACATTTATTATTATTTAAATCCTTCATACGTCTGGTGGGACGTAAATCGGAGGAAGATCATCTGTTATTTTACTAACTGGACCAACTATACCAGTTTTAACTGCTGAGCACATGTTCAGACCTCCACAGGTCGGAAGAGCCTCCAGCAGCAGTTACTGGGACGCCTGACTGGAGTAGTAGTGGTTCAGAGACTCAGACCAGTCGGTCCAGACCGCCAGAAGCAGCGCTGCCAGTAATCAAGAGTTTCATTTTAATTTGGCTGGAGGCCGTCTGATCCGGTTCTGGACCTGAAACTCAGATCAGAGACGATGATGATGATGATGGCAGATCAACGTCTTCATTCGACCCAGTTTACCTGCACCTGTCCGTCATGGTCCAGCCCAGGTACTGGTCTCACCTTCAGGCACCAAAGACCAGGACGTCACCAGCAGGGACTGAGGACCTTTAACCGTCCTAACCAGAACCCTGTCCAGGAGACCAGCTCTCCGACCCGTCTGACCCGTCTCCTGTCCTGGAGACCAGCTCTGACCCGTCTGACCCGTCTCCAGTCCTGGAGACCAGCTCTGACCCGTCTCCTGTCCTGGAGGACCGACCTGCAGGAGGCTGTTCCCTCTAAAGTCGCTTTAAAGCAACATAAAGTACCACCTCCACAGCCACTGGTCCCAGTAACAACCTCATTGGGATTCAGCTCTCAGAGATTCATGAGCGGGCCAGCCAGACGGGTCGGTCTCATCATGGAAACACCACGGGCCATCGGCCCGGCTCTCTGAATAATAGCGTCCTTAACCTTTGAACAAGACAGGCGAGAGGCCGAGTCCTGTCCCAGTCTAACCAGCAGGCCTCAGCCATCAGCGGCCTGAGGGGATACTGGTCCTCCCCCCCACCAGGGCCACATGCTGGAGCCCTTTTCCAGGCTGGGCCCTTAATCCCCCTACAGACGAGGGGTGGGGGGGGCATCGGGGTAGGGTGCCTGTCTTTGTGGGGGCCGTCAGGGTCTCACGGGGAACCAGTCCTCCCAGCAACAGAGCATGAAAACACGCTGGACCAATCAGCATCACCGCTTTATTGGATTAGTTAAATACGGAAACAGAAGCATCCAGTTTCTCAGTTCAAGCTTCAAGGGACCAGAGCTTTGGTGCGTCTCGTTTGTCTTCTGGGACCGTCCACTGATGTGGGTCCGTCTTTGGAAAGTCTCATTTCTGAGAAGCTAACGAAAGTTAGCATCTGCGCTACGTCCCCATTTCTCAAGTGATGGCTCCTTAAATCTTCATCTTCTTTCCGTCAACATTCACAGCACCTCTGGAAACATCAGCCCTGCAGTAGCAGCATGTCATGGCTCTTCCTGGGGGGGGTTCCAGCCCATAATAAGACCAGATGATGATTATCTGCTGGGTAAACTGGCTGTTTCCCACAATTCACCTGAAGTTGCAAAATGCTGCTGCACAACTTCCTGAAGACGAAACGACGAAGACGTGGGATTGTGTTTTCACATTTCCACGGTATCAGATGGTAAATACAAGTTAACACCCACAGAGACGTGGTGGAGGACCGGACCGCTGTACACCCCCCAACCAAAGACTAGGGGCGCACGATAACTATAACAGGAAATGATGACGTCATCCCGATAAGTCCGATATCACGACGAATAGCCCCGATAACATTTATATTTCTGTCAACACAGCAGTGTCTCGCTCCCTCTGGGCCTTGAATGACCAGCAGTGAATGTTATGTTCAAGTGACGTCGCATAATCAGAAAAACGATTTCTTAGTAGGAAAATCAAGAATACCCCTTCATGCCAGAAAACAACTCGTTAACTCGGTCATAATTTTAGTAGTTGCTGACTTTAATTGATATTCGCAGTATTTCCCTCATGTTACACATAAAAGAATAAAAAAATAGAAAAGGCTGAAAGAACGACTAGCAAACGAGGGAACGTGGGAATTTACGTTACACCTTGAATGCAGCCTGCAGCACAGCGCTGATCACAACAAACATGGCGGCGTGGAACTTCGTTAAAGTTTCAGAAGAAGATAGTTTGGTGGTTATTTGTGACGAATCCTCCGAGTGAATTCTACGAGGAGGGAAGCACAAGCTTTAATACGTAAAACCTGATCAGCCACCTACAACATAACAATCACTTCCATGGAGTTTTGAAATCACGCTAACGTGAGCTAACGGAAGCTAATGCTAACGTGCTCCTCTCCCTCATTCCTCTCATCTAAAGCTTCCATGAGATTAAAAAATAAAAACAATCACTGAACCTCATTTACTTTAATTAAAGGTATTAATTTAAATGGAACCACAAGTCAAAATCCTTTAAATGTTAATCTTTTTCAGTTAGTAATTCTGATGCATGTATTTCCATCAGTTCAAGGAGCCTTTATTTTTTATATCAGTCAGTAATGAACCTTATTTAAGTTAATGTGAGATATCAAATAGGTTTGTTTGATAGCTTTAAGAAAATGTTTGAGAGGCTTGACAATAGTTTTATATTGGAAAAAATAAATATCTGTTCATTTAAAAAGTCCAAACTATTTTTGATTATGTTCATAGTATTGATGTAATGATCTTAGGTATATATGTGTGTGTTATCGGTTATCAGTATCGGTTTTAAAAAATATTTATCGTGCATCCCAACCAAAGACAATCCTGTTGTTACAGGTACAAAAAAAAACCACCGCTAGCAAGAAATGTTCCTTTACTGCCGGACAAAACCTCCAAGGATGCAGGAGTGAAGAGATGAAACCGAGCTGAGCTTCACGTCTGAGCGGCGAGGAGGTGATGTCATCGTCAAACATGAACCAGATCTGCAGCAGCACCTCTCAGGAAGGACCTCCGTCATCCAGCCACCTCCCAGCAGCCTCAGCCTCGGGCCAGCCATCAGATCTGCACAACTATCTGCAACAACACTAATTGCATTGTTTTGTTTTAGAGGTCATATCCTGCCGCGACATCAGCAGGAAAATCATATTTTTCTGCCTCTAAGTGTTTGAAAAGCCGCCGTTGTCTGCCCTTCGGCAGCCCTGCCTGAACAGTGCAGCGTCTGGCGGTTAATGCTCAACTTCTCCAACTATTCCTAATTGGATTGGACGCGGAATAAAGTTATGATGGTTATTTTTGTTGTGCATATCCAAAGGAGCGGGCTGTGGGGGGAGAAAAAAAAAGATGTTTATGGCTTCTAAAGAATCATTTGGCAGCCAACGGTCATTAAGAGGAGTCCCGCCAAGTGAAAAGTTGAACTCTTTACCAAAATACACACAAAATCAAGACATAAATACTCGGGGGGGAAATGTTGCACGCCTGCCTGAACTAACTGGAGCTCTCCATCATAATTTCATTAATTGCTCTGAAGTCTATGATATAGCGAGCAGCGCACCAACTGTGAAGCAGGAAAACACATTTCCCAGGCCAAATGTGCAAAGAGAAATATTTTATTGAGAATATATCGAGTCGTATTGTATCCTGTGTCATTTACTGAGTTGATGCACGCCGAGAGAAAAATATATTTTCCTTCAAATTTAGAAAAATCCTGGTTATTATGAAAGCAAGTCAGCGCTGAAATGATCAAATTAATTTTAAACAAAAGCAAAACAAATGAGGTCTCGTGGATAATGTGGATCATTATTGTCAAAAATATTTCCATAACACACAATACTGAAATTAATCAAGTGCCACACGCTTTGTTTGATTCTCCATCTTATAATCAGACTTCCACAATTGCTTTTCCTAAAACTTTTCCTTTAAAAATGCTTTTGTTCCATCAAACTTTGTCGTTTGTTCAAATGCTGCCAGGAAACAAAGACGGATTAATGACGGCTGTCCGAACCGGACGACCTGCAAGGAAGACGGAAACCAGCTCTGAGAGGAGATAACGGCACCAGCTGGAACCTCAGGGCCCCAAAACAGCCATGTTTGAGGGGCCACGGACAATCACGACCCCTGGAGAAGATTCACGGGCCCTGGAGAAGGTTCAGGGACCCTGGAGAAGGTTCACGGCCCCTCCAGAAGATTCACGGCCCCTCCAGAGGATTCACGGCCCCTCCAGAAGATTCACGGCCCCCGGAGAAGGTTCACGGCCCCTCCAGAAGATTCACGGGCCCTGGAGAAGATTCACGACCCCTCCAGAAGATTCACGACCCCTCCAGAAGATTCACGACCCCTCCAGAAGATTCACGGCCCCTGGAGAAGATTCACGGCCCCTGGAGAAGATTCACGACCCCCGGAGAAGATTCACGACCCCTCCAGAAGATTCACGGCCCCTCCAGAAGATTCACGACCCCTGGAGAAGATTCACGGCCCCTCCAGAAGATTCACGACCCCTGGAGAAGATTCACAGCCCCCTGAGAAGATTCACGACCCCTGGAGAAGGTTCACGGCCCCTGGAAAAGATTCACGACCCCTCCAGAAGATTCACGACCCCTCAAGAAGATTCACGGCCCCTCGAGAAGATTCACAACCCCTGGAGAAGATTTACGGCCCCCTGGAGAAGATTCACGGCCCCTAGAGAAGATTCACGGCCCCTAGGGAAGATTCACGGCCCCTCAAGAGTTAAATTTATAGATCACGTCTCCTTGAAGAACGGAGCTGAATCCCACCAACCCAACAAACCAACCAGCCCGTCATGTTGGTGGAGAGCGTCTCAAAAAAGATTAAAAAACAGACTTTAACAACCTTCTTGAGCTACAAAACTCTTACTCTGTTTTGCATCACTTAAAATTTCCACAGATTACAATCAGGGCTGGGCAAGTTAACGCGTTATTATCGCGTTAACGCATTTATTTATTAACGACATTTATTTTATCGCGCGTTAACGCATGTTGCTCACATGCTTTTGTTTTGAAAAGTCTGTTACTGGCTGCTGCAGAACCAGGAGAGAGTTGGCAGGTAAACATGCGGCAAAACTAAAACAGACATGGAGAACGGTAAAAATCAGTGAACTTTATAGTTCAGGTAGCAACTCAGGTAGAAATATTAACAATTCTGTCTGAAAAAACAACTTTAAACCCCTTAGTTGAAGACGATGTCGTCATTCCTCCATGTTGCATCAGATCTGCTCCATGTGTTCACTGTCCTGCTGTTCTCTAGCTGGTTACTGCAGTGCGGCTCCATCTAGTGGCTCAGATGTGTAATGACAACAGAAAGTCTGTTCATTGATTATAAAACAAAGCTTTTTCTGGGTCACATAAACCAGACAATAAAATATTAAAAACAGGCATTTTTTTGTTTGTTTTGTTTAGTTAGATTAAAAAACAGAAAAAAATTATGTCACTTTTTAATTTTTTTAATGTTTGATTGACAATTGAAAATGGAAAAAAAAAAAACAAATGATACACAGTTAATTACAGATTGATAAAGTTACTGAACTTTAACATGGACATTTTCATTTTAAAGTTCCCAGACGGAGGATTCAACAGAAACAAGTTATTTGTAACAACTGACAAGTTGAACTCCCCGTTAAAAAGTTTCTGCTGTTACCTCAGAAATTACCTGTTTAAATGTTCTGATTGTGCTGAGACACAATCATTTTGTTGGATTTTGTTTGTAGACTTTTTTATTTTTCATTAAAAAAAAACAGGATGACATTAATGCCCTGGCAGTGGCAATAAGCTTTATTTTATTTTACATTTTTTAAGATGAGATTTACACTAAATATGTGTTACTGACAAGTGCTGATGTTAAAAGTGTTTGAACAAAAGTTATGACACTTTAGTTCATATGGCAGCAGAACATTTAAATAAAAGTTACTTTTAAACTACTTTTGAATTCATTATTAGATTTTTCGTATTCATTATTTGATTTCTTTTTGATTAATCGTGATTAATCAGGGAAATAATGCGATTAATCGCGATTAAAAATCTTAATCGTTGCCCAGCCCTAATCACAATGAGAGTTTAACGGGCTGATTGGTTTCTGATCAGACTGCTGTTGGTTGTTAATATCAGACCAATACTGGCTGATTGATTCGCCCCCCCAACCCACTGGTACAACATCACTATACTGTAACTGTACGTTACTGGTTTATTCTGGGGGGGGGGGGGATGAGTTAAAGCATCAGTAATGAGACCAGTAAAATAAACCCCACCTAACAAAATAAAAGAGTTTAAAATGTTTCCTTTAATTTGTTGGTGTGGACGAACGTTAAATCCGTCCTCATGGACGGATCTGGGAGACGTCGGCTCGTTTGTGGAAACACGCCGAGCAGAGCAGCTCTCGTTTGTCCAGCCAGAAGTTGCAGTGATGCAAGCTGGGAGATCAAACGAAACCAGAGCGAAAAACAAGAAAAGTTTTGACGAGCAGAAGAACGAGAGAGACGAGCTCACATCTACATGTCCAATTTGCTTTGTTCCAACTTACCTGGCTCTGCCATCACGAAGGGGGGCCACTGGGGGCCGTACTGGGGCCATCTTGGTTCCCATGGCCCCTTTTCTTTCAGCAGCCTTTAAAGCCGTGCGCAGCGACGAGCACGGCCTTGATGTCTGCCTCGTACCCTACATGCAGAGCTATCATTATCCAGGCCTCTTGACAATCGCGGGCCTCGTCTTTGTTCCATCTGCAGCTCTTTGCCCTGGGCGACGACATCACTGCGCGGTTGATCTCTGCTCGTTTACATATCGCTCCCCGTCCCCCCCCCCCCCGCCCCCCCTCCTCCGTTCAGGCCGCCGAGCCCGACTCGGATCTGACGGACCACCTCTCGGCCCGCCTGACACCTCGTCTGCTTTGATGAGCCGTTCCGACAGACGCCGCCGCCGCTCAGGTCCGCTTCACGTCCACGTCGTCGTTTCAAAGAAAAGCAAACCTCAAAAGAAAAGATCCAGCGCACGAGGAAAACGTGTTCATTAAAGCCCGATCGGATCCGTCAAGACCGAAGCAGAACTTCGCTTTTAAAACTAATATTAATTCAGTTAAATAATACTTTATTAACCCCTGAAGGGAATGTAATTAAAAGTAGTAAATGTGTGTGCTGCAGCAAGGGTTTCTGGGAGATGGGAGCCAGCAGGAAGCACATAGCATCTTTAACAGGGAGGAAGCTGCTGCAGCATCAACAGCTACATCCTCCTCAAACCTCCATCATCTAAATGGACTGTAATAACTCAGTGGATCATTTACAGATTCAGAAACATCTGCTGCACGACGAGCTTCCTGCATCGCAGCTTTGTTGGGACACAAACTCTTATCCTCCACTCAGATATTAAACTCCGCAGCAGCCCGAACGTTATCAGCTCAGTTCCAGTCAGTAGGACAGCTGCCAGATGGACGTCGACGAGACAGATTCCTCTGCAGGTTTGGACTGATTTCTGTTTGTTTGTTTGTGCTGATAAGAGTGTGAGGGCGGGAAAAGGCCACCAGTCTGGTCTGGAGAGGAAACGCTGTACTGGTGCACACGAGGAGCCACAGTAGAGGTCCACTTTCATGGACCCGAACCAGAATGGACCCGTGAAAATTCTACCTGAAACCAACCCGAACGAACCGAACCGAGTTACCTGAATAGAACCGAGACAATCCAGCCCATAGTTGCTCCTGTTAAAGTTGTCTAGCGTTGAATAAAACTTGATTTTCTTACCTAAAGTTGTCTTCTTCTACCGGTTCAGTTGCTACATAGGCTACGTGATGTAAACAACAATAAATCCATGTCGTTATTTTCTTTGTGGATACAGATGCTATTGGTAGCAACTGCTAACGCTAATAGTTGTCTTCTTCTACCGGTTCAGTTGCTACATAGGCTACGTGATGGAAACAACAATAAATCCACGTCGTTATTTTCTTTGTAGATACAGATGCTATTGGTAGCAACTGCTAACGCTAATAGTTGTCTTCTTCTACCGGTTCAGTACTACATAGGCTACGTGATGTAAACAACAATAAATCCATGTCGTTATTCTCTTTGTGGATACAGATGCTACTGGTAGCAACTGCTAACACTAATAGTTGTCTTCTTCTACCGGTTCAGTTGCTACATAGGCTACGTGATGTAAACAACAATAAATCCACGTCGTCATTTTCTTTGTGGATACAGATGCTATTCGTAGCAACTGCTAACGCTAATAGTTGTTTTCTTCTACCGGTTCAGTTGCTACATAGGCTACGTGATGTAAACAACAATAAATCCACGTCTTTCTTCTCTTTGTGGATACAGATGCTACTGGTAGCAACTGCTAACGCTAATAGTTGTCTTCTTCTACCGGTTCAGTTGCTACATAGGCTACGTGATGTAAACAACAATAAATCCACGTCGTTATTTTCTTTGTGGATACAGATGCTATTGGTAGCAACTGCTAACGCTAATAGCCTACACAGGTCAGGACGTGTCCTGAATATGTTCTCTCATCCAGCGTTGTCCTGTTGGTGATCCGTTGTGCTTTACAGCTGCCGGGAACAAACCGCTAATAACACGCTAATAACACGCTACAGCAACACGGTTGTTTCATGATAAACACGCCACGTTAATGAATAATTAATTAAACTGCCCCGAGTCCTGACATTAGCTGCCACCGCCAATATCTTTACCTCTCTGGAGTAAACGTGGACCCAGCCTGTCAGAGAGCACCGACCGGACCCGAGACTAACTGTACCGATTCAGAACCAAACCTGGAGTCACGTCTTTTGAATGGACCCGAGACCTGATTGGGGTCGGGTCGGTTGGTGGGAGGTAGCGGCCTGCAGCGTCTCACCTGCAGCGTCTCACCTGCAGCGTTATCACCACTGATGTTCAGATGAAGGACCTGCTGCTCCCACAAACAGGGCTGGAAATGAACAGTAGTTTCATCTAAAAATGATCTCTGGAGCTCTCAGAGTTCAGAGACGAAAGCTCTGCAGACGTCATCTTCAGGAGAAGCTTCCCGTCAGTGAACAAAGGTCACATCACAGACTTCAGCCTCTAATCAAATCATCTATTTCATCTTAACAGAGGAATCCTGAAATACCGCCACAGGTTTTCACATCAGTTTCTTTTAGCTCGTTAGCATGTTAGCTCGTTAGCTCGTCCTTCATCTCTGGTGGACGCAGAGAAAACACAAACCCTCCCTGGGTCCGTGATTGGCTGAAACAACGCTTGATATCGATTTGTTTCTAGAACGGAGACGGTGAGGAAACTACCTGAATACGACAAAAATGTCCCGGGTTATAAATCACATCGCTTACCCTGCCTTTAATGCCTTTAATGTTGCGGAAACATCAGAGGAAAGAAAAACAGACACCAATCATGGTGATCAGGACGCCTATCTGGAAGGACTTTCTTTTTTTTTTCTTTGAACAGAAAAGGCCAAACGGAGGTTTTTAGTCCGTGATGCGACTGTCAGGTACGATGGTGGAGGGGGAGTGGTTTGAGCTTCACCTGGAAACCGTGGAACCACCTGAGAGCGTTTTCTGGAGTCGTACATGACGCCATCCGTCTGCCAGCTGGAGCTTCAGAGACTCGGTCGAAAGGACCAGGGTTATTATAGTTAACGAAAACTAAGACTAAAACTAAAACTAGCAATGAAAAAATATTTCAGTTAACTGAAATAAAAATAAAAACTACAATTAAAAAAAAAACGAAAACTAAATAAAACTACAATGAAGGATGTAAAACTAAATAAACTAAACTGAATTGTAATAAATTCAGCTTCGTTTCGTTGGTTTGTTTTCCCTCGATTACGCCATAGAGATTACTGCCTGTCCTGCAGCAGCCGCTATGATACCCTCCCTCCAGAGAGGGGGCAGCATAGCGGATATAGACCTTTTCGGGCCAGCCCCCCGGAAGTACCACGTCCGCCATTACTGGAGGGAGCTACAGAGCGACACTTTCACCGGCTCGCAGATTAACCAGTGTTTTTCTCTTTCTACAAAATATATTTTATAATGTCGAGTCGGTCGAGTGGGAATACATGTTCCGTCATAAACTGTGCCAACAATGGAAGAAGAAAGTATGCACGAAGACTGCCTTGTTTGCAGAACAAGAAGTTAGGAAGACGTGGGTGAAAAATATCAACAGAAAGGACTTTGTTCCAAATGAATACAGCCGGGTGAGTTTTCGTTAACATTCAGTCGTACTACTCATAGTCTCGCTGAGAGTCCCGGACGATTCTGGCCGAAAGAACAGCAGTAAGAGGCTACTGAGCCCTCGGCACTAGCACAGCCTATAAATCAATGAATGAATGAATGAATGATGACTTAGGAGAATGATAAAATAAATTAAATATAACATTACACATAGCCTAATTTACTGCTCGCGTTAACATTACAGCAGCATAATCTTTATGCCTTGTTGACGTTAGTTATAGCCAGCGTTCTACAGTTTTTAGTGTTTGATTATGGGAATAGATCATGCTATTTCCATAACCAATCATTAAAACAGCGATAAACTACCTTCATCTGTAACTGGAGGCCATGCCTAACATCATCAATCCAAGACATGTCTGTGTTATCCGTAACAGATGCTCCACGCTGCTGTGTTTAGGTTAGTTGGTGGAGCGCCGCATACTCCAGTTATGGCGGGGCCACTAGGGGGCGCATGTCCACAATTTTTAAGTCGAAAAGGTGTATAATCTGCTGCATACTGCAGAAGAAGAAAAACTAAAACTAAGACTAAAAACTAAATAAAAAACTAAACTGAAACTAGTCAATTCCTCAAAATAAAAACTAAACTAAAACTACTAAATTACCTGTTGAACTAACTAAAACTAAACTGAAATAAAAAAGCAAACTGGAAAACTAAATAAAAATAAAAACTAAAGAAAATTTCAAAACTATAATAACCTTGGAAAGGACGATGATAATAATACAGCAGCACATTAACGACAAAACATCTGGAAAACAGAAGAATTCAGGTGCTGCAGTCGTCCAGTCAGAGTCCAGACTTCAACCTGAGTTAAACCGAGTCCACGTGAGGAAACATGGACCAGAAACCCAACGGTGCACGATAACTATCGACCCGATAACTATTGGGCTGATAACAGGAAATGATGACGTCATCCCGTTAACTCCGATATCACGACGAATATCCCCGATAACATTTATATTTCTGTCAACACAGCAGTGTCTCGCTCCCTCTGAGCCTTGAATGACCAGCAGTGAATGTTATGTTCAAGTGACGTCGGCATAATCAGAAAAACGATTACTCAATCAGGAAAATCAAGAATACCCCCTCATGCCAGAAAACAACTCGTTAACTCGGTCATAATTTTAGTAGTTGCTGACTTTAATTGATATTTGCAGTATTTTCCCCACATGTTACACATAAAAAAGAAAAAAAATAGAAAAGTCTGAAAGAACGACTAGCAAACGAGGGGGGGAACGTGGGAATTTACGTTACACCTTGAATGCAGCCTGCAGCACAGCGCTGATCACAACAAACATGGCGGCGTGGAACTTCGTTAAAGTTTCAGAAGAAGATAGTTTGGTGGTTATTTGTGACGAATCCTCCGAGTGAATTCTACGAGGAGGGAAACACAAGCTTTAATACGTAAAACCTGATCAGCCACCTACAACATAACAATCACTTCCATGGAGGTTTTGAAATCACGCTAACGTGAGCTAACAGAAGCTAATGCTAACATGCTTTCCCCAGCTCTCCCTCATCTCTCTCATCTAAAGTTTCCATGAGATAAAAAAAAAATCACTGAACTTCATTTACTTTAATTAAAAGGTATTAATTTAAATGGAACCACAAGCCAAAATCCTTTAAATGTTAATCTTTTTCAGTTAGTAATTCTGATGCATGTATTTCCATCAGTTCAAGGAGCCTTTATTTTTTATATCAGTCAGTAATGAACCTTATTTAAGTTAATGTGAGATATCAAATAGGTTTGTTTGATAACTTTAAGAAAATGTTTGAGAGGCTTGACAATAGTTTTACATTGGAAAAAATAAATATCTGTTCATTTAAAGAGTCAAAACTGTTTTTGATTTTGTTCATAGTAACAATGTAATGATCTTAGGTATATGTGTGTGTTATCGGTATCGGTTTTAAAAACAGTTATGCATCGCTACAGAAACCTTGCAGAGGTTTTGTTCTACGAGTCATTAAATCACGAGGATAAAGACGGTTTAACCTCCGTGTTGAAGTTCATCTGAAAACACCTTCATGCAGACGTCGTTTTGGACCGAAGACAAAGACAAAGATTTTACTCCGGTGAAAGTAAGACGGGACACTAACAACAGAGCAGCAGTTTCACCAGGAGGTTTTTTTTTTTTATTTTTTGGCAGGCTGCTCATCCAGAGAGACAGAGCGGGAACACAGCGGCATCAGAACTTCACTGATTAACCTGCATTGTCTCTCAGTTTCCAAACACTCTGCATCCAGACGAAGCCCTCGGCAGCGACGGAGAGTCAACGCCAACCTCGCCGCTCTGACTCACTCTCTCCCAGTCCAACGTCTATTTCAAGACCCTCAACTCGGGAAATTAATAATGAATGCATCCTGTCCGATTTGATTCATCAGTAATTGGGTCAGGAAAGTTTGGGAGCGAAAGGTACGGTCCAGGCCACGTGGTCGGGCCTCTCAGCGGGCCGCCACTTTCATGTGTGGAGGGAAAGTTGAGCGTGGAACAGAGAGATGGCGGGGGCAAGGCCGGCGCCAACGGCGCCAGCGCGGGGACGAAGGGCCATGGCTGGAGACGAAGATAATAAAACCAAGAAGAGAAGAAAAAAAAAAGGGACACCAGGGAGATTTCAACTGTGGGCCGTCGCTGAATGGAGGAAAAAAAAAGGAGAGAGCTGTCAGTCTGTTTGTTTGGACTGCAGCCGCTGAGAAATAATTATTCCCTTTTAATTACGATTTGGAGAAAAGAAAGCCCAGGCTTAGGATGCCTCCAGACGGGGGGGTGATGATGGGGGGGGGGGGGGGGGGGACGCTGCTGCCCAGAGCACAGAGCAAAGCAATGTTATCACCTTTCACACACCGGCGAGCCAACGAGTCAACGAGTCAACCACTTTGATCCGACTGAGAGTCACTTTGGCCAACTTGGGTGGCGTCTGCAGTTTAAGCAGAAACTCTGTGGCAGCGCCGGGATGAAGAGGAGGGGAGGGGGGGGGGCGGATGATGAAGGTGACAGCTTTAGAGGTTAACCTCGATTTGAAGTCCCAACAGGGATGAAAACTCCCGCAAGGCGAGATATCACTCTGATCTTTCACTCCGGCTCAGATACTGAAGCAGACGGTGCCAGTAATGTCTCTTCAGGACGGACCGGCGGACCCAAAACGTACTTCAAAGCTTCCGACGTCCACTTCTGACTTCTGACAGAACAATGCGCCTTATTTCTGATATGTATTTTTAGCCGGTAAAATAAGTGCTGAATAAATTTGAATAGCAAATTCCTGACGCGTTTGAAGATTGGCAGACAGGCAGCAGAGCCCCCGATTCAAACGATGCCAACCTGCTTAGTGGAGGCGATCCAGCTGGAGTATCAGTTCAAGTACTGTAAATCTGCCTGATTGGAAGCGCCCAGACGTTCGCTGGAGTGGGGGGGGGGGGGGGGGGGGGTACTGGAAATCAGGTCCAGCTGTGCTGCATCACCTGGAAATGACAGCAAAGCCAGAACTTCTGCAGACTGGGAAGATGGTGAAGATGAGAGGAAGGTCCACATGAAGACACGAAACATGACAGACTCAAAGGGCCGAGATGGTACCAGAGATGGGACCAGAGATGGGACCAGAGATGGTACCACCCCCCCACCCCCCGACCGCTGGACCCTGGTCCAGTCAGCTAATCAGGTCCTGTATTAAAAATAGAAAATGAGAAAGAGCTGACAGGAGGACTCATCTAAAGGAGGAACGCAGCAGATCTGAGTCGGCAGAAAGTCAAACATGGAAATAACAAGAATCTGGTGAATTTTCAAAGTAAAAGACCGTTAGTGGGCTCAGACTTGTATGACGACATCCCGTTAACCAGAGAAGGTTTTAGGAGAGATGTGAACCATAAATTTAAAAAAAGTCTATTTACAAGTGGAAACCCTTTTTCAACATTTAAATCTAGAAACAAGACAAACGACCAGGTGGTTCTTGGATGATCTCAAAACTTGCGCCTCCTGTGGGGACGCCTCCCGTTTGGATACTTCCTGTGGGGACACTTCCTGTGGGGGCGCTTCCTGTGGGGACGCTTCCTGTGGGGGCGCTTCCTGTGGGGGCGCTTCCTGTGGGGGCCCTTCCTGTGGGGATGCCTCCTGTGGGGATGCCTCCTGTGGGGATGCCTCCTAATGGGATACCTCCTGTGGGGACGCCTCCTGTGGGGACTCCTCCATTCGGGACGCCTCCTGTGGGGATGCCTCCTGTGAGGACGCCTCCCATAGGGTTATTTCCTGTGGGTATCATTCCCGTGGGGATGCCTCCTGTGGTGGCGCCCTCCTGTGGGGATAATTCCCGTGGGGACGCCTCCCGTTGGGATATTTCCTGTGGGGACTCCTCCTGTGGGGACTCCTCCTGTGGGGACGCCTCCTGTGGAGACGCCTCCCATTTGGATACTTCCTGTGGGGACTCCTCCTGTGGGGATGCCTCCTGTGGGAACGCCTCCCATTTGGATACTTCCTGTGGGGACTCCTCCGTTCGGGATGCCTCCTGTGAGGACGCCTCCCGTAGGATTATTTCCAGTGGGGATGCCTCCTGTGGTGGTGCCCTCCTGTGGGGATATTTCCTGTGGGGACTCCTCCTGTGGGGACGCCTCCTGTGGGGACGCCTCCTGTATTAATCTAGTTTTTCCCGGGGGCTGATCTGGGAACAGAGACGCATCAGTGATTTAGCGTCTCTAAATCTGGACCTCTGCAGTGGAATTTACTCTTTTTCAGCCTCTCCCTCAGTCCCTCTCTCATCTCGTCTCTTTCGTGCCTCTGCTGTAACGTCCTCCCCTGTAATGTCCTCTGCTGTAACGTCCTCTGCTGTAAATGTCCTCTGCTGCTCTGTGAGCTCATTTCATTGTTGGAGATGTTTGAAGTAGTAGCAGCCAAGTTAGTCCAAAGTTACTTTGGCTGTTTTCTGCTGATGGGTTAGAGGGTTAGGGGTTAGAGTCAGGGGGTTAGGGGTTTAGGGGTTTTAGGGGTTAGAGTCAGGGGGGGTTAGGGGTTAGGGGTTAGGGGGGTTAGGGGTTAGAGTTAGGGGTTAGGGATTAAAGGTTAGGGTTAGGGGTTAGGGGGTTGGGGTTAGGGGTTAGGGTTAAGGGTTTAGAGGGTTAGGGAATAGGATAATTGTTAGGGGGTTAGGGGTTAGGATTAGGGTTAGGGGTTAGGGGGATTAGGGGTTAGTTAGGGGTTAGGGGGTTAGGGTTAGGGGTTAGGGTTAGGGGGTAGGGGGTTAGGGTTAGGGGTTAGGGGGTTAGGGCAGTGATGGGAGACCATGTGATCAGTTTCAGCTGAGAGCTGAACTGGTATTTTCTGAAGAGTTTAAGTTCATCATTCATGAATTTTAGCTTCTTAAAACAGTGTTTTGTGGTTTCCTTATTCAACTATAAGAACCGGTGGAGCAGATAATCAAGGTCCTGAACAGAAGAGCTTAATCACGTCTCAGTAGCCGTCCAGACTGGTACAGAGAAGAAGCAGGAAGTGTGGATGTTTGATATCCTGCCAGGATGTGATCATCAGTGGGTTCCTGGGAAAGGTCTCCCCTCGTAACACTCCTGTTTACTGCTGCGCTAAAATAGACGGAAACCGAGAAGGTAAGCAGATAAAATTCTGATCTCAGTGACAAACTCCGCTTTTTTATCTGATAAAACATGTTTTTATAAACTAAATATTCCTTGCAACACAATGCGTTGATACTCATCTGTACTTTCCTCCGGAGTCAAACCGAGTCTTTGTGAATTAATTTAAACAAGAGGCGGCTGGAAATTGTCTTCTGTTTTGAATGAATAAATCCAGTTTCAGTCAAGTGTGCGGCTACAAATAAGCAGGAAAAGGTTTCGAGGGCTGTGGCACGAAACAAAGTCGACAGTTCAACCTTTTTACTGGAGCTCTGTGGAATTATTCAGACCCAAACCTGCTCTCGGGTTTTTAATACCACCAGACCTTTCTGCAGCAGAAAAAAAAGCAGAAAGATATAATCCTTTTCCCTGTAAAGAAAAAAAAAAGCCTCCATGGATGAAGCAGCGAATCAAATTATCCTCCTCAGATGGTGTGACCTCAGCCACGCTGTATTCAAGCCTTCTTACCTCCACAATTTAACTGCTGTTCTTTTCTTCCTCCAACAACTTCTTGCCATGCATGAATCACAGGTTAAATGCATTCCTTTCAACGCCGCGCGCCCCGCAGACGGGAATATAATTATGTTTTACAAGTGGACTCTTATCTGTAGCCTCCTTCATTTCCCCTCCGACTCTCCGTGTATTTTGAGGGTTTTTCAGAAGTACTTTACGGTGTTGTCAGGTCGCCGCCGCTCCGTGGAAATGCACCATTGTGCCGCTCAAAAGGTCTCCTCTCTCCGTATCGGCGAGCCAAAAGAAAACACGGTGTAAATAACCTTTATGGAGCGATTCACTTCCTCCGAGTTCAACGCGCTGCGTGAAAACGGCTACATAATACGAGTTAAATGGTTTTCTCACTTTACTTTCTGAGAGCTGAAGCACACGAACGCCACCGACACACAGCAACGCTGCAGTCGTCTGCTCATAGTTGGGGTTTTCTTTATAAATGAAATGAAAGTTAATTAGCTAGAGCACTTGTGTCAAACACGAGGCCCGCGGGCCAAATGTGGCCCGCCACGTCATTTAATGTGGCCCCCGAGAGCTTGTGCATTATTGGCTTAAATTTTAAACCAATATTTTAAGACTTAAAATAAGCTTACATCGCTTTAAAGTGCATATTGATAATAAAACTACATCTCCCATAATGCATTTCGTCATCACTAACAACAGAAATTGATGCACAAGGAAGGCAGTTTCGGGAAAACGAATACAAGTTTGTACCTCAAGGTGAAGAAACAGTTTGTCTTTTGTGTTATGAGGCGGCGTCAGTCGTGAAAGAGTTTAATCTACGTCGATATTTTGACAACAAACACGGAGCTAAGTATGCTAAATTTAGCCTGCAAGAAAAACAAAGAATCACTTCCGCTTCTGAAACCAAGCTAATGGAAACTCTGAGAGCAGGTTTACGACCACAAAACCTGAGTTTAATATAATAAGTTAAATATTAGAAATTTTAACACATAAATATAGAAACAGTTATTTAACAATATAATAAGGCGTAGTCTAATTTATTTTGATTTATATTGCATTTTGTTACATTCATGCTACCAATCTGGCCCTTCGTCAGCAGCCATGATGCTGATGTGGCCCTCAGTGGAAACCAGTCTGACACCCCTGATCTAGAGCCTTTAGGTAACAGGTATTAAATAATTCAGTGTTATGTAATCTATTATGAATAATTATCATAATTATAAGTTATGAAATCTCAACAAATCAGGTTAAAACAAGAGAAAACCCATCAAGTGAGGGCTCAGTCAGGACTGGTTTTAAACGTGAATCCTGTTTACCACCGATACTCCGTCAGTGATCCTCCATCACCTCAGAGACGTTAGCTGAAGAACAAATGAAGCAAAGAGAGACGATACACGATACTCAGCTCATGATACGATATATATCGATATTCATCCTCAGATACATTTACATCATTTTCTGAAAGATTTTAACGGGACAAAGTGATTTTGGTGACATTTTGTGAGTGTTCCAATTACTTTGTTTGAATTAATTGACAGTGCCACAGAGAGGAGAGAAAGGAGGCCTCTGATTGGTCAATTCTACATCCGCGTCATCAAAGAAATGAGGAAGTACCCACATCTGTACGATTCTGGTTCTGAAACTACAAAGACAGCACATATTCTAGTAATTCATGGAGGGAGATAGAGATGAATGTGGGTCTGGATACGGCCGAGACGGTGAGGAAGCGGAAAAACGCAAGAGATACGTTTAGTAAGTTTAGCTAGTTCGTGATTGTCCCTCTCGCGTTGTGGCGTTGAATAACATAGCGGAGACGCGACCTCGGTGAAGTAGATGGAAACTGGTGGCAACAACCGCCGTCACTGTCCAGCGTGGTTTGTTTCGGATCGCGCCGCAACTTCCTGGGCTAGCTCTCAGTTAGCATTAGTTTGTCCGGGTGGTAACGTTTCAGGTGGGCTCGCAGGTTGGTGGTATTTCCAGAGTACTTCACATTTGGACACGGGGGTTTAGAAGGGAGCTTAGAATATCGATACTCGCGGCTGAAATATCGATACTCTCTGGGGAAATAAAATATCGATATATATTGCAGAATCGATAAAATCGCTCAGCCCTAGTGGCAACAGCTAACGTTTCCTCAGTTATGTGTTGATCTGGTCTTTATTTACACCCTGACTTTATAAACTGCATGAAGCTGAAACGGAGCGCATCAGTACCAGCGTCGGTACCAGCGCGTCGGTAGCAGCGAGTCGGTAGCAGCGAGTGGGTACCAACATCGGTAGCAGCGAGTCGGTAGCAGCGAGTCGGTAGCAGCGAGTCGGTACCAGCGAGTCGGTACCAACCTCGGTAGCAGCGAGTCGGTAGCAGCGAGTCGGTAGCAGCGAGTCGGTAGCAGCGAGTCGGTACCAGCGAGCAAGCCAGCGAGCGGGGTAGCAGCGATCGGTAGCAGCGAGTCGGTACCAGCGAGTCGGTAGAACAGCGAGTCGGTAGCAGCGGTCGGTAGCGCAGTCGGTATCAGCGCGAATCGATCAGCAGGGTTAGCAGCGAGCCGGTAGCCAACTCGGTAGCGAGTCGGTAGCAGAGCTCGTACCAAGTCGGTAAGCAAGCGAGTCGGTAGCAGGAGCGGTCGAAGCGAGTCGGTAGCAGCGAGTCGGTAGCAGCGAGACGGTAGCGCGAGTCGTAGAGCGCAGCGTCGGTAGCAGCGAGTCGGTACCAGCGGTACAGCGGTACCCCGAGTCGGTACCAGCGAGTCGGTAGCCAGTCGGTACGCGAGTGTACCAGCGCATCGGTACCAAGCGAGTCGGTACCCCAATCGTACCAGCGCAACCAGCGCGTCGGTACCAGCGCGTCGGTACCAACGTCGGTACCAGCGTCAGTACCAACATCGGTACCAACCCTGGTACCAGCTCGCTCAGTTGGTCCACACACGGCTGCACATTCATGTCATCACCACACATGGAAACCCAGACGGGCTGACGGCGAACGCCTGAGTGCTCCAGGACCGTTCCAGTTCAGCTCCCAGTGTTTCCAGCAGCGGGGCTCTACTGGGCCGGTTCCCAGGTGGAAACACTGCAGCCGTACGGATGTGACAGGTAGAACCGGGTCGGACTGGGTGAGACGCCAGAAAACAGCGTTGAGATGGACATGACAGACAAACACTCACCATGATTGGCCTCTAAATACAGGAAAGACATCTTCACCGCAGAGACAAAGGATGTGACCCGGTTACAATTAGAACAATTACGAGGAAACGTTTACTTCCAAGTGAGCAGGAAGAGGCGTCGGAGGACAGGTGTCTGCAGGTAGGGACGGCTGGACGGGGGGCTTTATCAGCCTGACTTTGTCTAATCAGCTGCTATTGTTAATACCGCTGTATTCCTCATTAGCTGCCATTGTTAACAAGCGTGTTTAATTATGCTCGTTACAAGACTGTTGGCAGAGCTCAAAACAAAATAATATAAAACCCCCCCTCCAACCCTTCTTATTAAAGAGCCCGGACAGCTAAGTAAGAGAGGAGAGAAAATAAGAGAAAATAAAAAGAAATCACGATGGAGACGAGCAGGAATAACGAGTGTAAAGGCTGCAACGAGAAAAAAAAGAGAAAACGAGAAGAAGAAAAAACAAAAGAGACAAAAATAGTCCATGTGAAGCAGCAGAACAAACAGTGTTTTTGTGGAGGGAAATACCTGCCAGGCTGCCACCGCTGATCCCTGGAGAGAAACTCTCCTGACGGCAAGAAAACAAAGAGCGTCAGGAGTCTCAGAGCAGCAGACTAATTATGTCTCTGCTGTTACATAACCTGCTCAAAAAGACTACAAACAAGGTGAGCAGATGATCACACACGCGTTAGCTCTCCAGCTGCTGCCTTCACATCCCGCTGAATTAATGTGACGAGCTGGTGGCTCACCTGCTGCTGTCAGCACCACCTTCAACCTCCAGGGGCTTCAAACAGAGGCCTGAACCCTCAAACAGAGGCCTGAACCTTCAAACAGAGGCCTGAACCTTCAAACAGAGGCCTGAACCCTCAAACAGAGGCCTGAACCTTCAAACAGAGGCCTGAACCTTCAAACAGAGGCCTGAACCTTCAAACAGAGGCCTGAACCTTCAAACAGAGGCCTGAACCTTCAAACAGAGGCCTGAACCTTCAAACAGAGGCCTGAACCTTAAAAAACAGAGGCCTGAACCTTCAAACAGAGGCCTGAACCTTAAAAAACAGAGGCCTGAACCTTCAAACAGAGGCCCAAACCCTCAAACAGAGGCCTGAACCTTAAAAAACAGAGGCCTGAACCCTCAAACAGAGGCCTGAACCTTCAAACAGAGGCCTGACCCTTCAAACAGAGGCCTGAACCTTCAAACAGAGGCCTGAACCTTCAAACAGAGACCTGAACCTTCAAACAGAGGCCTGAACCTTCAAACAGAGGCCTGAACCTTCAAACAGAGGCCTGAACCTTCAAACAGAGGCCTGAACCTTCAAACAGAGGCCTGAACCTTCAAACAAAGGCCTGAACCCTCAAACAGAGGCCTGAACCTTAAAACAGAGGCCTGAACCCTCAAACAGAGGCCTGGACCTTCAAACAGAGGCCTGGACCTTCAAACAGAGACCTGAACCTTCAAACAGAGACCTGAACCCTCAAACAGAGGCCTGGACCTTCAAACAGAGGCCTGGACCTTCAAACAGAGGCCTGGACCTTCAAACAGAGGCCTGAACCTTCAAACAGAGGCTTGAACCTTACAAAAGAGAGGCCTGAACCTTCAAACAGAGGCCTGAACCTTCAAACAGAGGCCTGAACCTTCAAACAGAGGCCTGAACCCTCAAACAGAGGACTGAACTCTCAAACAGAGGCCTGAACCCTCAAACAGAGGCCTGAAACCTTCAAACAGAGGCCTGAACCTTCAAACAGAGGCCTGAACCCTCAAACAGAGGCCTGAGGCCTGAACCTTCAAACAGAGGCCTGAACCTTCAACAGAGGCCTGAACCTCAAAACAGAGGCCTGAACCCTTCAAACAGAGGCCTGAACCTTCAAACAGAGGCCTGAACCTTCAAAAACAGAGGCCTGAACCTTCAAACAGAGGCCTGAACCTTCAAACAGAGGCCTGCCTGAAAACAGAGGCCTGAAAACCTTCAAACAGAGGCCTGAACCCTCAAACAGAGGCCTGGACCTTCAAACAGAGGCCTGAACCTTCAAACAGAGGCCTGAAACCTTCAACAGAGGCCTGAACCCTCAAAAGAGGGCCTGAACCTTCAAACAGAGGCCTGAACCTTCAAACAGAGGCCTTGAACAACCCTGAACCTCCAAACAGAGGCCTGAACCCTCAAACAGAGGCCTGAACCCTCAAACAGAGGCCTGAACCCTCAAACAGAGGCCTGAACCTTCAAACAGAGGCCTGAACCTTCAAACAGAGGCCTGAACCTTCAAACAGAGGCCTGAACCTTCAAACAGAGGCCTGAACCCTCAAACAGAGGCCTGAACCCTCAAAAGAGGACCTCAAACAGAGGCCTGAACCTTCAAAACAGAGGCCTGAACCTTCAAAACAGAGGCCTGACCTTCAAACAGAGGCCTGAAACCCTTCAAACAGAGGCCTGAACCCTCAAACAGAGGCCTGAACCCTTCAAACAGAGGCCTGGACCTTCAAACAGAGGCCTGAAACCCCAAACAGAGGCCTGAACCCTCAAAACAGAGGCCTGAACCTTCAAACAGAGGCCTGAAACCTTCAAACAGAGGCCTGAACCCTCAAACAGAGGCCTGAACCCTCAAACAGAGGCTGGAACAAAACAGAGGCCTGAACCTTCAAACAGAGGCCTGAACCTTCAAACAAACAAGGCCTGAACCTTCAAACAGAGGCCTGAACCCTCAAAACAGAGGACCTCAAAGAGGCCTGAACCTTCAAACAGAGGCCTGAAACCCTCAAACAGAGGCCTGAACCTTCAAACAGAGGCCTGAACCTTCAAACAGAGGCCTGAACCTTCAAACAGAGGCTTGAACCTTAAAAAACAGAGGCCTGGACCTTCAAATAGAGGCCTGAACCTTCAAACAGGGAACCTTCAAACAGAGACCTGAACCCTGAACAAACAGAGGCCTGAACCTTCAAACAGAGGCCTGACCCAGTCTGGATCCAGCGCTACCTGGTCTTGATCCAGCGCTACCTGGTCTGGATCCAGTGCTACCTGGTCTGGATCCAGTGCTACCTGGTCTGGATCCAGTGCTACCTGGTCTGGATCCAGTGCTACCCGGTCTGGATCCAGTGCTACATGGTCTGGATCCAGCGGTACCTGTTCTACGGTACCGTTAGCATCAACAACAACCACCACTAGTACGGACTGGTCCCAACTGTCCACCAATGAAGACGTAGCTGCAGGAACATCAGTCGACTTCGCAGCTCACCTGCATTCAAAACGTCAACTTCACGTCTACGATGACGACAGATTCGTGGAAATATGTTCAGCTACAAACGAGCCAACAGCTGAAGGCTGATAACGAGATCTTTTTATTCTAAACAAAATAAAAACGACTGTGTTCAATAATATCAGTTCATTTATCAAAGATTTAATTTAAACGGACCAGAAACATGAAGAAACATTTATCTGATCTGCATTTTAATCCTGTCTGAAGTCAGAAATGCTGATCTTCATTGTTTCCACCTTTTAGTTTAAAACATCACAGATGACGGTCGTCTCTTCTTTTATCCTGTATTTTTTATTTTTTTCTAAAAAGCACAGCAACCTAATTCTCACGCTGATTTGATCAAGTTGTTTAAATTTCTTCCTGCTCGTCTCACTTTAACGCCCGTGTGGATGAAATGTGCCGTAAAAATTAAATTACCTTGCTGCTAATTCACTTTGGCATTTCCCCTTTAAATAAGTTTTATTTTCTTTTAATTTTTTTTATTTAAGAAGACGCATCACGGGAAGTTTTAATAAGACGCTGACTGGCTTTTCTGAGTTATAAAAATGTCTGAACACGTCTGGGGGGGTGGAGCCTCTTTTAAAACAGGTGTCGCAGGTTTGCACGACCCACTTCACCTGCAGAGGAGTTGAACCTGGGAGGGATGGGGAGGAGAAAAACATGAAGTTTCCTTCGTTTCCAAATCATTTATTAATCATTTATTAATTATTATTAAACATTTATTAATTATTAATAATCATTTATTAATCAGTAACGCAGTCAAACTGGCTCCTAAAGGTGAAGTTAAAACTGCTTTGAAGGAAGCTGCATGAAGACAAACAAAGGTCACGTTTCCTGTTTCCTGCAGGACATTTTCAGTCCACAGAGGAAATAAATAATCCCCAGATGAGTCCAGGAGCCTGTAGCTCATACAGGTGCTTCGATACCTGTATTCAGGTGTCAGTTTTCACAGATAAACCACAGAAATACTTTAATGACACTGCAGAGGAGGATCTGCACCACCGACAGTCTTCTGAGCAGACGTTCATCCCTGCAGCGCCCCCACTGGCAGGAGCCTGAAACACGCAGCCACTCAGGAGTCATTCGCCAACGCCAGGCTCCGCCCCCTCTTCCTGCTCCCTCGGTCTCAGAGGTCAATGGAGGAGCAGCTGGGCATGGGAGAAGCACTCCCGTCTCCAGCTATTATATCATTTCCTGTTCTGTTTCCATTTCCAGTCAACTTCTGTTGCCAAAAGAGAAGTGGGGGGGTGGGGGGGGGGGGTGGGGGGTGGGGGGTTTAAAAAATCACCTTAATTGGCTGTTTCCACTGGGCAGAGAGCGGTAAACCAACAGGGAGCATTTACATCTTCTTCTTAAACGTTGGCGAAAGGGCAGCATCTGTTAGAAAACAGCGAGGCCTGAACCCTGAGCTGAGTCTCACAGGTACGGGAGAGTCAGAGCGGCGAGTCACGGCGGCGAGATAATCAGAGCGGCGCGTCGCCTTTCATCATCCTCCTCGTACCGTTTTAAAACCAGCTGGTATTGATGTGGAACAACCCCCCCCCCCCCCCCCCCGCCCTCCCGAGGCCCCTCCTCGCTGTCATCCTCCCTCCTCTCTGCAGACGGGAAAATGAAGTGGTGTAGCGCTAAATATAAAGTGGCAAACAGAGGGGCTGGTCCTCAAAGAGAGCTGGGGGGGGGGGGGGGGGGGGGGGGGAGGGGGGGGGGGGGGCTCGCTTACCTGATAAAACCACAAAGGTCTCCCCGGAGAGCCCAGGCAGATAATATTATTTTGAGTGGGCACACAATGGTGGAGGTGCTTATGTTAATCCTGACACTTATTTAAAAAAAAAAAAAAAAAAAAAGGGAGCAAATAAGATAAGCTGCTGCCTCAAGGTAAAGAGAAGGAGGGAGGAAGGGGAGGGAGGGAGGGGAGGAGGAAGGAGGGAGGGAGGAGGGAGGGAGGGAGGCCCCACCGCCACCATATTCCTCCTTCAGCCACTTCCTCTTCGCTGAATCCTCGTCCAAGTTTGTGTCACAGAATTAATTTGCATAATTCACACCTACTCGCTAGCCCCTCCCCCAACAAACAAACGAGCTCCTCCTGCAGGAGCGATTCAAACATCTCCGACAGGAAGAGAGGATGAAGATGAGGAGAGGATGAAGATGAGGAGAGGATGAAGATGAAGAGAGGATGAAGATGAAGAGAGGAGCCCCTGGATGAAGAGAGGAGCTCCTGGATGAAGAGAGGATGAAGATGAAGAGAGGAGCCCCTGGATGAAGATGAGGAGAGGAGCTCCTGGATGAAGAGAGGATGAAGATGAAGAGAGGATGAAGATGAGAAGAGGATGAAGATGAGAAAAGGATGAAGATGAGGAGAGGATAATGATGAAGAGATGAAGAGAGGATGAAAATGAAGAGAGGATGAAGATGAAGAGACTCCTGGATGGATAGAAGATGAGATGAAGATGATGAAGATGAAGAGAGAGCTCCTGGATGGAGAGAAGAAGAGAGATGAAGAGAGAAGCTGATGAAGAGAGGATGAAGATGAAGAGAGGAGCTCCTGGATGAAGAGAGGAGCTCCTGGATGGAGAGAAGATGAAGATGAAGAGAGGATGAAAATGAGGAGAGGAGCTCCTGGATGAAGAGAGGATGAAGATGAAGAGAGGAGCTCCTGGATGAAGAGAGGATGAAGATGAAGAAAAGGAGCTCCTGGATGGAGAGAAGATGAAGATGAAGAGAGATGAGAGGAGCTCCTGGATGAAGAGAGGATGAAGATGAAGAGAGGAGCTCCTGGATGGAGAGAAGATGAAGATGAAGAGAGGATGAAAATGAAGAGAGGAGCTCCTGGATGGAGAGAGAGGATGATGAGAGATGAAGAGATGATGAGAGAGGATGAGGATGAAGATGAGATGATGAAGATGAAGATGAGAGAGATAAGCTCCTGGATGAAGAGAGGATGAAGATGAAGAGAGAGAGCTCCTGGATGAAGAGAGGAAAGGATGAAGAGAGAGAGGATGAAGATGAGGAGAGAATGAAGATGAGGAGAGGATGAAGATGAAGAGAGGATGAAGATGAAGAGAGGAGCTCCTGGATGAAGAGAGGATGAAGATGAAGAGAGGATGAACATAAAGAGAGGATGAAGATGAGGAGAGGATGAAGATGAGGAGAGGATGAAGATGAAGAGAGGATGAAGATGAGGAGAGGATGAAGATGAGGAGAGGATGAAGATGAAGAGAGGATGAAGATGAAGAGAGGATGAGAGATGAAGATGAGAGATGAGAAGATGAGATGAGAAGGATGAAGAGAGGATGAGAGGATGAAGATGAAGAGAGAAGCTCCTGGATGAAGAGAGGAGCTTCTGGATGGAGGAAGAAGAGGAGCTGAAACCAACCAAGAATCTCTGCGACCTCTGAACTAGTCACATGATCAAACCTTTACCGAACGTAAACATACTTGTAGCTGCTCTGCCATTGGCTATCGCCTAGCATCTTCCTGGCTATCGCCTAGCATCTTCCCGGCTATCGCCTAGCATCTTCCCGACTATCAGCTAGCATCTTCCCGGCTATCAGCTAGCACCTTCCTGGCTATCAGCTAGCATCTTCCCAGCTATCAGCTAGCACCTTCCCGGCTATCAGCTAGCACCTTCCTGGCTATCAGCTAGCATCTTCCCAGCTATCAGCTAGCATCTTCCCGGCTATCGCCTAGCATCTTCCCGGCTATCGCTTAGCATCTTCCCGGCTATCGCCTAGCATCTTCCCGGCTATAAGCTAGCACCTTCCTGGCTATCAGCTAGCATCTTCCCAGCTATCAGCTAGCATCTTCCTGGCTATCAGCTAGCACCTTCCTGGCTATCAGCTAGCATCTTCCCGACTATCAGCTAGCATCTTCCCGGCTATCAGCTAGCACCTTCCCGGCTATCAGCTAGCATCTTCTCAGCTATCAGCTAGCACCTTCCCGGCTATCAGCTAGCACCTTCCTGGCTATCAGCTAGCATCTTCCCAGCTATCAGCTAGCATCTTCCCGGCTATCGCCTAGCATCTTCCCGGCTATCGCTTAGCATCTTCCCGGCTATCGCCTAGCATCTTCCCGGCTATAAGCTAGCACCTTCCTGGCTATCAGCTAGCATCTTCCCAGCTATCAGCTAGCATCTTCCTGGCTATAAGCTAGCACCTTCCTGGCTATCAGCTAGCATCTTCCCAGCTATCAGCTAGCATCTTCCTGGCTATCAGCTAGCATCTTCCTGGCTATCGCCTAGCATCTTCTGATTTTCAGTAAAATCAGAACCAGAAGGTTCCAGCAGATCCAGTGACCCTGCATAGATGATGGATGGATGACCACCAGAGTGTTTCAGACCCGGATCACCAGCTTCCCGTCCCATCTGGGTTCTTCAGGTCTGATGTTCTGAATGAAGAGCAGAAAGCTGAGCAGCTCCGAACCAATGATCCTCCCTCCGTTCATGTGAGAAGATCATCAGGAAGCTCCTCTGGACCTCAGAAGATCGGAGAACCTGACTGGTTACAGCCTGCATGCTATAAAACACAACGCTAATCATTTCTGAAGCTGCTGCTTAAAAAGAAAAAGAAAAAAAAGAAGCGAGTGTGAAGTGTCCAAGAGAGAAGAAGTCAAAGATTAACTGGTTCTGAGTCGACGCTCCGACTGTTAAATGAGTTCTGGTGTTTGGACGTGGAAGATGGACGCAGAAGTATTCCCCGGCTAATTAGACTCAGTTTTCCATCTCATCCAGAGAGAAACCTCTGAGCCACAACATTATGTGGAAGTTTACCCCCCCCCCCCCCCCCCCACCCCCCCTGCCCCCCCTCCATCTGCTAAATTTGTGCACTGAGGCTTAATTGGGGCCAAATCTTGTCAGAGCTTCTTCTTCTGAGCATCTACCATTAGTTTAGGGAGCAGATCACCACACGGATCCAAACTTATAACAAACCAAAACTTTTCTGTGTTTGCTTCATGGAGAGTCTTTAAAAAAAAAAAAAAGAAAAAAAGAAACACCTTTTGTTGATAAACTCAACTACAACTGGACCTGAAAATGCAGCAGTTTGAGGTTCAGATGAAGGTTTGTGTTTAAAACTGAAGTATTTTCAGAAACGTTGCTGGAGGAAACTTCTAGAACTGGATGTTTCTGAGGTCAGTTCAGGAAAAACACAGCTACTCAAACAAAGACGTCCATCTATTTAGATCCGCTCATGTTTTCACAGCAGAGCAAACATTCAACTTCCGGGGTTTTCTACAGTTTCTACAAGCTGTCTGTCTAGTTGGACCGTAAAAAAAAAAAGATGATTTTTTTAAAGGGCAGATCTGTAAAAACTGCAGTTTATCCAACGCTCCTGCAACTCTGGAGATGCTTTTCTATCCAGCTCAGATGTTAGAAGAAGTTCCTGCACTTCCCTAACCCCTAACCCCTAACCCTAAACCCTAAACCCCTAATCCCTAACCCTGAACCCCTAACCCTAAACCCCTAATCCCTAACCCTAAACCCCTAACCCTAAACCCTAAAACTAACCCCTAACGCTAAACCCCTAATCCCTAACACTAAACCCTAACCCCTTTCCCTAAACCCTAATCCCTAACCCTAAACCCCTAATCCCTAACCCTAAACCCCTAATCCCTAACCCTAAACCCCTAACCCCTAATGCCTAACCCTAAACCCTATCTCTAAACCCCTAATCCCTAACCCTAAACCCCTAATCCCTAACCCTAAACCCTAACCCCTATCCCTAAACCCTAACCCCTATCCCTAAACCCCTAATCCCTAACCCTCATACTGGGCCTGCAGCCCCAACTGACCACCGATTCAAGACGCTGGTGTTCCCAGGAAGAGAAGAGAGTTGTATCTTGGCATCTTCAAAGCCTTTTAGATCTTTTAAGAAGGACGGAGGTCAAGAAGGGAAATTGTTCTGGGAAGGTGTTGCAGGAAATGGACATTTATGAACAAATGAAACCAATCTAGTAAACATCCCAGGTTCATCATGTCAGCAAGATCCAGTCCAAGTCATGAAAGAAAAATCTGAGTCCGGTCCATCCATCATCTTTATAAACGTGTGCAGAGTCTTAAAACAGCTGGTGTTTGGAGTAACTCCTCCTCATGTTACTCCTTTTATTCGTCCAGCAGGCCGTCGCTCCTCACTGATAATGAAGCTGTCAATCATCTCCATCTTCTTCTCTTCTTCTCCTCTTTCTCTAAACCTCCTCTTTGGAGGTTAGATGTTCTGGAGATGCTCTCTACAGAACATCTAACCTGATCTGTAGCGCTGTAGCGATACACCAATCTACCGATACGATACACGATATTCGGCTCACGGTACGATATATATCGATATTCACCTTACGATACATTTACATCATTTTCTGAAAGATTTTAAAGTGATTTTGGTGACATCTTGTGAGTGTTCCAGTGACTTAGTTTGAATTAATTGAACTGAAAGCATCAATTACACATTATATGGCTGTAAACGCTGGACAAAATGAATAAAAGATTTGTTGAGAAAATAGTTCCATTTATTTAAACAGTGCAAACGAGGGTTTAGAAAGAAGCTTAGAATATTGATTCCGGCGGCTGAAAAGTCGATACTCTCTGGAGAAATAAAATATCGATATATATCGCAGAATCGATAAAATCACTGCTGTTTCTGATCTGGTTCTGAATTATTTTAGTGCTTTAGCGGCGTTTTTACAGCGTCAGACCAGATAAAAGCTCTCCCATGAAGCCTCGTGTTTGCAGATTTCCCATCAACGCTGATAAAACGTTACGACTGAAACGACGTCGGTGAATCTCTGAATCTCTTTCAGACGTTAAAACCGCTCTTTTTATTTGTTTAACACAAACTGACGCGTCTTGTTTTGTTCAGAGCTGTCGGAGTTTGAAACGCGTCCTCCCAGGGTTCAGCGGCACTTTTCCCGCTCACCGTGATAGCTGTGCATTAATGTCACTCACCCGCAGCGCACGTGCGCGCGCACGCAGAGATAAATATAGAGCCGACTATTTCAGTCTGGGGATCGTGTTGGAAAACACGCCGTCGCTATAGGAGCCGCGCTGCTGCACAGCTGAGCACTTCACAGCTTTGCATTTGTGTGTCCACACACACACACACACACACACACACAATTACTGAGATTATTCACTGTCCACACACATGTTTGTTATGGTTCGCCTGTAGGTGCAAACGTCCACGCACACGCAGGTCTGCTTCACGTTAAAGCCTCATATTTACGTCTGACGCGGCGGCGTTATAATCTCCCGGCGCATTTACATAACATATATTACCCCGCCGTGTTGACCGCCGAGTAAGTACTCAAGCTCATCCCGGCCCCCTTTTTCATATTTACAGCGTGACTGATTTAAGATGGACTGATTGTGGGGATTTAATTACGGGGGACACAATGGCCACACAATCCTGTTTTCTTCTCCGCCCCTCTTGCGAGGCGCTGACACGCCGCACACTCGGCTGCACACCGCCGAGGAATGTTTTACACTCCAAATGAGCTGCGCTTGCAGAAGAATTTAATTTGATCTGCTGCTGTAATTGTGCTCTCTCACAAAAAAAAAAAAGGGAGAGAAAGAAAAAGAAGAGTGGTGGTGGAGGGTGGGGGGCTGAGGGGGAGGGCGGGGGTGGGGGGGGGGTCACAGTGCGTGCAACTTTAAAATGTAATATGCACAAAAAGTAAATTAACTCAAGAGGAGAGGCTCTTGTGATGTGTTGACACTTGCTCTGGCTGGAAGAGTGGGGGGGGGGGAGGGGGGGGGGAAAGAAAATGGCCGTGATAAAACACCACAAAGAAAAGCGTTATGAATTTTATTAATGACTTGCAAGACAGTATGCAAAACATCAAAGGTCCACGGGAAAGATTAATGACCCTGTGTGAGACTGTTTAATTACCTCCAGCTAATTAGATTCTTGACCAAAATTTTTAATATCTGCGTCGGCGCTCGACGCCTAATTGAGATTCCACCGTATTTATCAATCTTTCACGAAAAAAAAGGAAAGAAAGCAAAAAGAAAAAGCTTTCGTTTGTGGACATTTTGTTTTCCTGCAGCTTTTTACGTTAAGTTTTTAACGCAGAAATGTGGAAAAGCTTCCAGAAAAAGAGGGAAATAAAGGTGGTGGTGGGGGGGGGGGGGGGGGTGTTTACTCACCAACAGGAGGGGGGGAGGGGGGGGGGGGGGGCTCCTATCAACCTGATCTGGTTTCTAATGAAGTGTGTTTGCTAATAAACAGACATAAGTCTCTTATCTGGACCTGAGCTCCATCTACGTCTCCTTCCTCCTTCCTCCTCTCCTTCCTCGTCTCCTTCCTCGTCTCCTTCCTCCCCTCCGTCGGATAATCCCGCCGCTGTTTACCAGCGCCGGCTCCATCTGAACCATCAGCTTTGAACTTCCAGCTCCTATTATCTGCCCTGCGTCCCCCCGTTGTTGCTGTTGCTGCTGTTGTTGTTGTCGTGGCGGCTGCTGCAATAATTGCGGCGGGATTATCGCAGTGAAGTCAGAGACGAGTCGTCCTCTGGGTTCCGGGCTTTTCCGTCCACCTCCTCCGCGGCCGTTTGCTCGTTTCAGCATCTCTGAAAACTTCTAGTTCATTATGAGACGTGTTTGGAGCAGAAGCTGATCACGAACGTCCACCAGAACCCGTCTGGTCTTAAAATCTGACCTGTGATCAGATCTGACCTCTGAGCAAACAGGTAACAACTCACCTGCTCACAGACTGACATTCCCGGACCTTAATAAAATAAAATAAATGAACTCTGGTGCACAAGGAGCCTTTATGAAACATTAAATTCATTAGATTCAAATGTTTGACATTTAAACAACATGCTACTTTTATAACTATTTCTGGATGTTTTTCAATCATGTCAAAAACAGCGTTTACAGTCAGAAAAAATTATTAGACCAGCTTGTTTTCTTCAGTTTCTTGTTCATTTTAATGCCTGGTACAACTAAAGGTACATTTGTTTGGACAAACATAACGATAACCACAAAGATTGCTCATAAGAGTTTTATTTAAGAGCTGATATCTTACTATTTTCCATGGTTTTCTTGATTATAACCTAAATCACTTAAGTTTTTACATCAATAGCTATGGCGTTGTACTGCCAAAAACACTGCTTTTATGTATTCAGTGTTTTCTTTCTGTCTGTTTTAGTCACATGATGACGTTTAGTGGTACCAGGTATTAAAATGAACAAGAAAGTGAAGAAAAAATAGTGGTCTAATAAATTTTTCCATGACTGTAACTAAAATTAAATAAATGCACTCAGGTGCACGAGGATGCTGTTAAAGAATCTGAGCCTTTTTGAAACATTAACTTCATTAAATTCAACTGTTTGAAATTTAAACAACATGCTACTTTTTATAACTATTTCTGGATGTTTTTCAATCATGTCAAAAACAGTATTTATGGTCCTGATCAGTGACAATAATAATGTTTTTTTATTATTATTATTATTACATTAGGTGGTCATTGTGCTTTTAGTCTTAAAGTTCTTAGAGAAACTAATCATACAGTCATTTAAAAAAATTATTAGACCACCATTTTTTCTTCACTTTCTTGTTCATTTTAATACCTGGTACCACTAAACGTCATCATGTGACTAAAACAGACAGAAAAGAAAACACTGAATGCATAAAAGCAGTGTTTTTGGCAGTACAACGCCATAGCTATTGATGTAAAAACTTAAGTGATTTAGGTCATTAAATACCATTAAATACCAGGCATTAAAATGAACAAGAAACTGAAGAAAACAAGGTGGTCTGATAATTTTTTCCATGACTGTAGATGTATCCATCCATCCCTGTCCTCTACTGTCGTCTCCATCCATCCCTGTTCTCTCCTGTCCTCTCCTGTCGTCTCATCTCCTCAGCTCCTGTCCTCTCCTGTCCTCTCCTGTCCTCTCCTGTCGTCTCCTGTCCTCTCCTGTCGTCTCATCTCCTCAGCTCCTGTCCTCTCCTGTCCTCTCCTGTCGTCTCATCTCCTCAGCTCCTGTCCTCCAGGACCAGATGCTCCACAGCAGCCATGCACAGCACCATCTGCTGGCCGGGCGGCTGCGCTACGCGGCAGCTAACGAGCCCCGGCAGCCCCGCAGCAGCTCGCTGTGAAGTCACATCGCTGTGTCAAGTTTCACAACACTAGTTTGAGAGCGGGTTAAGCCTTAATTAGCCTGAATTCGTTATGAAGATGTATCTAAAAGGGCCTCGTTCCCCCTTGATACCTCTCATTTTCTCCCGACCCCGTCTTCCCGCTTCTTCTCTCACTTTACTTTCCGTCCGTTTCCCGCTCTGTTTCAACATCAGGGCGTACTCGACGCCTCGTTCTTCCTCTCCCTCCATCTGTCTCCACGTCTCTCTTTAAAGAGCGAGATCTAAATAGGAGTGGATCACCTCCCTCGCCGGCGTTTCATTAGAGGCAATTAGAAAGCCGACGCTGCGGCGTCCCATAAGGCTGGATGGGGAGCGGCGAGGCGCCGGCCGCATTAGCTCGCCGAGATGAAGCGCGCATGACAACGCTTTCATCAACGGGCGACAATTCCTCGCCGACATCTTTGAGCCGAGTGTCAGAGGTACCATTCTGACAATTATGACAATTAACACTGTCAAAATAAAGCCATTAGTTTAGCGAGGGGGCAAACCGATGCACTTAATTACAGGGTTTTCTGTCAAAACGGATTCCCTTCAGAACATTTACAAAATGGGGAGAAAAATGCAATAAGCTGAACGTATGGTGGGGGGGGCGGCGGGGTGAAACGTGGCATCTGCCAGCGTGTTAACGCTAGCCTGGTCCACGTAGCTTCCTGCTGGATAGCATAGTGGCGTCGCATCGGTTAGGGGACGTGGGACAGATAAAGGTCCAAACGTCCGCTGGAGAGGACCAAACTGATTTATTCACTTTAACACATGAAACCCGGCATTGCACCGTTCAGGCTGTTTCAGGTAACTCTCAGGTAACTTCCTGTTCAAACATGTTTCACTTTCAGAAACCAGGTGATTCATCAGAGATGAGTTTGATCATCATCAGGTTCTTCTGCAGCTTTTACAGCCGGTTCACAAACGGTTCCACTCAAGTGAGATTTTGAAAATATACACTCCCTCCCTCCTCCCAAAGGCTCCGCCTCCTCCTCTTCAGCCCACCCCTCGAAACCACGCCTTCATACGATTCACGACTACACGGAAGTTCACGAGCGCTCACATCGATTTGCCAACAACAAGTAGCATCAGAGCGGCTGGCTAACTTCAAGCCACGGCGTCTTCTCCGTCAAGGCTAAAAACAGCCTAGCTAACGGTGTCACACATAGTACTGTAGCCTAGTTGACAGAGTTGGTAGCTTAGCAAAACATGCTAAACATTTTCTCACTGACTGGGTGAATAGTTGTGATTCAGTATGGAATGGACTCCCGGACAGAATAAAGACAATTCCAGATTATATAATTTCTTCACATGCAGTCAAAAATTGGCTGCTCAGCAACCAGTCTTGCTCACATTAAGGGGCTCATTTTATTCTCGCATTATTCTGTACAGGATGCATTGTAAAGAGTAGTCATTTTTATTGTTTTTTTAAGCTATTGTAAATTTATCCAATTGTTTTTGCGATTTTATTTTGTTGTATTTTATGTTCTTTGCCTTCTTGTCTTACTGTTTATCTGTGTTAAGGACTACAGATGGAAATTAGCTTGGTGCTAAATCTGGTGCAGCCATCTTTTTAATGCCACTGCACATGGTCCTTTAAATAAATAAATAAATAAAATAAATAAATAAATAATAGGCCTACAATACCCGTAACCCATCAGTATGTTGAAATATATAATCAGAACGGCACCATCTTAGCTATCCAGCAGAAACTGGGCCACCACGGCGTCGGTCTGGAGCCCCTTCTCATTTTTTAGCTGGCGCCAGCGCTGGAAAGCCGTACCGATAACCACTCTGGTTCTGTTTGGTTCTTCGGTTAGCTTCCGCATGGCTGTTGCTAATGTTCTGCTACCGATTTCTCTTGTTCTTCTTCATTTCAGCTGTTTAGTTCTTCTTAGCTTCGGTTGCTTCAGTTTAGCTTCAGTTAGCTTCTTCGCAGTTGCTGTTTCTTCGGTTAGCTTCACTCTTGTTCTGTTTGGTTCTTCGGTTAGCTTCCACATGGCTGTTGCTAACCAATAACCACTCTTGTTCTGTTTGGTTCTTCAGCTAGCTTCCGCATGACTGTTGCTAACCGATAACCACTCTTGTTCTGTTTGGTTTTTCGGTTAGCTTCAGTTAGCTTCGGTTAGCTTCAGTTAGCTTCCGCATGGCTGTTGCTTTTTCAACAACAGTTTTCCCTTAGATTTTGCTGCCGGTTGACGTCTTCTTCTCTGCCATTGTTGCAACGAAATAATCTGTGCGAGCTAGCTTGATTTCTGGCTGCGTCCGCTCACCTGATTGCCAGAGCTGATGGACGTATTAGGCAGCCAATAAAGGTAAAGATGATCAGTACATTGATTGGTCAGAGTTTTCTTTTTTTTTTTTTTGCAAACATTTTATTTCAGTGGGTGTAATGGGAATGTGAAAAGGTTTTCAGGCAATATTCTAAAAAGTGCTGCAAAAAATCATACCTTTAAAATTAATTAGTTAACAAGGAACAGCGTCATGTTTCCCACAAATGTGCCAACCGTCTAGACATCCGAACACAGCGACCGTGCTGATATTGATCATGCTGATCGGCCAGTTTTCAGTCAACCTGCAGGTGAACTGATTTATTTCAGTAATAAAACCATAAATGTAGCCTTTATCAGTGACCTCGGGGGCGTTTTTACGCGGCTCTTCCCTGGTTTTAATGTCAGCAGCAACAACTCCAGATCTCCAGAGTTCCTGCCAGTCCCACAGAACAACTAAAATAAAACCGTGAAAACATTGTAGGACCGAGGGGTTTTTTTTTCCACCTTTAAAATATGCAGCACCTCCCATCTGTCCGCGGACGCTCCGGGGGAATCTGCTCGGCTCCGACGCTCCGATGTGAAAATACAATTACACAATCTCCAGGGAAACCGCGGCCTGTCACATTATATTTACCTTAGGTCACAGCGAACGCCGAGTTGTTTCTGTGCATCTATCCATCCATCCATCAACGCAGAAACCTTGTGAGTGGATGAGGTCACTCTCCGGCGGAGGGAGCGCCGGCGCTAAGTGCTGCTCCGCCTGTGAAACAGCACCACCAGATCTGTTTAAGTGACAGTCGGGGCATGTTTTATGGCGTGTACCTGTTCTCGGGCCTCCGGCGCCAATCACAATCACATTTCAGCGAGCTCAGGCCCTGGCGGGAATCATGAGGTAGCGCTAGCGTCACGCTCGTGTGATTTCAGTCAAAACTGACCGCGAGCGCGGCGGGATGGATGAGCGCCGAACGGCGTCGTCCTGCAGCCGCCGAGGCAGATGGAGGCGTCCGTCCAGCACGCCGCCATGACTGGAAACTTCAGATCAGAAACGGTACTGCTTCCAGTTTTAATGACGTCCACGTTTATTTCTCAGTTACAGAAGATTCAAAACAAAACCAGGAAGTTTGTCTTGAACCTAAACAGGACAGATGAACTTCTTATCTGACATTTCTGCTTCGTCCTGATCACCATGTGGTTTTGTTTTGTGCACGTATGACCTTTAATCTGGTGGATGACGACCTCAGATCACTGAAACTAGTGCTGGGTGGTACGACCAAAAATTTATATCACCGTATTTTTCAAAATTATATCGGTTTCACAATATATATATATATATATCGGTTTTTTTTTTTTGAAGGCACAACTGGGTGTTAACCACATTTTCTAATAATTTAGAGGAATTGCTGCAGTAAATTGTCTTATAATGACCTATTTTACTGTCACGAGGAGTGAAATATTGTAGAAAAACATTCATATCTACACTAGTATTAATACAGGTTTGCATGGCCTCACAAAATGATGCTATTCACAAAGAGGTGGCACTCGTTATTCTGATTAAGAGAAGGAATCAGAATGATTAAAAAACAATTGAAAAAACATTTTTTGTAAAAAATCAACATTAACTACACAGTGTAAACAGCTTTCTCGAGATATTTCAACAAATAAATAGTCAACAAAGTATACAACTTGCAATATTGAAGTTTTGAAAAAAAAAAAGGATTATCCTGTAGCAGCATATAAAGCAGCAGATTGCTGGTGTAGCCTCCCGCGGCTACAACTTTAGCTCGGCAACATTTGCAGATTTATGTATTATTTGCGTTTACATGGGAAGTTTAATTCCTCTTTAATTCAGAATTAAGTTAAAGCCGAATAAAAGTTACCATGTAAACACTTAATTCCATATGAAAATATCAATTCCAAATTAAACTTAATTCCGAAGTAAGTGGCTGGTTTATTCCCATTTTAATTCCGAATTAAATAATTCCGCGATCATGTAAACACTCATTCCTGTTTAAATTAATTCCGGTCTTTCTGCGCATGCTAGTTCTCTTGCCCTTCTGTCGCGATGACGCTTATATTCCGCGCTGGGCTTGTTTTCAAAACAAAGTTTCAAAATGGCAGCACGCAGTAAACGGTGTTCAAGAGCAGAGACGATTTATTTAATAAATATCTTGGAGGAACTGGAAATAATTAAAAGAACAGATGGCAGGAAACATAAAAATTGTGAGCTTTTCAAAGTTGTAGCGGCCAGGTTAAATGAAGAAGGTTTCACAGATAGAGACGCCACCCAGGTCAAAAATAAGTGGAATGTTGTTGCTAACCGAGTTAGCTAAGTTTGTTTTCTTCCAGTAGATCGTAAAGACGTCCGCCCCTCCCCATCCAATCAGAACCCTTCCCAACCCCCAGACCTAAAGCGGAGTAGGATAAAGCCGAACAAACGTGTTTTCCATTTAAACCTTAATTCGGAATTACTATTTCCATGTAAACTGGAAGGAAAATAGTTTAATTTGGAATTATTTAATTCCTATTTATTAATTCCAAATTAAAAAACATCATGTAACCGCAGCCAATGTAGTTTGTTGGACGTCGTCTTTTTTAAATCCACGGCTCCTGGTTCAGGAAGAAGTTCCTCAGTCTCATGTTGCCATTCTGGAGCTTCCACTCCGGGACTTTCTCTGTTAGCATCCATCACCGTTTAACCAGAAACTAGTAGCGTGTTGAGCCTCCAGTGCAACTGCAAAACAGTCCCCTGTCAAACAATGTTCTGCGGCACTTACGTTCCGCCGCGCGCCGTTCTAAACGTTGTGTACGCTACAGTACATACTCACCGGTGTTACGGTATATGAACAATAAACACCGGTATTCAGTATGAACCGGTTTACCGCCCAGCACTACCTGATACCTGGATACTCTGTCTGGATATCAGTCCGTCACCTGGACGAATAGAAACTTTATTTTATTTCACAAAGGGCCAACTTTCAGCGCTCTCATCTGTGGTGAAGTTTTGTTTCTTTTTAAGGAGATGACGGGCGTCGGCTGTTAATTATAAACTCCTTCTCCATCACACTTATTCCTATAAAAACATCAGTCTTTCCACTGGCACTCGTTTCTTTCCATCCACCTCTCTTCTCGCTCCGTCTCCCACATCAGTAACTCCTTCGCTCTCGCGCTCCAGAAGACGACGCTTCAGCTTTTCAGCGAACCGTCGTTATTTACGTAAAAGAACCGTAACTGTAACCCTTTCTGTTATGATAAAGACATTTATAACATTTATGTATTCAACACATGAGGAATCAATAACCTCCACTTTGTCAACAGTACTGAAAAACTTCCTCAGTTAAACCCCCCCCAACACGCCGCCGCCCCGCCCACGGGTCGGGCTGGTTCGGGGACCCGCCGCCCTCACGAAGCATCGGACGATGAAATCGCAATTTCAAAACACGAGACCGAAGCTTTTCCGGGTCGGCGAGGAGCGCTCACTTCACTTCGGGCCCGCTCCAGTTCGTTTGCAATTAATGATCTCCAAACAAATAAAGCGAGAAAAAGTGGGGGATATAATTGATTGGAACTTTAACTCCGGTGACGTCTGCAGCATCAGCACCAGCAGCTCAGTGGGAACCAGCCAGTTTACGACCACCGTCGCCTCAACCTCAACTCATTATTCTGCAGAGCATATGTGCTCGCGAGTATTACTGGAATAAAATAACGGAGCAGTTTGACTTCACGGTGTTTGAGTACGACAGTAATTTACAGCTTCAAACTGTTCAGAACAGAGAAAATTAACTTCTGGTTAAACTCAATTCAAACAAGTTCAGACAAACTGAATTAAAGAATCAGTTCTGCTCGACAGAAAGCGCTTCTCCGTATGTTTCCTTTAAAATTGTGTGTCATTCAATCATTCCAATCTGATTTCCTGAATTAATCCATATCTGGGGGAAATCAGCGAGTCTTTAAATCAGAGTACTTTGAGTCGGAGGATCGACGCCGCTGCTGCCGGTGCTTCTCTTATCAAGCGATGAGTCCCGTCAGATAAGGATGGCAGCCCTTCGCTTCGAGCATCAACTTAACGAATGGAGATGTTCTCCATCACGCCAACCGCTTATTGTATTTCACAGGAACACAATGCAATTTGTATTATTTCTGTGCCGCACATCAAAAGGAAGTGGGCCGAGCGCGATGACTCACTGCACTGAAAACGCTCTGTTTCCAATCGAAGAAAATCAGATCTGCGTCTTCGTTCGTCTGTCTCTTTGATAAGGACGTGAGCAGTGGCGGTAAAAGGCCGGAGACGTTTGACTAAAGCAGCGGCGTTGGGCGTCGGTTTATCGATACATGACATCATCTGCCCCCAGACGTCTCGCTGCCTGTCACACTGGTGGCACCGGATTTAAAAGGGAAGAAGAAGAAGAGAGAAATGCCTGTTTGTCTCATTAGAGACATCTGGGGACAGTTGGTCTCCGTCCATGTGTGGAGAAGGAAACTAACTTCTGACAAACGCAGCATTCAGAGAGCAATTAAAACAGCAACGCGACGACAGAATAACGAGCTGAAAACGAAGCAAATGTCTTCATCAAATCTGACGAAGCTTAAGTAGAACGATTAAATCAGAGAGGAGTCGTTTCTGAAAAACGACAACATCTGGAAGACAAAACTTCATCAAAGTGGAAGTTCCAACTAAAGACCTGAATGGGGACATGTCCATGTTTGATGAGATCAGATGGGTCCAGGATGAGCCACAGATCCAGAGAACATGAGACGACCTGGGAAGACCAAGAGACGACCTGAGAGGACCAAGGGACGACCTGAGAGGACCAAGAGAAGACCTGAGAGGACCAAGGGACGACCTGAGAGGACCAAGGGACGACCTGAGAGGACCAAGGGACGACCTGAGAGGACCAAGACCTGAGAAGACCAAGGACGGCGACCTGAGAAGACCAAGGAACGCCGTGAAAAGACCAAATGACGACCTGAGAGGACCAAGAGACGACCTGAGGGGACAGAGGGACGACCTGAGAGGACCGAGGGACGACCTGAGAGGACCAAGAGAAGACCTGAGAGGACCAAGGGACGACCTGAGAGGACCAAGGGACGACCTGAGAGGACCAAGAGACGACCTGAGAGGACCAAGAGAAGACCTGAGAGGACCAAGGGACGACCTGAGAGGACCAAGGGACAACCTGAGAGGACCAAGGGACGACCTGAGAGGACCAAGGGACGACCTGAGAAGACCAAGGACGACCTGAGAAGACCAAGGGACGGACCTGAGAGGACCAAGGGACGACCTGAGACCTGAGAGGACCAAGACGAGAGACCAAGGAACGACGTGAAAAGACCAAGTGACGACCTGAGAGGACCAAAAGACGACCTGAGAGGACCAAGGGACGACCTGAGAGGACCAAGGGACGACCTGAGAAGACAAAGGGAGGACCTGAAAAGACCAAGGGATGACCTGAGAGGACCAATAGAAGACCTGAGAGGACCAAGGTAACCCTGAGAGGACCAAGGGACGGCCTGAGAGGACCAAGGGACGACCTGAGAGGACCAAGGGACGACCTGAGAGGACCAAGGGACAACCTGAGAAGACCAAGGAACGCCGTGAAAAGACCAAATGACGACCTGAGAGGACCAAGGGAGACCTGAGAGGACCACGTGAAAAGACCAAGGACGACCTGAGAGGACCAAGGGACGACCACCAAGGACCAACCCCCGAGAAGAGGGACAAGAGGGGACAAGGCTGAGAGACAAAGGACAACCTGAGAGACCAAGAGAAGACGAGAGGACCTGAGAGGACCAAGGGACGACCTGAGAACCAAGGGACGACCTGAGAAGACCAAGGGACGACCTGAGAGGACAAAGGGACGACCTAAGAGGACCAAGGGACGACCTGAGAAGACCAAGGGACGACCTGAGAGGACCACGGGACGACCTGAGAAGACCAAGGACAACCTGAGAGGACCAAGGACGACCTGAGAGGACCAAGGACGACCTGAGAGGACCAAGGACGACCTGAGAGGACCAAGGGACGACCTGAGAGGACCAAGGACGACCTGAGAGGACCACGGGACGACCTGAGAGGACCAAGGGACGACCTGAGAGGACCAAGGGACGACCCGAGAGGACCAAGAGACGACCTGAGAAGACCAAGGGACGATCTGAGAGGACCAAGAGATGACCTGAAAAGACCAATGGGACGACCTGAAATGACCAAAGGACGACCTGAGAGGACCAAGGGACGACCTAACTTTAAAAAAGGCTAATATTTCTACCAATAGTTTATCATAAGAATCAATTCAAATGTTGTTGAGACAAGGAGACACCAAGATCATCTCCTGATGACGCCACCTTCAGTTCAAAGATGCTAATCTAGAATGAAACTCTAGACAAACATCTGCAGTTCACCTGGACCAGTCCACCTCTGAGACCGTTTTCAGAGCGGTTCGGTCCGGTTCGGTCCGGTTCAGTCCAGCCGACCCTCAGAACCTCCACGTCCTGTTGGGTTTCAGGTTTCAGGTTTCAGGTGAAAGATCTCAGCGTGATTAGCAGAAGGGACGATGACGACCACGTTTATCAAAACAAACATCTGACGGGGACGAGCTAACGACCGTCAACAGGCTAAATGTGAGTAAACTGTGAACCGACCCAGATAGAAGACAGAACCAGGGACTCGTCTTGTTTCTGTGTTTTGATTAAAATATTTATTTAGTATCTCATCACTTCTGTTTTGTTGCTCTAAGAGAAAGCGTCCCAGCGCCGTGTTGTGGTTGGCTGCGCTCTGCGGCCGCTACGAGCAGCCCCATGACCGGCCGCTGGCCGGGGCGGGACGCCGCGGAAAGTCCCCCCCCCTCCCCCCTCCACCAACAAAGATGCTCTTGTGTGTTTTGTTTGGGTTTGGCAGTTGTGTTGAATCTGTCATCGTTCGTGAGGAATCATACACATCCCATTATCGCTGTGGAAAATTCTTCTGTGCGACCATGTGATCTGGACCCGTAATAAATCTCCAAAAAGAGCCTTTTCTCAAGCATGTTTGCATACCAAGACCTTCCTTGTTAAACTTTTGGCTTCGACTTCTTCAGTCACGTCCAACTAGAAAAAAAACAAAAACAAATGCCTGCATGATTCAAAGCTGCAGTCAGAAACAGCGCTGATGCTTCTGCTGCGTTAGCGACGACGGGCGCTAAAAAACATTTTAATCAACATAATAGTGAAGCTCTCCTGGAGTTTCCCTCCTTTTCTGCTCTAATCCATCCATCCATCCATCACTGGGTGTGAATGATCGTGAGAATTCATCACGCCGTCGTTCCTCCAGACCAGATCCCTCTAAACCGTGAACGTACAAAGATGCTGGGAAGTTAGCGGCGCTCGTTAGCCGTCAGCTGACGGCGCGCTCGTCCGGCTGTTTGTGACTCCGCTGATGCATTTTTCTGAAAACAGCAGGAGCCTCGAACTGCAGCAAACCTGCAGCAGATTATGCTGCCCCCCCCCCCCCCCCCCCTCCCCCCCTCACTGGGAGTAATTTTGATGATAAACCGTGACACTGGTGCGTTAGCCTCAAATGAAATTACATCCAGAAAAGAAAAAGAAGAGCAGACTTGGTGGCCAGTTTTTCTAAACTCATGGATGTGAGTGAACAGATACTGAATCATTGCCTTTAAAATGAACTTTTAAATTTAATTTGTTTAGTTTTTCACTTATAAATTATTATTACTTAGCACGTGTAGCGTATCTGGTAATAAAGTTGACCTGATACTTAACTGAACATGAAAACCAACAGTCTTGAGTTTTGAGGTCCGGGTCGACGCCAGGCTCTCCGGGGGGTCCAGCGCCACCCGTGACCCTCTCCCGCTCTGCGCCCGTCAGTCGGAGGCGTTGGCACCAGAGGGCAGGATTTCAAAGGCAGGTCGCACCGCGCCCGTTGACACCGCGGCGGCGGCGGCGGCACGACTGGAACCGCATTGTGTTTGCACA
>JAGFBZ010002514.1:0-130363 GCA_018398805.1 Hirundichthys speculiger
TTGGGCGTCCAGCACTGTCCTTTAATCTTCCACACCACCTGCTCAGAGGAATAGAAGGAAACCTTTACCCATTGTATGTCATGTATTATTACAAAATAAAGTTTTCTTAGGAAAAAATAATCATGAACAAAATCTAAATCACAAGTCCAATTCTCTTTAACCACATTAACCTCTTGGAGTTAGATTTTGGATACTGCAATTTCCTTTTTCATAACATTATCGACTCTTTTTTTTTTTTTTTTTAACACACATGGGACCACCAGTAAGTTACACTGAGCAGCCTAACGGGGCAAGGCTATCATGGCTGAACATGTCACTGCATAACGATAATTTGGGAACAAAAATGACACACCAGGTCCTGGGACTGACCAGAAATTAACCTTACAGTAACAGACACAAACCGACCCGCAAATAACGCGAGCTGCGATGCATCAGACACATGTTTTACTCTGAAGCCACTTGAAAATGATAACGTTACCTCCATGTAAACTTATACCTTTTTTTTTTTTTTTTTTTTTACACACACATGGGACCACCAGTAAGTTACACTGAGCAGCCTAACGGGGCAAGGCTATCATGGCTGAACATGTCACTGCATAACGATAATTTGGGAACAAAAATGACACACCAGGTCCTGGGACTGACCAGAAATTAACATTACAGTAACAGACACAAACCGACCCGCAAATAACGCGAGCCGCGATGCATCAGACACACGTTTTACTCTGAAGCCACTTGGAAATGATAACGTTACCTCCATGTAAACTTATACCTCACAATGTAGCTCTAACGATGGTTAAACATTGGCAACGCATAAAAACTGGACACACAAGTTTGACTTCAAATAAGCAGGTTAAGGTTGTGTGTCGCTCAGAGTTCAAGCTCATTAACGTCCCGTCAGAGTTAATTAGACCAGATGGCGCTCCGACGTAAAAGTTATAAAATGATGAAAAATACATCAAACACTTATTAAACAGCCTGGTCACGTTAGCTAAATAATAATTATAAAACCAAAAGACTTTGACAGGATAGTTCATGGATTCTTTGCAAGTTACTGTTAATTTAACGATACATTGGTGCTTTGCAGACAGCCAAAACATGACAAAAAATATCTAACATTATATGTGATAAACGCGAAAGTTTTACCGTGGCGTTTTCCACCAAATTCAATTAATGAACATATATTACTGTTAATTTAGCGCCACGTTTGCTAGCTTAACTTCATCTGTGTGGCGCGGTCTGTGGAACCACGATGTCTAAGAAACAATTTGCAGCTTGTTTACTCGCTTATTTTTGCATTATATTGACGAAACTACCAAATATAAAGTAATTAAACGTAGAAATAGTACTTGAGAAAGGTAAAATAGGAATTTATTCTTACCTCCGAGAGCTCATAAGATGGCGGCCAGCAGAAAGCAGAGGGAGAAATATTGTGGGTGGGGCTTCAACCGGTTTGAACTGCACCTGCTCCCGAGTTGAAATTCAACTCCAGATATTTTCACCAACACGAGGGGTCGTTTAGCACTGTCATTAGTTGAGATGAATCCGAAAGAGTTAATTTATTTTAACAACAGACATTTAACTCTAGGAAATTTACTGTGTAGTGCTGTTGAATTTTGCTGTCTGTTGCTGACTTGCTGTTATGTATCCCAGCCCTATATTAGAATATGAGTCAATATTATGTGATTGCTTATTAGGAACTAGATTCAAGATTCAAGATTCAAGTCAACTTTATTTATCCCTTGTAGGGCAATTCAATTCGGCAGCTCGCTCCCCAACACACACATAAAAAAAAAAAACTTACAATAAAAACACAGAGAGAAAGTTGGCAGCTGTGTGCAAAATCTGCAATTTGTTGCATAAAATTTTAAAAAGTGCTAATACCAATAAATACATTAATAATAATAAAAATAAATAAATAAATAAATAAAAGCCTATACAAACACCAGATGAAATCTTTCCAATAAGGTACACAGTACCCAGATGCACAGTACAAACCAAACAGATTCATATGGATAAATTTAACAACCGGACATACCGGGATAAAAGACTTGGAAAAGCGATTGCCCTTACACACAGGTTGGGCATAACGACGTCCTGAAGGCAGCAGTGAAAATTCTTTTGCTAGAACATGTCCAGAGGTACCCAGAATACTGTGAGTTTTCCTCAAAACCTGTTGTTCCCAAAGGGAACCTAGGTCTTTCTGCTTGAGTCCAATAATCTTGGAACAGATTTTCACCACACTGTTGAGACTGTTTCTGTCCCTTTGTGACCGGTTGTTGCACCAACAGATAAAAGAATAAGTTAAAAGGCTTTCAATGAAGGACTGATAAAAATGACAGAGAATCACTGGACTGACAGAAAAGGAATTCAACATACGAAGGAGATGAATCCTCTGCTGTCCACGTTTGACCAGTGCTTCAGTGTTGACATCAGATTTAAGCTGGTTGTCAAACACAGTGAACAGATATTTGTAGGAGTTGACAATTTCAATCTTCTCTCCATTTATGACACTCTCAGTGAAGGCCTGGTTGTTACGTCTAAAATCTATCAACATTTCTTTAGTTTTGGATGCATTCAACTCTAAAAAGTTGTCCTTACACCAGTCTACGAATGCAGGGAGGGCCACACCATAGTTCTGTTGGGCCCTCTGAAGGAGAGACAACAACACAGTATCATCCGAAAACTTGACAAGGAAGCTGCCCTCACAAAATGATCTGCAGCTGTCAGTAAATAGGATGTAAAGAAGAGGTGACAGTACGCAACCTTGTGGTGAACCCGTGTTTGTCACAACAATGTCAGACAAATAACCATTCACAATGAGCCTCTGCTGTCTGTTGGTCAAGAAATCTAAAATCAATAAAACAAGTTGATTTGATAGTTTAAAATCAGAAATAAGTCTCTCAATTAGAAGAAAAGGTTGCATGTGGTTATAAGCAGAGGAGAAATCTCCAAACAACAGTCTAGCATGGGAATTAGGTTTCTCCAAATGTTTGTACAAGGTGTTAAGAATAAAAATCTTAGCATCCTCGACACCCTTTCCAGCCTGGTACGCAAACTGCAGAGGGTCAAGTTTACCCTCGATGGCAGTGAGAATCTCATTTTTGATTAATTTCTCCAGGATTTTCATAATCAATGAAGTGAGGGAAATTGGCCTTAAATCATTAGGCTGTCTAGGGTTGCTACACTTTGGTAGTGGCACAATATGTGATATTTTCCAAATGTCAGGATATTTAAAAGAATCTACTATTATTTGAAAAATATATGTAAAAACAGCAGTAAGTTGCACGGCGCAGTGATGCAGTGTACGGCCACATATACCATCAGGACCTGGGGCTTTCCTCACATCAGTGCCTGACAATAGCTTAACCACCTCATCTTCAAGTATTGTGATCTACCTGACTGGGGAAAGTGAATGTTTGAGTTGACTTATCTTCTCTGAAAAGTCATGCTGGTCAAAACGAGAATAAAAAGCATTTAAAACATTTGGCAGTTCCTGGTCATTAACCCCAAATGAAAATATGTCCCAGTGCTGTTTTTATTCTGGTTTATAGATGCCATAGACTTAATGCATCTCGAAGATTGCCTCTAGTGTACAGTAATTCTATTTTATCTCTGTACATTTTCTTTGCTCTCCTTATCTCAGTCCTCACTTCCCTGGATACTTCTTTCTTATCCTGACTATTGCCTGCAAAGAAAATGTGTTTTTCTTATTAAGGACCTTTTTTAGTTCTTTGGTAACCCAAGGTTTGTTATTTGGAAAAATAGTAATCTCTTTGCAGTGGATATTAGTATCTACACAGAAAGATACGTAGGAAGACACCACCTCAGTCAGATCATTACAGTCATCACAAGCATCATAGAAAACAGTCCAGTCTGTGCACTCAAAACAAGCTTGTAGTTTGCTGATGCTTTCCTGTCCAGCACTTGATTGTCTTTACAGTGCACTGCAGGCGTTTACAAACGGGCTTATAAGAAGGCAGGAGGAAGATGCTGTGGTGATAAGATGCTCCCAATGCAGGTCTGGGAACAGATTTATAAGCACCGGGCGCAGTCCCATAACACAAGTCAATCATTGTATTCCGTTGTGTAGTGGCGCATGTTACATATTACTCTAGGTTTTTAATGATTTGTCCAACCGACAATGATTCAAATCTCCAAGAATGAATTTGGGAGCGTCAGGAGAAAGAGAGTCAAGCTTATGTGTCACATCCATGATCAGCTGTGTGGCTGCAGTAATATTGGCCCGTGGGTGAATATAAACAATAGTAAAAAATAGTTGGGAAAATTCCCTGGGCAAATAATGGGGACGGAGGGAGATGGACAATAATTCCAGATCAGTTGTGCAGATCCTTTCCCGCACAACAACAGTATTGTAATACCTTTCAATGGGTGCGTTTACATGGGAAGTTTAATTCCTCTTTAATTCAGAATTAAAGTTAAAGCCGAATAAAAGTTACCATGTAAACACCTAATTCCATATGAAAATGTCAATTCCGAATTAACTTAATTCCGAAGTAAGTGGCTGGTTTATTCCCATTTTAATTCCGCATTAAGTAATTCCGCGGTCATGTATACACTCATTCCTGTTTAAATTAATTCCCGTCTTTCTGCACATGCTCGTTCTCTTGCACGTCTGTCGTGATGACGCTTATATTCCGGCAGCACGCAGTAAACGGTGTTCAAGAGCAGAGACGATTTATTTAAAAAGTAGCTTGGAGGAACTGGAAATAATTAAAAGAACAGATGGCAGGAAACATAAAAATTGTGAGCTTTTCAAAGCGGCCAGGTTAAATGAAGGAGGTTTCGCAGATAGAGACGCCACCCAGGTCAAAAATAAGTGGAATGTTGATGCTAACCAGTTAGCTAAGTTTGTTTTCTTCCGGTAGATGTAAAGACGTCCGCCCCCCTATCCAATCAGAACCCTTCCCAACCCCCAGACCTAAAGCAGAGTTGGATAAAGCCGAACAAACGTGTTTTCCAGGTAAACCTTAATTCGGAATTACTATTTCCATGTAAACTCGAAGGAAAATAGTTTAATTCAGAATTATTTAATTCCTAATTTTAATTCCGAATTAAAAAACATCATGTAACCGCAGCCATTCACATAAAAGCAGACTCCTCCCCCCCTTGCCTTGTTTGTGATGGTGGGATTTCTATCCATTCAGGTGGGATGACCAAACCCACGGATGAATAATTCGTCGTCCTTATCAACTTCACCCAGCCATGTCTCCGTAAGGGCCAAGAGACACGTCTCCTTAAACTCACGGCTACATTTAGCGTAAGCCTCCAGTTCGTCCACCTTATTTCGGATGGACTGCACATTGGAAAGCAGAATTGATGGGAGAGGAGGGAGACTCCGTCTGACGTCAAGATCAACTCTCTTGATTCTCCGCTGGACCCCTCCCCTTTTCCCTCTTTTCCTCCGTATCCTTTTTGAGAGTATTTTCCTGGATACCCGATCTTTGTCCAGACCACGTAACAGTGGGGAAGAGATGTCAGGGTCGTTTCCAGAAGGTTGCAGAGACAGGAGAAACTCCCGACTATAAGTGATTCGGTTTGGAGTCCCGCCAGCTCTATTATCACTGCGTTGATCTCCACAAACCAGCCAACTATCCTCTCTCGGACTGTATTATACATTGGGTCTATCAGTGCGTGCATGTTCTGTGAACATGTATTCAAAGGCTGTCCTCTCATAGCTGATTAATTGTTTGATTTGGACTTTGTTGTCTTTATTAGGTTATATTGTAGGCTACACATAAAAATTATGCCAAAGAGGAAGTTGACATTCCACATGATATGATGTTTAAGTAACTGTAATGCCAAGAATTTGGGAATCTTCTTAGCCGTAAGAATTATTAATTACTGTGCGCTGATGCAATATATTCAGCTGTTAAGCATGGCACTGAGAACGACGGAGGTGCAAAACGGAGGTTTATTCTCCAAGGCTGCAGACAAAATCACAGAGCTCTTCACAGCATCAGGATTCTTCAGAAGAATGCACTGCGTTAAACCTTTATTCTCTTCTAGTAAGTGTGTTAGTGGATTTTGCTGAGGATTGTTGTGTTACTGTATTTTACCAGCCCGGCCCCAAACACAAAAATTACTGTATATTCCTAACTTAGTTTATACATATGTCCCATATTTGAACTTCTATTTGGAATGCAGTGTGTGTGTGTGTGTGTTCGTGTACATACATAGGTGTGGGCGTGAACGTGCGCGTGTGGGCAAGGCCAGGGTGGCCTGGTTACATGACTGACTCCTGGCCTGAAAAAGTCTCCCAGTCCGGCCCTGATAGAGGGGTATGAGTAGTTGTAATGTATTATAAGCCTCATCAGTCAGCCTGTAGTTTATAACCAGTCAAGAGCACTCATAAGACACTTGGATTTATAAGTCATTATAAGCTATATTCATAACTGTTGATATAGTGCATCATGAAGCTTTATATGTGTTTATGAGTGCAGTCATAATGCATTATGATTGATTATAATGAGCATTATAATTCACTATGAATGCGCTCATAATGCACTATAGATGTAGTCTTCATAGAAAGTGTTACCAAAAAGGTATATATATATATTATTATTATCACCATACTTGACTAAATAATTTATTTTTGGCCTAATGATTTGATTATCAACAGGTAGTGTGGTCTCAACTACTGTTACATTTTAGTTGGACTCATAGGATGGGGACAGTTCTTTTGCTAGAATTAATAACCATCTCTTATATTGGGCCCTCTCTAGATGAGAGACTTAACCCTCCAACTGGGTCACTCTGGGGGAGACAGTTCTCCCCCCCTTTTGGAAGCCTAGATTCTCTTTTCTTTTTTTCTGTATAATAGTTACCGTTATTATTGTTCTGTTTTTTTTTTCTGGGGGAGACTATTGTCACATGTGATGCTCATGTCAAGGTTGGATAGCTTAAAGATCACATCTTTGAATGTAAATGGCCTAAGAAATCCGATTAAGAGGAGCAAAGTGTTGGGAAAGTTAAAAAAGGATAAATCACATGTTGTAATGCTTCAAGAAACGCATTTGTCTAATGAAGAACATAATAAATTGAAGAGGTTTGGATATTCAAATTCCTTTTTTAGTGCATGCAAAAATAGCAGGAAAAGAGGAGTGGCTATTATGATGTCTAACTCTCTGAATTTTGACTTGATTAAGGCAGAAGGAGATAAGGAAGGCGGATATGTTTTAGTCAAAGGAAAACTTTATAACATGTTAGTCACACTTGCTTGTATCTATATACCCCCAGAAAGTGATAAAAAAATCTTTACTCAGTTTTTTGATAAAATTGTCACTTTCAATGAGGGTATACTAATCTGTGCTGGTGACTGGAATACAATTCTGAATTACTCATTAGACACGACAAGTAAAAAACAACACAAACTGCATATGTCAAAAAGCCTTAACATCCTCATCAAAGAATCTGGTATGTTTGATGTCTGGAGGAATCTCCACGCTTTAGAGAAGGATTTTACCCATTTCTCAGCCACTCACCAGATTCGCTCTAGAATAGATTTCTTTCTGATGAATACCCCAGATAGACATAGGATGAAAGAATGTTCAATAGGAACCTCGGATGTTTCAGACCATAATGCAATCTACTTAACTATACAATTAAATGACAGACATACACACGTGGACAAAATTGTTGGAACCCCTCAGTTAAAGAAGGAAACCCACAATTCTCACTGAAATCACTTAAAACTTACAAAAGTAACAATAAATAAAAATTTATTGAAAATCAAATAATCAAAATCAGCCATCACTTTTGAATTGTTGATTAACATAATTATTTAAAAAAATAAACTAATGAAATAGGGCTGGACAAAAATGATGGTACCCATAACTTAATATTTTGTTGCACAACCTTTTGAGGCAATCACTGCAATTAAACGATTTCTGTATTTGTCAATGAGCGTTCTGCAGCTGTCAGGTATTTTGGCCCACTCCTCATGAGCAAACTGCTCCAGTTGTCTCAGGTTTGATGGGTGTCTTCTCCAAATGGCATGTTTCAGCTCCTTCCACAGATGTTCAATGGGATTCAGATCTGGGCTCATGGAAGGCCACTTTAGAATAGTCCAACGCTTTTCTCTCAGCCATTCTTGGGTGTTTTTGGCTGTGCAATTTGAAAAATAATAAGTGCCCAGGAAGTGATGGCTTCCCAAATGAGTGGTACAAGGTCTTTGGGGAGGACCTTGCACCTACATTACTTAAATCTCTGAATTGGACTCTTAAACATGGTAAAATACCTCCATCATGGAAGGAAACAGTGATTTCGGTGATACTAAAGGAAGGCAAAGACAAAGAGTTGTGTGAATCATACAGACCGATTTCCATATTAAACGTAGACTATAAAATATTCACGTCCATCATTTCTAGAAGGCTGGAACATCTTCTTCCTTACTTAATAGATGAAGACCAATCTGGGTTTATAAAGGGCAGACAAACGCAGGATAATGTCAGACGCACACTACATATTATAGAACATATTAATAAAAGACAACTCAGTACAGCCTTGATTAGCCTCGATGCCGAGAAGGCATTCGATAGAGTTAGTTGGCCTTTTTTATATAAAGTTCTGGAGAGATTTGGCTTTAATGACCAATTTATTAATTGCATAAAAGCTCTCTATAGTAGTCCTACAGCCAGGCTGAGGATCAATGGCTCTTTGACAGAAAACTTTAACCTCAACAGAGGTACAAGGCAGGGATGCTGTCTCAGCCCCTCCCTCTTTGTGTTATTTATTCAGCCACTCGCTCAAGACATCAGACAAAATGATGAACTGGAAGGGATTAACATAGCAACTGAGGAGCATAAAATAGGCCTGTTTGCTGATGACATTATCACCTATCTAAAAAACCCAAATGTAACAATCCCCAGACTCTTAACCGCCTTGGAAAATTATGGCACGATGTCAGGATACAAACTGAACATCCAAAAAACACAGGTACTCTGCTTAAATTACCTACAAATAGTAAAATTAGGGGTAAATACAAACTAAAGTGGGACACAAAATGGATAAATATCTAGGTGTAATAATTACACAGAATTTAAATGACCTGTTTGAATTTAATTACTGTACTTTGACCAACAAAATTCAGAAAGATATAACACGCTGGTCAACATTAATTTTAGATTTCAGTTCGAGGATAGAGGTGATAAAAATGAATGTACTGCCCGGGCTATTATATGTCTTCCTTTCACTCCCCATTAGGATCCCAGAATTCCAGTTCTCTGCATGGAACAAGTTAATATCTAGATTCATTTGGGCAGGTGCAAAACCTAGGATAAAACTCAGAACGCTCCAGCTAGATAAAGAACGAGGAGGTCTTGCCCTGCCTGACTTTAAACAATACTACTATGCAGCTCAGCTGCGATACATTGTCTACTGGTGTTCCCCAGAATATCAAGCCAAACGGAAAAATATTGAACTTAAACTAGATAAAGTGCCACCCGCTGCTAGATTAGGGGGGAAAGAACGTATAGATCAAAAGGAATACAATTTTGAGAAACACTTTGAAAACATGGTTTGAGATAGTTAAGAAAAACAAAATGGAGGGGGACAGTAAGTTATTAATATGGCCCTCTCATTCACCCGACTTTGGCCCCAAGTTATTTGATGACACATTTATTAGGTGGTCAGAGTGGGGCATATTAGCAATATGTACACTTGTTGAAGGGAAAACTTTTAAGAACTTTGATAAACTCAAACGGGAGTTTAAACTTGAAAACGGAGATCTGTACCGTTATTTACAGCTACATAGCTTTTATGACAAGGAAGTGAATAGGCATTTATCAGCGGAGACCAATGAGATGATTGTATTCTTGATGGACGCATATAAAAGAACGCCCTCAAAGATTGTATCAAAACTGTATAGCTGTCTCCAAAAATGTAATGGAAGAAACTCATTATATATCAAATCAAAATGGGAACAAGAACTCAATGTTGTATTGTCAGAGAGTGATTGGCTTTCCATGTGCAACACACAGCAATCTTCAACTAGTTCGAGAAGATGGTGAGAATTCGGATGGAAAATCTCATACGCTTTTTTATCACTCCACACATTAAGACTAAACAAACACAACAACAACAGAACTGCTGGCGAGGGTGTGATCATGTAATAGCCAATCATTCTCATATCTTTTGGACATGTCCAAAAATACAATTATTCTGGCATAATGTTATCCAAACAATGGAGGGAATTTTAAATCTAAGAGTACCTAAAGACCCAAGGATTGTATATTTGGGACTTATCCCTGTTGAACTAATTGAAAAGAGAGACATCTACCTCTTCAAAATATTGACCGTTGCTGCTAAAAAGGCCTTGACAAGACTTTGGATGAGAAGTGATCCCCAGGACTGAGACAATGGCTAGACATTGTGGAAGAAATATACGCCATGGAAAAATTGACTTTTTGTTTGAGAATTAAAGGAAGGGATTTTGTTCAAAAGTGGCAAAAATGGTCTACATTTAAGGTCAGATCCCAGCCATGCCCTTAAAGGTGGAGTAGGTGTTGTTTGAAAAACGGTTCCAGCAATCCAACTCAAGTGAGATTTTGAAAATATACACTCCCTCCCTCCTCCCAAAGGCTCCGCCTCCTCCTCTTCAGCTCACCCCTCGAAACCACGCCTTCACACGATTCACCACTACATGAACCGCAGGGAGGGAGGGAGGGAGGGGTGATATTTGATGGACGTATTAGGCAGCCAATCAAAATAGTGATGATCACTTTTTTGATTGGTCAGAGTTTTTCTCTGATTATACCTTCTAGACTGGACCAAAATGTTTAGTTTTTTTTGCAAACATTTTATTTCAGTGGGTGCAATGGAAATGTGAAAAGGTTTTCAGGCAATATTGTAAAAAGTGTTGCAAAAAAACAACACCCACCCCACCTTTAAAGAAGGGAAAGAAATGAATGGCAAAATACTACATCTCCCTCAGGATGTTGTTATGATGTTATAATTGTTATCATCATTCTTTATTTTTTATTTATTTTTATTATCTTTTTCTCTCTTGCTTTTCTGTAAAACTTGAAAAAGACAAAATAAAAAGTATAAAAAAATTTAAAAAAAAGTGAATTTTAGAAAGTAAAGGTTATTAAGTTATAAGTGAAAACAAGTGAAACTCAGTCAAGCCAATAAATCTCATTCATTTAGCAACTATTTAATTCAGTAAAAGGCAATTTGTACAAAAGAAAACATTTAAATTGCAACTTTTCCATCATTTTTGTTCAAAACAATAGCAAATTAAGTTATAGGAAATACATTCCACTGGGTCTTGACTCATCTCCTCTTTACCATATGTATTTGCAGAGGCAGTTATTAGATTATTAGATGTTATTACTCTGGATGCATCATCATTGAAAAAGTGAATCATTCAACTCTGGAGCTATGTCATGTGTGTTCATATAACTGGCCTGCTAAGTGGAAACGGACAGTTTTGTAAAGCATTTTTAACAACCACTACTTTTTACACAAATCTACGAGCGGTTGAGCTATCGTTAATGATAAGTCTAGGGTTGCCACCCGTCCCGTAAAATACGGAATTGTCCTTTATTTGAGATAAAAATGTTGCGTCCCGTATTGAACTAATACGGGACGCGATTTGTCCCGTATTTTCATTAACGCCCCACACACACGTCTGTCACACACACATCAACATTAAATTTGACAATAATGAACAAAATAAATACAGGAAACATTAAGGCCAGCAAAATCTTTGTGGCGGGAAAAACAGGACCTGCTGCGCTCTGTGCCCATATCTTTATATGTGTGTGCCAGTCATCTTGTCACTCTCAGTGCCTGCCCCCGCCCCACGCTGTCACGGTTGCCTAGCTACCACAGACGCCGGTGCAGCACTGCTACCCGCCCATTTTAAAAATGTCTACCCCATAGGGTTGCCACCCGTCCCGTAAAATACGGAATTGTCCTTTATTTTCATGTCTGGAAGGTGGCAATCCTAGACTGAGGCCATTATCATCCACTCTGTTAGCTGCATTATTCTGAGCCTGGGACTTTCCCTAATGCTAAGCACACTTCTGTGGAGAGTATAAATGTTTCTTAAACGTCTATTGTCTGTTGAAAGGCAGCAGTGTCATTAAGAGAAAGAATAGTACCGCGTAGGTTTACTTGGACGGTGGCGGAGTAATATCTGTTCCGTAGTCAGATGCAGGTAGCGTTTATATCCAGTGTTGCCAGATTGGGCGGTTTTCCGCCCAATTGGGCTACTTTTGATTTCATCTGGCGGGGAAAAAATGCATTGGGCGGGTATATACAAATTGGGCTGCTTTTGCCAACAACTGGCGTTTTTTTTAATATTGTGAAAACTGCACAGCAAACTGTTGTTTTTAATAAATGGTTTTAAAAATAATACAAATACAAAATTCAGTATACATCACTCACTCCTATTATGACCATTAGGATTAGGATATTATGGTCATCGCAGTGAGTTATTTGGTCGCTATAACAACGTGACGTTACATCAACAAATCAACGTAATGCGCAGACGCAGAAGCCTGATGCAGAAGCCCGCGCACTCTCAATTCTAGTTGTTCTAGCCTGTGTGTTGGTGGTATTCTGGTAGAAACTAGCGAAGTTAATCATCATGCCGAAGTGGGGAAAATATAGAAAACTTTACAGGAAGGAATGGGAGACCGACCCTGAATTAAAAAGCTGGATCGCGTCTGTCCCATCAGACGACAGCAGGGCTTGTTGCAGGTACTGTAACGTTGAATTAAGAGCACACCTCAACAACTTGAAGGAACATGGTGCGACAAAAAAACACAAGTCTCGCTGTCAGCCCAGCATTAAAGGCTTTGCTGTCCCAACGGGATCTAGTGCAGGACAAGCCACGATCAAAGATGATCAAAAACACCGTGAATTTAGGATTGCAACCTACGTTGCCTGCCACATGTCCATCAATGCTGTCGATGATTTGTCTGATATACTCCAAGATGAGATGGCGGGTGCATTCAAAATGCACAGGACAAAATGCACGGCCGTTATAACATCAGTTCTGGCACCGCACTTCAGAGATGAGTTGAAGGAGGATATCGGCGAGTCTCCGTATTCTCTCTACCTGGATGAGAGCACTGATGTATCAGTGAACAAGCTCCTCTGCATATGTGTGAAGTACCGCTCACAGAAACACGGGAGGTTTATGAGTACCTACCTGGGGCTTGTCAACCTGCTTAGCGCAGATGCTTGTGGCATAGCAGATGCTATAGTAACTTTTCTCGGTGAGTACGGACTGGACATGAAAAATATGGTGGGCATTGCCACAGACGGGGCAAGTGTCATGGTCGGAAAAAATCATTCAGTGTTTTCACTTCTTAAAGAGAAGCAGCCCAGCTTGCAGCTTATCCGCTGCGTTTGCCACTCACTCGACATTGTTGCCAACAAAGCAATGCAACTTCTCCCAAGCAACCTGGAATACATGATCAGGGAGACGTATAATTGGTTTGCCCATTCTGCAAAATGCCAGAGTGATTACAACAGCATCTACCAGGCTATTAATGATGGCGGCTGTCCGCTTAAATTAATATCACCCAGCTCAACGCGATGGTTGGTGATCACAGATTGCATTGAGAGGATTTTGGATCAGGAAGATGCACTCAGCCTACACTTCAGCATGGCATCACGCGCAGAGCACTGTTATGCTGCCAGGATCCTGAATGATATGTACCGGGACAAATCCAACAGCATGTATATGCGCTTTCTCCGGCCTGTCTTGATGGAGATCAAGACTGTGAATAAATATTTTTAGCTGGAAACTGGAGATTCGCTGGGTGTGTTCCGAGATCTTGACAGACTATATATGTCAACCCTGAGGAGAATAGTGAAGCCCAGCGTACTACGCATGAACAATGACGGCCGTCTCAGGGAGCTTGACCTGAAATCATCAAGCCTCTACCTTTCACACCAGGATGCAGATCTGGGTTACGACTTCCAGCGGCAGTTGGAGGCTTCTACATTAGCACCAGACGTGAAGGAGAGGATTTTATCTCGGTGTTTTGACTTTCTGAAGGAAGTGCTGGTGCAGTACCAAATGCGCCTTCCTGCGTCATTGGAAATGCTGCGCAAACTGGAGCTGTTTAGCCCGACCTCGGTGATGTGCGCGACAAATAGGCCAGGAGTTAAAGATCTGCCCACTGACTTTTTCCTGTGCACACACGACACCTTGGAGTGCCAGTGGAGAAGCGTTGCTTCAGCAGGCTACTCAGGTGATCAGTCTATTGACGCATTTTGGAAGCATTCAAAGTGTGATCAGACTGCTCACTCTGCCCATATCTAATGCTCACGTTGAGAGAGCGTTCTCCCAAGCGGCACTCCTGAAGGATGACGCAAGAAACCGCATGGGAATACGTCTCCTTTCCAGCCTTATGGATGTGCGCTCTGGCCTGAGCAGAAATGGATGGACGTCTGCCACCTTCAAACCTCCCCGCGAGTTGTTGGGGAGATTTGATTCATCTATGTATTAATTAGCCAGCTGACCTGGCTTCAAGTAACTGTACATAGTTCAATTTCAAAGTTCTTCAAATCAAGTTCTGCAAATGAAAGACGCTGATTCCGCGTAAAGGTAAGATGATTTTTATTAGGCCTATTTACGCCATGACAGCTGTGTTAATTGTGCCACTTTTTAATGCATTTGACTGGCTTAAAATAACTCTTCATGGCGTTGTGAGCTCTTGATCCATGTTAACTGTGTCATGCTGTAAACTGCGTCTTTCAGAACGCTGGTGGAGAGTGACTGTTCAAGTAAATATTTGTCTCCATAATCTTTTTACGTGCAAATAGGTGGTTACTACCGCTGTGGTTATCGTTGCTGTGTTAGGCATGGCACTGGGGTACACGAAGTGTTGGCAAGTTCTGTGATTGTTTTATTATGCACTTTTTGGTTGTGATTTGCTATCTGTAAACAGTCTAGATATTTCTACAGTGTCGAGTAAGGCCACAAGAGGGTGGCACCTACTTTTTTGTACTGTATGCACATCTTGTTCTCCCCTGCCACACAGACTTCCATTCTCTTTCTTATGTGTCTTAAGTGGCGATAGTGTATCAGCCTATGTGATCCTTCGCGTGTATGGCTAATAAACGCAAATATCGTCGAGATCTGGCAACTTAAGTCTTTGGGCAGGATTTTATTGGATTGGGCGGGTTTCAAACTGTCATTGGGCTGGAAACTGTCACTCTCATCTGGCAACACTGTTTATATCCGTGATTGTCCCAGAGGACCTAAACAAAGTTACCGTCAACGGAAGTTAAATTAAGCCCATGGGTTTATATGAGCTCCTAAAGTTATAACGGTAACCCAAAATCCGCCACACTGGGGCTGTAACGCCAGCAGGTTAGTGCTTTGACTTAACTTTGTTTTCAAATGACAGCAACGCACGTCATTAACCAGCACAACCGCTAATCCTCATTCCTGGTGCTTTCTACACATGCATGATTCTTGGGTTGAATATCATGAGGGAAAAATGTTGATGTAGTGATACTGACAGGCACTCGCTCTTTGCTTTTCTCTTGCTGTGGCTTCGTGGCAAATGCGCCATTGTGCCTGCATGGGGGTAAAAGCGCGGATTTATCGGTTTACATGCTGCCTGCATGATTCGTTGCCATGACAGCGGCGAGTGTGTCTGCAGACGTTATAAACTTCACTGGTTGACCCGACAGCTTCACAGAGCAGCAACAGGCTACACGTTAAAAGACATGTTTTGGTACTCCATCTCTTTCTCCAACACGTTATGAATTTAATAGTTATATAAAATTCAGCGCACTGAAGATGAGTTTTTTTTTTAAGTTTCAGAATTACAAATGGTTTGATAACGCTTATATTCAGGGCCGGAGTGGGCCCTTTTCTCAGTCCGGGAATTTAATTCAAATTCAGGCCACTCTGATACGAAGGACAAATTTGAGTACATAGAAAAAGATAAAACAAAAAACAATTCTCTCACAATGCCTTTTATTTTATTTAGATTATGGCATACAATTATTCACGCCCCTTTAACAATGTATAATTGAAATTCAAATAAAATAAAGATAATGATAAAGAAGTCTTTTCACAAATCAAAGTTCCTTTACATAACTAAACCAATAAAACTGTGGTGTTCTAAGTGCTCACTTCACATACTGGATTTAAATTGGCTTAAAACATCAGAAGTTTTCTCAGCAAAGTGCTCATCTTTGCGAGTTCGGTGATGACAATGTCATTGTCAATCAACATCAAAATGTCCTTTTCGGCATACATGAGCCTATCCTTTCATTCACTTATTAATTTGTTTGCATATTTAATTATGATTTTGTTAAATTATCTGCACTATTTAATCTACACATATCATGGTTTTCTTCTGTAGACTATGCCATATTTTCCATCCTAAACGTCTATCTTGACTAACTCTCTTCCTCTACCTGGCCCTTCAGCAGTCCTGCCCTCATCTGGATCATCAGTGGTTCTGGCATCCTGCGCTGATGCTACAGAACATTCCAGAACCATGAAAAAGACAGTTAACATTGAGTTGTTCATGTTTGCGCGCCTGTGGAAATGCACGATATAACGGGGAGACGAAATAGGCTACAGTTGCAGAGAAGCTAAGGCATGTAGAACGTGCACACTCTCGAGTAGCCTATTTTATTATTAGGCCTATTATTATTAAGAATATTTTTTTTAATAACACCTGCCCCCACGCCCACAAACCAAGCGCAATATTGGTATACAGCACTTCTAAATAATGCAGCCTAAATAGCACGTTTGACATGCATTTAATACCCTAACAAATAGCCTGTTACACAACCTGTTTAATATGCCTAAACGCGTTAACCTGTGCGCGTTGGTGCTAATACAGGCAGGCTACAAATAAAGCGTGATGAAGCGTTTGGCAACTCTGTTCATCAAAATGGTTAACTGGCATTTAAAGCAACAAGTTTTCAGTTATTCTATGGAAATATGAATGCACTTTAAGCATAGATAATCCTATACCTACATTGTGACATTTTTAAGTTGACAGTTGTGACAGTTGCAAACGCTCGCCACGTTATATGATAAAATTCACAACCAGGCCAATTATCCATCTCTCTTTCAGTAACCTACCAGCTTGTCTTGAGAAGATGTCAGTTAATTTGGCACATTTGGCCGCCGCCTCCTTTCTTTTTTTTATTTTAGCCCTCTCCGTTCGGCCCAGCCTCTTTCTGCTTCGCGCCAGTGTGATTTACAGTAAAGACGAGCCTTGGGCCAAACCACCTGAAACACATGGGAGGGGTCTGGAGGAATTATGCTGCTTACATGGTAGTATAACCACAGATTTTCTAGGAAGGGGCTGTGGACCTATTTAATCCATTATGATGCAATGGGCGGTTGCAACTTAATTGATATTAATGCAAGAATAAGACAAAAGAAGTGACAAAAAAAATAGTTAAAATTAGTTGTCCCCGTGGTCCACATCGATGGTTTGGGCCGGGAAAGCTCCCGATCACTTTAATGTGCAGCCCGGCTTTGCTTTTATTGATGATAAATTGACACAAATGAAATAGAAACTCACTACTGCCATTGACAGTTACTAAGAGGGGTTAGGGTTAGGGTTAACCCTAACCCTAACCCTAACCCCTACACGACTAACTAGATCAAAGTTCACAATCATATAGTCAGGATTCAACAGGTCACAAAAGCAGAAAGTGTGTTCTTCAGGTCAGTGGAGGGTTTGAGAAGTTTGTGTTTTATGGCGGATGAACATTGATGAAAATTGTTGTTGCAAGTTTTTTTTTCAATTATTTTTTTCAGTCATTGAAAAAAAATACACCTTGCTTCTATAATGCAAAATCTGCTTTCAAACATCACTAGACAGTTCTTACCAAAGCTTAGCTTAAATAAGAGCATTCTGGGTGTCAATCTACTCTGGGCATATCAGAGCTGCCAGAACTGTTGATTATGGACAAGAAACCTGGAAGAAATATTGTCATGTACTCAGGGCTTTTAACCTTTAGATGTTGGTTAACCCAGAAATTAGTGTAAATGATAATACAATACAATACAATACAACTTTATTTATATAGCACATTTAAATAACCACAGGGGCAGCCAAAGTGGTGTACATTAAAACATAAAAATTGTTAAAACATAGAAGTTAAAAAGGAATAAATAAAAAAGTCAAGCAAATATAAAACACTTAAAAACAGTTAAAAACAGAAAACAGACACAGATGGGCTCATGACAGGTGCTGTTTTGGAGGATGCCAGTCAAAATAAGTTAAGAAGTGTTAAAAGCCAAGGAAAATAAATATGTTTTTAGAAGAGATTTAAAAACCGGAAGCGAGGAAGCCTGTCTGACATTCAAAGGCAACTCGTTCCAAAGCTTTGGAGCTGCGGCAGCAAATGATCTGTCTCCTCTGTGCTTCAGCCTTGTTTTAGGGACTGTGAGCAACAGCTGATCGGCCGATCTTAGGGATCGAGGGGGGCAGTAAGGCTAAAGCAGACTGGAGAGATATGGAGGAGCAAGGTTGTTCAGGCATTTAAAAACAAATACAGAAGCTTAAAATTGATTCTGTAGAGCACAGGGAGCCAGTGTAGGGAAGCCAGGATGGGAGTGATGTGCTCACGCCTACGGGTCTGGGTTAGCAGGCGTGCAGCAGAGTTCTGCACAAGCTGCAGACGGGCAAGAGAAGCCTGGCTAATTCCTATATACAAGGAGTTACAGTAATCAAGACGAGTTGTGATAAAAGCATGGATTAATTTCTCGAGGTCAGGTCTTGATAAAATAGGTTTCACCTTTGCTATCTGACGTAGCTGATAAAAACTTTTCTGTACAACACTGCTGATCTGTTTTTCGAATTTAAAATCAGAATCGAACTTAACCCCCAGATTTGTGACACAGTCCTTGAGATAAAGTGAAAGAGGGCCAAGGTCAGCACTGGGGGGGGGCAGCAGCTTGGTCCGAACAATATTACTTCGGTCTTGTTCTCATTTAGGCTTAAGAAATTAAATGAAAGCCATGCTTTAATGTCGTTAAGACAGTCTATGAGTGGCTGGATGGAGTCCACATTGTTTTTAGACAATGGAACGTAGATCTGGCAATCATCAGCATAAGAATGAAATGAGATATTGTGTTTCCTTAAAACAGAACCGAGGGGGAGAAGGTATATTGCAAATAAAAGAGGGCCAAGTATTGAGCCTTGGGGTACCCCATATGGAAGAGGAGCTGTTGAGGACACAGTGTTTTCGAGTTTGACACAGAAGCTTCTGTCAGTCAGGTACGATCGGAACCAGTCGAGGGAAACACCCTTAATACCAACACAATGCTCAAGGTGAGAGATTAAAATGCTGTGGTCAACAGTGTCAAAAGCAGCAGACAAATCCAAAAGCACAAGGACAACAAACTTCCCAGAGTCTGTCGACAAAGAGTATATCATTTGACACCTTCAAAAGTGCTGACTCTGTGCCATGGAGGGCTTTGAACCCAGAGGAACAGCTCAGTGATACAATTATCTTCTAAAAAGGGCAACAACTGGTTGTCGACAACTTTCTCTAAAATCTTGGAAATAAATGGAAGATTAGAGATAGGTCTGAAGTTGGAACTGAGGGAGGGGTCGAGGCCTGTTTTTTTGAGTAGGGGCCGTACTACTGCATGTTTAAAAACCGCAGGTACTGTACCAGAGCAGAGACTACTATTGACAATCTCAAGAACACTTGGTCCAATAGTAGCAAGTACCTCTTTAAATAAACGAGGGGGGATGGCATCTGCAGGGGAACCAGAGGGCTTCATGTGACTAACCGTGTCATTCAAAATAGAGAGGGACACCGGCTCAAACTGGACAAATACATGTGCAGGGCAGGGGAATCGAAGGGTCATAGGAAGACTGAGGAATACAGGCTCTTGTTGACACAATTTTCTCAAAGAAATAGTGGAGGAATCTTTCACAGGTTTCAGAGGAGGCATCAAAACCAATAGACTTGGGAACATCAAGGACAGTATTTATGGTTTTGAACAGAGCACGGGGGTTGTTACAATTAGAAGCAATTATTTCTGAGAAGTATTTATTCTTCTCAGCTTTTACGGTCTTCTGGTAGCACAGCAAACTCAAAAAATGCCATAATAAACATGCAGCCTGTCCTTTTTCCACCTGCGCTCCGCTCTCCTGCACTCTCGCCTGGCAGCACGAGTGACGTCATTCAGCCAGGGCTCAGGCGCAGGTTTGGTGCGCCGGCTCTTCAAGGGAGCGATGGTGTCAAGTGTTTGTAGACAAATAGAGTGAAACCTTGTTGCCAGCTCCCTTAGTATTCAAACACATAGAGGCTTTAGAATTACCCTCGCAGAGACCAATAAAAGTAAAGGAGAACTGTGCTGGAGAGAAGAGTTGAGCATGCGACAGCGTTGAGGGGGAGCGCACAGTTTAACTGGACGCTGAGTGGGGATATCAAATAGGATTGGCATGTGATCCGAGAAAACAGCATCACAAATGTCCAAATTAGAAACACACAGACCGTACGAGAGCACTAAGTCAAGTTTTGTCCGAGTTCATGAGTGGGGCGGGACACAGACTGCACACTGTTAAAAGAATTAATAACATTTTGAAAGTTCTTGGAGATCGGCTCAACTGGGCAACAGGTGTGAAAATTAAAATCACCAATAATAAGGACACGATCATATTTAGGCAGAATTTCGGCCAAATGACGCGAAATGATGCCAAATAAAATGTATCAATGTATGTACATTGAATGCAGTTTTAAATGGTTATTAATGTGTAAATTAAACATATATTTTTCATTTATTTTGGGCACATTAAGGAATACAGAGAGAGCTGCTGGAGCCCATGTCATCATTCCCACAAACACCTGACTGCCTTGATAGTATAATTTAATCTGGTAAATCAGATTATTTGTTAAACTTAAAAAGTAAACATGAATCAAGATGTTTTATTAAATGAAATAATCACATTATTTTGCTATTTCTTTGTTCAAACTTTTCCCTCCAGGGTTGAAACTAATCATTGAACGACACCAACATCATCTAAGGTATTTTTACATTTTTATTAATACTACATTATAGCACATAAAGGTCTTTTTATACTGAGCAGAATTTTTATAATTTAACTTTTTAAAAATATTTTACACCATTAGTTGGTATTTCCTTGGTTGTTCCTTCTGTAAAACAATCTCAAGTCTCACATTCTCCTATGCAACTGTAATTGTTATTCAAAAGTGAAATAAATTAGCCAAGCTGTTCATTAAACAGCGATGGAGTTTTAAAAAAGCAAAAGTGGGGGTACTCCAAACTATTACAGAGGATTTCACAAGAAATGGCTTATGGGGTGCCGAATATAAAAACTTGATTACAGTTTTCAAACTGATATATTTTCAATATTTAGCTAATTTTCTTCACATTTAGCTAATTTTACACACATTTGAGACATAAATTATTTAAAAATTTGGTTATATGTGAACGAAAATGAAATCTAAATCTAAATGTTAAATCTAAATCTAAATATTAAATCTAAATCTAAATGTTAAATGTTAAATCTAAATATTAAATCTAAATCTAAATGTTAAATCTAAATCTAAATATTAAATCTAAATCTAAATGTTAAATATTAAATATAAATATTAAATCTAAATCTAAATGTTAAATCTAAATGCTAAATCTAAATGTTAAATCTAAATGTTAAATCTATATCTAAATGTTAAATCTTAAATCATAATATTAAATATAAATCTAAATGTTAAATCTAAATCTAAATATTAAATCTAAATCTAAATGTTAAATATTAAATCTAAATGTTAAATCTAAATGTTAAATCTAAATCTAAATGTTAAATCTAAATCTAAATGTTAAATCTAAATGTTAAATGTTAAATCTAAATGTTAAATCTATATCTAAATGTTAAATGTGTCGCCGAGTGTAAAGCAGGTTATTTAGAGGATTTACAAATGTCCCATGCTCCGTAAAGTCTCACAGCCACACAACCACGCCCACACCACTGATCAGGATCAATGGGAAGAGGGCTTGAGGGAGAGTCGGGACTCAGACATGGCCGCCTCCCTGCCTGTGGAAGACATCGAACGGGCGGTGTTGGCGGGTGTGCGGGCTGCACTTCAGAGCGTAGTTCAGCTGGTACCATCCCCGTCATTAACGGTAAGTTGAGTAGTTTTAATATTAGCGTTAACTCGTTTATTTGAGGAAGTGCATGGCGATCATTACTGTTTGGTGTAAGACAGTGTGGAAAGCAGTAACTAAACGTTAGCCTTTTTTTTTTTTTAATCATCTCTGGCTCTGTTTTGTGGCTTCCTTCAAGGTACGAAATTAACTTAACACTCGCCAACCGCTGACTGCCGGAGATTTTTTTCAGTTGGCCGACATGTTGGCGGGTGAGCAGCGTCACACAACCAAATATTAAGATTAAAATGATTAGCAGAGCTCTGGCTTGAGTCACTGTCGATTTTTACGGCATGTAAAACCGAGGCATGTTGCTCATCAGCATCTAAGGTCATTGATTAATACCATGCAGGGCATAAAATCACGACTAACTGGTAGCCAAATGCAACCAAAATTTAACGATTTCGACCGTTTTTTTCTGCCTTGTCGCGAGTGGCGAGGGCCACAAAATCCACCATCAACTTAGAAAAAAATCATTTTTTTCTATGATTTCTACACATTTGTCATGTGTCACCAAGGCAAACATATCTAAATAACTTAGAAAAAAAGTTTATTTAGAACAAAGTTTATTATTAGATATATATTTTATATCGGAAACTGGCCCTGTTTTGGGTGCGCGTCGTTTGCCGGAAGTCATAACTACGCATGCGCCTAACCCAGCGACGGACAGGTGGACTTTTGCATTCGTCCGTCTTCAGTTTTGTCCATCACTGAATGTACTCCACAGCAAAATTGATCATTTTGGTAAATAATCTCATAAAAATACACAACATCATAAATTCGCCTTGTGGGAATTATAATTGTGCTTGCATATTTGGACACATATATTAAGAGTAAAATTAAAGTTGTTAAAATCAGATCTGCATCTGCAGGTCACGGGCTGAGCTAGAGTCATAAAGTTGCAGGCAATAAAAAGACAACTGGGCCGTGTCGGGGTGATGTGTTCTTGTCGGGGGAAGGAACTGTTCCGGGGGACAATGGGGGAGTTTGCCTTTAACTAACAGAATGTTTAACGCCCCAAGGTGTCAATAAAACTAGCCTGTGAGCTGCAGAGTCAGAAATCAGCCGGACGAGCAAGGGGACAGACCGGGGTCTGTCAGCTGATTTCTCCCTTTGCAAAGGCAAAACTTGAGAATGTCATGACTATTATTGAATTCAAATTAATCTCACTTTGAGTCCACAGATCAGCAGTCCGGGGAAGGTCAGGTTGACCACAACAGCCTCCTCATCCTCAGTTGATGTCGTGTCACCTGGTAAAAATGACGGGTCATCGGTCCGCCCCCCCACCGATTCCTCCTCACTCACATCTGTCATTATTTCCGCTCTTTCTGACTCCCTCACTCAAATCCTGGAACAACAGCCAGCCTGTTGTTTTTGTTGGATTCATGTCTTAAATTTTGCTGTTTGTTTGAAAGAATTAGTGACGACAATAGTTGTCAAAGTCCGGTAAGCCACAAAGTTGGTGCTTACAAAGTAAACACACTGCCGCAGGTGTTTTCCCTGATTAGTCCATTAAGTGTGTGACATAGATCCCACAGTAACAATCTCTGAATCATCTCTGACTACTACCAGACAATTTTTCATCCTGTTTGTGTCATTTTTCAGAACATGCGGCGATTTGCAGTCTAAATAATAATGCTTATAATCAGTTATTTCTTCATGAGCTCTTTGTGACACTGAATGACATAAATATTCAATCAGAATCATTAATGTGCTTCAGAAACTTCTGTCAGTCAGATTTGATTTCCCTGCGTGTGTCCTGATGATGCAGGATGACAGTCGCTGAATGGAGGATGTTTCCTCCGTAAAATATGACCTGATTTTACTAAAATTGCTGTTTTGTGTGATGTTTTAACAGGTGTAGTTTAGTTTTGTTTTCAAAGCCAGGAGTCACTGTCGAAATTACATATTGTTGCTTTAATGTTGTAATGTTAAGATTATTAGGTATGGGATGGGATGGAATTATTAAGTATGGGATGTTGTTCCAGGTCACTGCACCACAGAGTAACCCACAGGCACTTCCAGCGGCGCCCACCGGCACGTCCAGCTTTGCCACCACGGTCGCATCACTGAGATTAGTAAGTGAAGTTGAGTTATAAAGTGTTAGCTAGAAAAAGTTTTGTTACCTGTAAGATCCCCCAGTTTTGGTTCAGTCTCTGACTAGCAGAGTCTGTCACCGGGACCAGCTCTCCATCCTACGGGTAAGAAGTTGTGGTCTAGGAGAGCTTCCTCACTAGATTTCCTCAACTTATTTAAGCTGGTGTCGAGGAGATACGCCTAGCTCTCACCACCTACTTCCAAACGTATGCCCCGCTCACTCCAATACTGTCCTCAGAGGAATAGCCGGGTGGCTCAAAGTCCAGCTATTGGTCACGTCTGTTAACGGCAGCTCTCCTCTCACGATCCGGGCACTTGTCACCGGCTAGGATAAATTTAGTGGCTCGTACAGCAAGCCCCAGGGACAATTTGACAAAATTGTGACTAGAATAACCCATAAGAACCTGTGTGTTAGTGCAGAGGCATAAACAAGTCTTCAAAATTCTGAACACAGATGTAATGTCCACAACGACGTCTTATGACAGTTTTTATATTTATTAAAGCAGATTAGCAAGGTTAAGCAACAGCATTGATTGGTTATACAATTTATAATTCTACATACAGAGGCAAATTAAAGCTGTGGCTTACGAATCAGTTCATCTGGTTGGTCCAAGGACAGGCTGAGAGACGCATGTGGCCAGTATGCGTGTTCAAGGCCGCTGGGCAGGGTAGAGAGAGAGAGAGCGCCTGGTCAGGCCCCCGGGGAACCCTGGTTGGCCCCCCCCTCCTCCTTACTAGCGGTGAGCTAGGCTAACCAAAAAGGCTCCAATTATTCCTTCAAGAATTGGGAAAAATTCGTAGATCCTGTTCCAAGCGTCTTTCTGTCTTCTTTTCTTGAAGTAAATCCTTCCAGTTAATCCTTCAGATGGGGGTCGCTCGTCCAGGTCCCAGCTAGTCCTTCTTCTGAAGTCGCTCCAGGAATCCACGCAGAGTCCCTCTGCCTTCTCTCTTTATGCGCTCTCTCTCTCCTTGCTCGCCCTGCACCAGCCTTCATCTGATTGGTTCTCTCACCTTTGCATATGCATACATAATTTCCCTCAAACTCACATGACACTTCTGATTGGTTATTCACATATACAGAGGCGTGCATAATTTTACATAATCATGCATAACACACAGGCCACGTCCCACAATGACTTCACATGTTTACAGATTTGGCAGGGGCGTTCACCTTAATCATTATGACATCATGGCACCACCAGACACACGAGGTCACTTTGTTTACTTGGCCATATAGCTCGTTAAGCTAAAGCTTATCGGCTAACGCTAATCCTTATTCAATGATTTATACCTCACATCTGTCTTACAATGTCCTTAATTGAGCCATTGCTGGATTAACTCAGCCTTAACCACAGAATGTGCGCCTCATTTCATTTTTTTTCTGCACAGTCCATAGTCACGGCGTCAATGCTGAGGTCAGCGTGCCCCCGCTACTGTCCGCACCTGGCTGACTGTTTTTCTGCCATTGTTGTGTCTTGGTGGCCCGGAGCTGGCAGAATTGTTTTGAAACTCGGCTTTGTTGACATTCCAAATGAGGAACATGCGCTCCGCTCTGTCTCTATCTGTCGTTTCTTTTAACATACACTAACTAACACAGATCTATTACCAAAATTTACTAATACATCTTGTTTCTGATCATTCTAGAATCACACACACATTTCATACATTTCATTGATTAGGAATTGCTTACAAATCACGTAAATCACCTCTTCTTCTGTTACTTCTGTTTACATTACATCACCCAGCTGCTGCAAGATCTCTCCCCCTTGTTTTGATAAACATAGCCGTTGTTTCCACTCACTGGGTACACAGTGACCCACAGCAGCTTACCTCAGCCGCTGACAGCACAGACTAACGAGAAAGAAATCATACAGAATACATCTACAATACATCTTTCTGATCAATCATCGGTTCTGGTCATTGAATAATGTGATTACAAATAACATTAATTACCACTTTCCTGTTAATCCCCTACATTATACCAGAACAATCTCATCAACAAAGCTGGGATAATTCCAACTTCTCCCGGGTCACTTGACATACCCTTCATTGTCCTTGAAATACATACATTGAGCTGAATGTCAACAAATTCTGCTGGAGCCATACATTTCCTTTCATCACATAAGTTTTTCCAGGTGTAAGGGGCACATTTGAAAATGCCATTGTTGAAATGTCACTGAATTAGATGTCGTCTTCTAATTTCATCTTTTTATTTTACACTGCCTTCAAATTGTTCTCCAAGTGTACTGCCCTATAGAACATTCCCTCTCCCCTACACAACGTTTAGTTACTGCTTTCCACACTGTCTTACACCAAACAGTAATGATCGCCATGCACTTGCTCAAATAAACGAGTTAACGCTAATATTAAAACTACTTAACTTACCGTTAATGACAGGGATGGTACCGGCTGAACTACGCTTTGAAGTACACCCGCCAACACCGCCCGTTCGATGTCTTCCACAGGCAGGGAGGCGGCCATGTCCGAGTCCCGACTCTCCCTCATGATCCTAAACAGTGGTGTGGGCGTGGTTGTGTGGATGTGAGACTTTACGGGGCATGGGACATTTGCAAATTCTCTAAATATTGAGCTTTACACTTGGTGACACATTTAACATTTAGATATAGATTTAACATTTAGATTTAGATTTAACATTTACATTTAACATTTAGATTTAGATTTAACATTTAGATTTAGATTTAATATTTAATTTAACATTTAACATTTAGATTTAGATTTAATATTTAGATTTAACATTTAGATTTAGATTAATATTTAGATTTAGATTTAACATTTAGATTTAGATTTAATATTTAGATTTAACATTTAACATTTAGATTTAGATTTAACATTTAGATTTAGATTCAATATTTAATTTAACATTTAACATTTAGATTTAGATTTAACATTTAGATTTAAGATTTAACATTTAAATATAGATTTAACATTTAGATTTAGCATTTAAATTTAGATTTAACATTTAGATTTAGCATTTAGATTTATCATTTAGATTTAGATTTAATATTTAGATTTAATATTTAACATTTAGATTTAGATTTAATATTTAGATTTAGATTTAACATTTAGATTTAGATTTAATATTTAGATTTAAGATTTAACATTTAGATTTAGCATTTAGATTTAACATTTAGATTTAGATTTAATATTTAGATTTAATATTAAACATTTAGATTTAGATTTAATATTTAGACTTAACATTTAACATTAGATTTAGATTTAATATTTAGATTTAGATTTAACATTTAGATTTAGATTTAACATTTAGATTTACATTTAACATTTGGATTTAGATTTAATATTTAAATTTAACATTTAGATTTAACATTTCATTTTCGTTCACATATAACAAAATTTTTTAAATAATTTATGTTTCAAGAGTGTGTAAAATGAGCTAAGTGTGAAGAAAATGAGCTAAATATTGAAAATATATCAGTTTGAAAACTAATCAAGTTTTTACATTCGGCACCCCATAATGGCTTGTACCTGTTCGCCTTTGTGATTCAAAATAACAATAAACACTAACTTGATGACTTTGTACATTTTTTTTATTTCAAATAGAACTTTGAGACACCAGCACAAATCAGGAGATGGCTGTTCCAAGGAGATTTGTGCTTCGTGTATTTATTGCCACGGATGTTGCCATGAAACTCACTCTAAATGAGCGACCACAGTCAGTCGAGGAGCTAAAGAGCATAATGCAAGACCGTGTCAAGCCAAGACTGGAGGGTGAATTCACATTGCAGTATGAGGATCCTGACTTTGATGGACAACTAAGCGTTCTTGTAGATATTCAGGAATTACCAGAGAAGGGTACATTGAAAGTCATGAGATCTGAAACGGATGACAGCTCAACTGCAAGTTCTGATACAGACATTCTCCCACATGTTCCTTTAACTCAACATCAGAAGAATTGGCCGGATTGTTTCCCTCTGCCTGCTTTTTCTTATGAAGTTAAGCACATACTTGAGGAAGGAAACACTGTTTTTGAAAGATCTGGAAAGACGGTGAAATTGACAAGGTCCCAAAAGCACAACATCCTGGAAACCATGGCAGAAAAGATGTTCAGCTTCAAGCCATATCCAGATGACAGGGAAGTAGGAATGGCAGCTCAATCTCTGGTTACATCATATCCATGTCTTCGTGAACCTGGAAGCAGGAACGGATGGTATGGATGGAAGGTTCGCTTGAAGTTTAAGATGGGGAATTATTGGACAAAGCTGGCTAGAACAGGATGTGCCGAGTTGTCCATCAACACAGGCAAGAGAAGCCATTCAAACCCTGATAATGAACATCCCCATTCGAATATCAAAAAAGCCAGACGCGCTGAAGTAAACTACTTGCCGGACTTTCCCAGAGGAGAAAGCCAGGCTTCACTGGAACAAATGAGACAAGACATCATTCAAGAAGTAGAAAAGACAGAGAAAGATCAGTTGTTAATTGAGAAGCTCATGCATACAGCCTTTGCCCTTCGTCGCCAAGATATTGTGCAGGGAAGTCCACAGGTGAAGGACTTTTTGGAAAGATGGCCAGCCCTGAAAGTGGAGTCACAGGTAAAAACTGTTGATGAATCACAAAGAGCATGCTTCTCAAGACAAGTACATAATATTCTCAAGTTTAACTGTTTACAGCTAAACACTTATCTGTTAATTGGTGTGAATGCATTAAGGCATTCACACCTATTGTTTTCCTGTTTCTCTTTATTATTCCATCTTCCGTACGTTTTTCGCCGATTAACTAGTCCTTCATACTTTCACCGATTTCAACCGTTTAACTTTCAAAATGTTCAGCCTCTTCAGGAGAAGGGTGCTATATCTTTTTGTGTTTCAAATATTTATACTTTTTAAAATATTTAACTTTTAAAGCTTTTTTTGTGCCATTGAAAATGAATGGGGAGCTCTTCAAATCTTGTTAAAACTTTGTGCTTTTTAGAAGCTTACTACTTCAGCATACTTTCACCGATTCAAACCATTCAAACTTTAAAATGTTCACAAAAGATTGGACTATTCTCGTATGACTCCGTTTGTAAAAATATTTTACCGTTTTTGAATAATGGCCGTTTAAGTTTTACCATTTTTTCATTTTTTCAGATCTTTAGAGTGACGGAATGTTTGTAAACAGTCTGCTAGAGTGAGAGCCTCTCAAAATTAAAACCTTTTTTTTTTCTCAACAACCTGCTCTTGCAGCCAGACCTTTAACCCCACAGACATAATTTATACATCAAAATGTAGGTATTTTTGTCCTCTTTCACACAATGTAACCCTTGAAAATGAGAGACTTCAACTTTTCCTGCTAGAGGCCTCCAAATGACAGAAAGTCTCCTATTTTTCCTATACTTTGTAATGTAAAATCCGACCTCTTCTTTCAAATTGATTGAAAAAGTTTCATGTTTTTACACTGCTGTAATTTAAAAACGGTATGCATTTGCCAAACTAAAAATATATCACTAGAATCCTGAAAGCCTTGTGGCGCCCACAGTTCAAGAATTTTTTCAAAAACTTATTCAGCTTTTCAATTACAGCTGTTTGTTCGGACATAGAAATCCAGATTCGGACTGACTGGAGACAGTGTAATTAGGGGGTCGCTGGCTCTTTCTCTCCTAATCTCACAAACACACATACACACGCAGGAGGAGCCGCACATGTAACTGCCTCCCCTGAAGCCCCGCCCCTTTCTGCCTGTTCTTCAGGTACAGTATATGATATATTATGAGAATGATCACAGCCTTGACTCGCATATGAGCTTTAGTTCATCCCATTCCTAATCAATATTATGTGGCTAAACCCTTTGCAGCTTCAACCCCTTCAACACTTCTAGGAAGTGTGTTTATTGGGGATTTTTGACCATTCTTCCAGAAGTGCATTTGATCCCTTAGCTTTTAGAAAGGTTTTTCTCATTAACGCTTGTTGCTTTTAACATTTTCTCTGAATTTAGCTGTCTTAGTTGTGTTTAGCCTTTAGCTACATTAGTTTCAGGTCACATGTTTTAACTCTTGATACATTCTGCAAAGATGTTCAGCTAAAGTCTGCTACTTTTTAAGAGTTTAACTCATGTCTTTCAAATTTTCAGTCCATTGTAATGAAGTAGTTTGACTTTTTGCTCAATGTTATGCAAATCTTAGCAACTTTTACATTCTTTTGGCAACTTCAACATTCCTGTATGAAAATTTTCATCTCCTGCCGAAGGTTTTATTTTTGACTTCTGCTTTTAAAAGCTGTGCTTTACTTTAATACATTTATGGGAGTTCATCATTAGATATCTATTCCAATTTAGGCAGATTTTCCATTCTCCTACCTAAGCATCATTCAGTATGTTGCTCCCTTTGCTGTGTTTGACATGTTTTCTGGATTCAATACATAGCACTAAGACATTTTGCTAAATTATGCTGTATTCAAAGACTATTCATTTGTTCAAATTCTTTATAAAATTCATACTCTTCAAATTTATTTTTTACTTTTCAGCAGAGTTCAGGTCAAAATTCCGCTTAATGCATTCACACCTGCATTTTCGAAGGAAATGCAATTTTTCTAGTATTTGTATTTTCCCAGGTGTTTGCTGAGTTTCATCGCATCACAAATGTGAACCTATGCAACACATTCTACCGTGAGCTTGACAGGCACGCACCACAAATGCTTGTCTTGTTTAGGCAGAAGGCTTCCCGGACAGGCAAGATGGCAGAGGCGCTGTGGGAAAAAGATTTATGACCAACAGGTAGGTTGTGGCATTACTGGGCTATTTACACACTGTTGCTCTACTAATATGTTTTCTTTCAAAATAGGATGGTTTTTTTTTTCCTCTAAGGTTTTTAAAAAAAGGCTATTTAAAAATAAATTTAGATAGATCTTTTTCTTTCAAATAATCCAAGTAAGAGAATCAACACTGTTGTTGTTGTTGTCGCAAAAATCTGATGTTCTTCATTATTCATAAGCATTGTTAGACCAATAGTTGGAAATCCCTAACATGTTGGGAAAATTGATGGTTGCTAGCAGCAGTAGTAACGGCACTGCCAACCTTTTTCTTCAGGGTTCACTTTCTTTGAAAGTCAAGTCGCCTGTCCTTGCAACATTAGTGCAATAGTAAACAGTTCTTGTCAGCTCAAAACATCTTTTAGATTTTTTGGAAGGTAAACTTAATTCTCCTAAGAGACTATTAATTTGGGTAGTTGCATACAAGTATTGTGTCAAGACAAGAAAATGTTCAATCATCTTTATTTCTGTATGAAGAGCATGTAATCCCAGTGCAGGACCCCAATCCATCTTCTGAATCAACCCTAAAACCTTTTACTTAATCCTGTTTGTGTATGTCTGTGTGTATTTTGCAGTGGGAAAATGATCCAGACATTGAGGACACTCCTGTTGCTCTCCTCTCTGTGGCAGTTGACAACCCTACTGGCACCATCCAGTTTAACCCTGACAGCATTTCTGTTGTGATCGAAGATGGCATTGTTGTGACAGGTCTCCCCAGGTTGGCTGATGCACTTCTTCTCTTGTTTGGCTTAATCTATGCATTGCATTTAGATTATCCAAAGAAACTTATCCACACATTTACCTTTGTTCAGAAAATACTGCTGTGTCTTGATGATAACAGACCACTCAAACCATGCCTGCTAAGTTTTAAAAATTACTTGTTCAGCAATGTTGAAGGCACCTGTGAATAAATGAGACATCTCTGTATCCAGTCCTGCGAAGTCAAAGGTGGCTAAGGGGAGAGAATATTCCTACATTGTGAACTAAAGCAAAGACAATATATCCCATGTACATATACGTATATATGTTTATGGACATGGGATATATATATATATATATATATATATATATATATATATATAATATATATATATATATATATATATATGGGATATGTATATGAATATATGTTTCATATGGGAAATATATATGTATATATATGTATTTTAAGATGTATTATAAATTTGAGTTGGTTAAACTCAAAAATGAAACTTAATTTTAACTTTAAAATTAAGATAACAAGAGAGCATTTGGGTAAACTGAAAGTAAATTTTTTAAGTTCAGTCCAACTCATAAAATCGATTAACACTACTCAAAAAACCAAATTAATATAAAGAACGCATTTGAGTAAACTGAAAGTAAATTTTTTTAAGTTCAGTCCAACTCATAAAATTTATTTTCACTACTCAAAAAACCAAAGTAATATACAGAAAGAATTTGAGTAAACTGAAATTATTTTTTTAAGTTCAATCAACTCATAATCAACTAGTAAACTGAACTCATAAAATTTGAGTTCAGTCAACTCATAAAATTTGAGTTCAGTCAACGCATAAAATTTGAGTTCAGTCAACTCATAAAATTTGAGTTCAGTCAACTCATAAAATTTGAGTTCAGTCAACTCATAAAATTTGAGTAAACTGAACTCATAAAATTTGAGTAAACTGAACTCATAAAATTTGAGTAAACTGAACTCATAAAATTTGAGTAAACTGAATTCATAAAATTTGAGTTCAGTCAACTTATAAAATTTGAGTAAACTGAATTCATAAAATTTGAGTTCAGTCAACGTATAAAATTTGAGCTCAGTCAACTCATAAAATTTGAGTTCAGTCAACTCATAAAATTTCAAAATGATACTGAGACATACTACAAGCAGGAAACATCTCAGATACTGGAAAAGTTTGATCACCAGTACAGCGAGGCAAGCATGCAGGACCATTACAGCTTAGATGAGACTTGTTCAAGTTGTCCAGCAAATGCCTTTGCTACAATTAGTTAGTAAAAATTTTAATTGTGATTAGTGTTGTTAATCTCTTGTGTTTTCACCTTACCAGAGGACAACAAAGTTGAAGCAGTTAACAGACCCAGACCTAATTAAGGCTGAGATCAATTCAATTCAATTCAATTCAATTCAATTTTATTTATATAGCGTCTGTTACAATGACAATTGTCTCTAGGCGCTTTACAGAGACCCAGAGCATGACCCCCGAGCAAATATCATCAACTAAGATTATATCATTAAATCCAATCAATGATAATGGCAGGTAAAAAACTCCCACGTAGGGAGAAAAAAAAAACCTTTATACCAAACAGTGGCAAGGAAAAACTCCACTTTAAGAGGAAGAAACCTTGAGCAGGACCTGGATCATATGGGGGGACCTTCCTGCCAAAGGCCAGCCGGGTAGAGAAAGAAAAGAGGGGAGACAGGACAGAGAGAGGATGTAGGACAGAGAGAAGATGGAGGACAGAAAGAGGATGTAGGACAGAGAAAGGAGAGCACAGAGAAAGTAAAAAATAATAATAAAGAAGTAGTGGAATTGTTGTAGGGTGAATGCAAACGGGCTATGGAGAGCCCTTGGGCGTGTGGTCAGCGTAATGAGCCATGATAGGCTCTTGAGTATCAATAATGTGCAGGTGGGGTGTAGGTGAGGTGTGTGCGAGAAAAGGGGGAGGGGGGGGGAGGAGGGGGTTTGGGTTTAAGAAAAGAGAAGGGTAGGATTTCAAGCAAAAGGATGCGATATATAAACATAAACAGATGGAGGCAGCAGCACTGGGATGAGATGGCCAGAGGACCAGGTCGCCGATCACCACGCCAGTCGGCAGCCAAACACAAGTGGAGGAGAACCCCGGGATGGACAGAGGATGGAACTGCAAGTCAGCATGAAACCCAGGAAACTCTGTTCTGCAAATACACAGAAAGAAAAGGGGGCAGAAACAGCACAACAAACACAGGAAAGCAAAGAAAATGGAGCACAGTTCAGTAACAGGGTGCTCCCAAATAATTATAAATGAGCTGGAGGAGGAGGAAGGGAGGAAGAATGGGAAGAAAAAGGAGAAGAGCAGTGGAGACACCACCCAGCAGATCATGCTGGTGTCCCCCCGTAGCGTAGGCCTATAGCAGCATAGCTATGACGAAGCTGTGATTAAGACGAGCTACTCAAGTCTTACTACTACAACTATAGTTATAACTATTAGCCCCTACACACTATAGTTTAGACTAACTGTAGGCTTTACTGAACAGAAATGTTTTCAATTTAGTTTTAAATTTGGAGGTGGTGTCAGCCTCCTTAACCCAAACTGGTAGCTGGTTCCATAAAAAAGGTGCCTGGTAGCAGAAGGCCCGTCCTCCAAACCTACTTTTAGATATTCTAGGAACGACGAGTAATCCTGCACTCTGAGAGCGGAGAGCTCTATTAGGAGCATAACATGCTATCAAGTCTTGTAAATAGCGCGGAGCTAGGCCATTAAGGGCCTTATATGCGAGAAGCAGAATTTTAAACTCAATTCTAAATTTCACGGGAAGCCAATGGAGATCAACCATTGCAACGATGAAATCGACCAGCTCATTAAGAACCTCATGACACTTGAGTTTCAACTGAAAGGGAACCTGCAGGCAAGCGTCTGCATTTGTTTTTATTTGTGTATTATTTTTCAAAAATGATTGCGTTCTTTAAGAAAAAAAAGTGTATAATTGAATTTGAACAATTTACACTCAAAATCTGAGAAGGTTGTGATGGTATGGAAAATGAAAATTTAAGAATTGTTTGTTATATTTACTTTAACGTGAATGTATATGCAGACAATATCAATCCCAGATGTTTCATACTTTTTTTCCAAAAAAAAGTCACAATATAGCTTTTACCTCTTTGTAATGTTTACATTCCTTCTCATAACACGTACAAGATGTCATATTAAATCTTTCAAACTTAGGGTTGTATAATATTCTTCTATATCCTAAAAATGTAGACTGAATAATTTTACTCTGATTATATGCTTAAGTTTCACATTTACTATCAGTGATACTTTCCGTTCATTTCAGGATAACATCAAAATTTTGGACACCTCCATCTCAGACATGGTTGAAGACTTTTACAAAACTGCTCAAGGAATATATCCTTTTCTTCTGTGTCATCATAAGCACTATTAATTATTTTTTAGCAACACTTCCTCCTTACCATTTAAAGTGAAATGTATACTGTACATAATCAATACTGGGTTAGCCTGATACTAAAGGCAAATACTCAATTTGGGGAAATTTTAATATTTGTTTTCTTTGTGAAAAAGACCTCCATGTTTTAAATTCTATTTCCCCCCTAATTGAATTTGAATGAGACTACATGTAAATCCCAGAACTGTAGCTTTTACTGTTTTGTCTAGTAGGTATTTCTGTCCTATGTAAATGATTTCTTTGACACAGTCATACATTTGATCAGTGTCGAGATCTGGAGAATGATTATCATCACAAAGTAAAAGAAACTGCTGTTGACACTCTGCGGAACGTGGCTCAGGAAAATCTGAAGGAGGACATGCCAGCTGATCTGATAACGGTTCATATTATATTGTTAGGTTAGAAGTTAATCTTAGTTCTGTTCAGTTTTGTTGAAAAAAAATAAACGCACCAAATTTCATTATGTTTTATGTGCAGTTGTTTAAAGATGAAAATGCAGTGATGAATGCATTGGCCGCCAGCCATGATAACCACCTGCTGAAGATCAATGACTGGGAAAATCAGCTGCTCACACGTGTCATTTGCTGGAAATCGGCCCTGATTAAAGAGATAGGAAACTAAAATGACTTTGAATCAAGTACTTGGGGATATTTTCAAGTATTCATGACTGTGTTCTCCTTATTCTGTCACAGATTTTATATATGTTTTTCTTTTTTTGCTTGTCTTTATGGATTATTACAGACTGGAAAAAAACAAGTTGTGTGGCACCGCATCTGCCTCTCAGATGCCTTGAGATATGGGGACTATTTAAAGGAGTGCTTGAGCACATTCACTAGTATTACTAGTAGTACTAGTAGTAGTGCTCTGTCAACAGATGACACTGACTGGTTAAGTCATGCTTCTTAGACATTAATGTGTCAAAAACCATGGAGATGATGGATGCAGGTTTTAGGAACAATCTCTATGTCATCCCTCTACTAACAATTAATCACCAGGCTGTTGAGTGGGTGACACAGTCTAAATATCTTTAGAATTCTATTTGGCAAGCTGACCTTTGGATGTGATGTACAGGAAAGCTTTTCAGCATCTACTGTTTTTTTAAGCAAACTTTATGGTTTTAATGTTGAATCCACATTGATGAGAATGGTAAATATGTCTTTGGATAGAACTCATTCACCCCATCTGCCATTGATCTGTCAAATAATTGAATGATTTTAATTTTATATTATTATTATTATCTTTTGTTTACTAATTTTATTTCAATTCTTTTGTTTGTAAAAACAAACTGCTTGATAGGGTTAATTAAAATTATTTATGGGCAAAAATATCTTCATTATCTTTTCCTGTAAAATAAGAACTGTTGTATTAGTGTATATGGAAATGAATAAATGAAAAGCACAACACAAACAAGTTTTTTTTTTTTTGTACTGCATGCCACATGATTTCTCTTCCCAAACGAACTATTTACATATCAACAAACTTTTTTTGTTGCTGTAGAACTTGCTTTTATTTTTATGCATTTTATAATAACAATAGTAATAATAATAAGAACAATAATAATAGTAGACTATAACCTATTTCTCTTCCCAAACTAACTATTTACATATCTACAAACTTTTTTTTGTTGCTGTTGAACTTTCTTTTATTTTTATGCATTTTATAATAACAACAATAGTAATAATAATAAGAACAATAATAATAGTAGCCTTTAACCTATTTCTCTTCACAAACGAACTATTTACATTTCTACAAACTTTTTTTTGTTGCTGGGAACTTGCTTTAATTTTTTTATCTGTAAATTAATAACCACAATAGTAATTGTAAGAAGAATAATAATAGTAGCCTATAATGAATATGAATATTTGGCCCTGAAGGGAAATTTGGGATAAACCTATTTCCCTTCCCAAACAAACTATTTACATAGGCCTATCTGTTAGGTCCAAACCTTACACTTCAAACTATTGTTCACGTAACTAGGAATGAGACGAGAGAGAGAGCTGATGTCAGTTTTTGCTTCTGCAGAAGGGGAAACCGAGAGAAACACAGAAGTGGACAACGAGGTCCGTTTGCTGAGTTTCTGATGGCGTTCTCCGCAGTTTCTCAACTGCAGGTTGCTTTTATTAAAATTTGACACACCTCAGAAAATGTCTGTTGCTGGGCAGATAGTGATGTCATACATAGCATAGTTTGCAACATGTTGCAAGGTCACTTGAGAAACAGGAGGATAGAGTAAATGTAACTTATTGTGGGTGCAGTTTCATGAGAACATTTTTCATTTTAACAAAAAGGAGAAGGGGGAAGGCGGCATAGCAAGCATACACAGATATTTTACTTTCACATATCCCTCCTGTTGTTCTTATGAAACTTCCATCATTATTCGTCCCTTGAGGGTTGAGAACAATAACTTCATTACAAGACTTAACAGTTGGAATATGGTCCAGGGAGAGGCGAAAACCCAGCAATATAATTGGGCAAAATTCCTCTACCGTCCCTCCATGTGGAGCGAACACCCGAAGGCCTGGAGCATAAGCAAAAACAGTGACTTTACACAGCATAGTCATCTTGATCTCGCTGTTTCAGTTGAGCATACATAACCTGGTTATAATGAGAGAGGCTATTTCCAATCATTCTCTGAACCATAGCTTGAACACAGGGTATAACACAGCAAAGAATTATGAAAATCACAACTAGCATGATTATAAATGGCATAGCTATTTTAAGCAAAATCTGCCACCAGGCTCCAATGGAGAACCATGACGTCCAAGGGGCTGGCCTTGCCCCTGGAGTGTGGTCCGCTACATATTTCTGGAGGTCATGTAGATCATCTAATGCCTCCTGGATGCCTTGTCCGTCTGTGTGGTTTGTCACGAAGGTGCAACAGGTTTTTCCCACTATAGCACAGACTCCGCCCTGAGAAGCTGTGAGAAGGTCAAGCACCATACGGTGCTGAACAAAGATGTCTCTGATATTACCGAACTCAGACTGAGTGGCAGTTCCGAGTTTGGTGGTGGCGTTGATGAGTCTCAATAACCCATATCTGTTGATTTCAACGTGGGCACGTACTTCTGCCACACCTATCCAAGGAAAAAGTGACTGAGCAAATTTTGCTCCCCCGCCCCAAATGCGGAACTCATAGGGAACCCCAGTGTCGGTTGTCATTCCCCAAAATGTAGGAGAAGGGAAGTCACCGTTTTCAGTTTGTGTGTCTCTCTTGGTTCTATGGTGGGGGTGATGACTCACCTCTTTCATCACAATGGTGTGGTCAGTAAGAGCTGCTAGGGCACAGAGACCTCCCCAGTTGGCAGGAAGAGAGGCATAAGCATTATGACCACAGACCCAATACCAATCCGCTAAAACTCTGGAACCTTTAGGACCTGGGAAAATGGAGGAACAGTTAGATCCCTCTATTCGGTGACTCGCATCTAGTGCACAGGCTGAACTCCGGTCCTTACTGATACTCCTACAGGCAGAGTTGGTCAGACACAGAAGACACTTATTTTCATTATTATAGGGGCAGAAAGAGTAGGTCTGGTCGCACCTTCCTTTTGGGGTTTCACCTACTTTTACAGTTCCATTTCCCTTTGCACAGTATGCAAACAGCGTACTCACCAACACCACATGATTGGACAGGGGAACACCTAGTTGTGGAAAACCAGTTACGTCAGTCAACATGTCACACTTTTCTCCCCGAAGAGGAGTTCTTTCTCTAGTTGTTAAGTTAAATGGCAGATTATAATTTGCTTGGGAGAGTGTTTTGTTGTTCCCTGGGTGGGTGGATAATGCTACAAGACAGGATGTCTTCTCTCTTGTCAGATTGTATGCATACAATGTTGATACAGTAGACGTTGGCAAATGAGTACACACATAACAGTTTGTCATATTTAGATTGGATGCGGTTAATTTTGCATGTTGCCACCACATGTTGGTAGCGAATGGGTGAGTCGCTCCTGCTTCACTGAAGATCATCCGACGTTCTCTGGTGTGCTGATGGTCAGTCTCAGTTGTGACTTTTGGTAGGGTGACCAACCCTAGGCCCAAGATGGCCAACATTGTTCCACCTGCAACCCACTTCATTGTGGTCGTAGCAACGCCCAGTCAGAAGACTGTAAGAACGCTGTTGATGTCTGATCGGCGCAGTGCCCAGCCGAAGCTGTCAGAACACTGTTGTAATCTGATCGGCGCAGTGCCCAGCCGAAGCTGTCAGAACACTGTTGTAGTCTGATCGGTGCAGTGCCCAGCCGAAGCTGTCAGAACACTGTTGTAGTCTGATTGGCGCAGTGCCCAGCCGAAGCTGTCAGAACACTGTTGTAGTCTCTGCTTACAAGAGAAGTCCTGCGTCTGGACGATCTGGGAGATCAGATGGACCTTACCTCGTGGCAGGTGAGTAGACATCAGTTGGTTTCTTCAGCGGACAAGGGTTTTGATACCGTCCGACTTCCAGTCTACTCAGAGGCGGTCTGGAATAGAATCACCAACTTGCAGTGAGACTGGTGAATCCACGTGGATCTCTCAGCTATCTTGACTGCAGTGGGTGTGGTTAACAGCACGGTGAATGGACCCTCCCAACGAGGTGCACTCCAACTTTTCTTTTTCACCACCTTCACAAGGATCTGGTCACCTGGTTTCAGCAGGACCTGTTCGGGGGACAAAGGAGAGAGCGGCAGCTTACATGCATTTTGAACCTCACGTTCCTGGAACATCTTTTGCATCCAGGTGCTCAATGGATCTGCCACTCCCTCTACCTCAGAGACTAGCTTCCCCTCCCACATTGGCAGTCTAAATGCCCTCCCATGTACTGCCTCAAATGGTGTCAACCCATTAGTAGAGGGTACTATGTGCATATATGTTTTCACCAATGAAATACACTCTGGCCATGGTTTGCCTGTTTCTTCCATGGTTTTTCTTAGTCTGCCTTTTACTGTCCCATTGGTTCTTTCCACTAACCCAGCTGACTGTGGATGATATGCACAATGATTTTTTAGGTTTATGCCTAAGTGTTTGGACATCTGCTGTACTACAGAGTTCACAAAATGGGGACCGTTGTCACTCCACAAAACTTCTGGAATTCCAAAGTTTGGAATAATGTCTTTGCACATGGCTTTCGCTACTGTTAGAGCATCTGCTTGCTTGGAGGGCACTATTTCTACCCATTTTGTTAGTGAATCTACTAATACTAGACAGTACTTGTATGGTCCACTTCTTGACAGTTCAATGAAGTCCATGTGCATCACTTGGAAAGGATATTCTCCTCTCGGTGTCTGACCTCTTTTGGGTCTGATGTTCCCTTGTGAGTTGTGTTTTGCAGCATGTCAAACAGCTTCTACAAAATTTTTTGTAAAAGTTATTTAGTCCTTTGGTTGCGTGGAATATTTCCTGTGTCAGTGTTACCATCCCTCCTGTTGAGACATGGGTTACCCCATGGCTCAATTTAGCTGCTACAGGAAACAAAACTTTTTGGCAGACAGGGTTTTCCTTGCACTTTGAGTACACCATCTGCGTCGACTTGGGCACCTGCCGCTGTCCATTGGTTTTTCTCCTGTTGAGAGGCTTGTTGTTGCATATCTTGAAGGACTTCATGTGGTATGGGCACGTTTTTGTTGGTGTGTTCGGTTGAGACCAGTAGTTTAGTCCTCTGGGCTGCAGCTTTAGCAGCCAGATCAGCTTTGTGGTTTCCTTACTTATGCGGTCATTGGGTTTAGTGTGGGCTTTGCATTTACATATTGCTACGACTCTGGGTAATTGGACTGCAGCGATTAAGTCAGTCAACAGACTGGCATGTTCTACAGGTCTGCCTGTTGCAGTTTTCATTCCTCTTCTTGCCCATTGTGCAGCAAATGTATGCAGAGTGGAAAATGGAAAATGCATACTGGCTGTCTGTGAAGATGGAAAACTGAGCGATCTTTGAACAGCTGGCATGCTCTTGTTAGGGCTACAAAGCTCTGCAGCTTGGGCTGAGATTTTGCTTGACAGGGGATTTGCTTCAATTTCCTTGTCATCTGTGACCACAGCGTAACCTACGAGATTTTGCCCTGTGGATGATTTGGATACAGACCCATCCACATATACGTAAGTGCTGTCCGGTACAGGGGTGTCTCCCAGGTCTGGTCGTGGTTTGCAACATTCATAGGTCCGTAGCTCACATTGGTGCGGGTCACCATCTTCAGGGGTTGGTAGAAGCGTAGCTGGGTTTAACGTGTTACATCGCTTTATTTCCAAATGGGGTTGTGACAACAGGAGAGTCATCACTCCCAGATGACGTGCAGGGGACATGAATGCCATGTTAGCTGAGGTCAGCAAGAGTTCTACTGCATGAGGGACCATTAACGTTAGAGGGTGGAACAACACCAATTCAGCTGACATTTGGACTGCCATGGCGGCTGAACACACAGCTTGCACACAATGGGGTAGGGCTGCTGCTACTGGGTCTTACCGCTTGGAGTAGAAGGCGACTGGTTTGAGCCTGTCTCCCTGACTCTGCAGCAACGCTGATGTCATGAACCCATTCTTACAGTCAACTGTTTGTATGAATGGTTTGTGGTAGTTGGGCAGACTAAGGACGCTTGAGTTTACCACTATGTCTTTTACCCGTGCGAATGCTACTTCTGCATCAGGTGTCCAGGTTATTGGTTCAGTCAGGGCTATTTTGGTGCCATACACTATGTCTAGGAGGGGTTGAGTTTCCTGTGCATAGTGTAGAATCCATGCTCTGCAGTAGTTGGTGAGTCCTAGGAATGCTAGCATCTGTTTCTTGGTGGTGGGTTTGGGGCATTCGCTAACTGCTTTTCTCCGGTCATCTGTAAGTCTTCTTCCGTCTTTGGACAGTCTGTGACCCAAGAAGGTGACCTCAGGTAAACACAGTTGCAATTTCTTCCTTGAGGCTTTATTTCCAGTTTCAGCCAGGTGGCACATCAATCTTCGGGCTTCTGTCAGATTTTCCTCAGGGGTGGGGCTTGCTATCAGAATGTCGTCCACATAAACCAATACTTGGGTCCTCCCTTGTGGCTGATGTGTGCTGAGACAGCGGTTTATCTCAAGTGAATAGATGGTCGGGCTCTCACAATACCCCTGTGGCAATCGAGTGTAGGTGTATTTTTTTCCTGCGAAGGTGAACCCAAACCAGCCTCGTGCTGACTTGTCCAGAGGAATAGAGAAAAATGCATTGCTGAGATCAATGACGGTGAACCACTTTTGACATGGTTTTAAAATGTTCAGGAGAGTGTGTGGGTCTGGAACACAAGGTGCGCGGGATTGGACTGCTTCATTTATCTTTCTTAAGTCATGCACCAGTCTCCAGTTTCCTGATTCTGCCTTCTTGACAGGAAAAATGGGTGTATTGCATTCAGCTGTGTTGTCTTCCACCAGAACTCCAGTTTTGAGCAGATCTTCAATTACTGGTCTTCTTCCTTCAATTGCATCAGGTTTCAATGGGTACTGGCGGATACGTGGCCTATGTGATGTCTTTGGCGTTATGGTGACTGGGCTAGCAGTAGTCATCAATCCCACATCGGTCTTAGTTGTGGCCCAAAAACTGTCTGGTATCCCCTCAAGTCCATCTTGTGAAACCATATGCCATGTTGTAGATCATTCACCATTAGATGTCAGGTGAACTTTGGGTGAAGTGGTGGTGACCCAATCCAGTTTGACTCTCCTGGTCCATGCATTGTCAGTGTGGGTGCACACCTCCTCCTCACCATTCTTTGTCCTCCTCCAGTATGGCGCTGGGAGGTTACATACGTTTGGCTTCTGCTCCTGTGTCTTTCCACCTCCCTCCGGGCTTTTTTGACAGTGTGTGATGTGGGGGTGGCCGTTTCCCCATTCATTCCATAGTTGCTGAGCGTCTTTGGATAGGGTGATTTGAGCCCAGGACAGACCATCATGTGTCCAGAAAACATATGGGATGTGCACTCTTTGGGGGCCCATCTGGAGAAAACGCTTTTTTACGTCGGTGGCCCTGCAGTCCCACTCACCAAACCTCATAGTGACATGGAGGGGATAGTCATTCTGAGGAATTCCATTGGGTGGGATTCTACATTGTAATGCTTTGACTACCGATGATGGGCCTGTGGGACACAGATCTAAAGTGTAGAATGGGATAGGCTTTCCATTTCCCTTGAGGATTTGAATGTGGCACTCTGACCCTCCCTGTTTAACGGCTTTCATTCCATCTTCAGTTGGTACAATGGCCAGATTGAGTCTTATGAGGAGGTCCCTTCCTAGCAGGTTGGCTGGGCAATAAGGGCTCAGCACAAAAGGTGCTTTGTGACATGTCCCATCTGCTTCTTCCACTACGGTGGTTGGTGATATTGGGAGCCGTTGGTCTGTACCTGCTGCAGCTATGACGATTATGGTTCTCCTTCCAGGTACCAGTCCAGGGACTTTTTCTCTTATCACAGAGCGGTCTGCGCCACTATCACGCAAAAATTTCACTGGTGTTCTCTGTGGTCCCACTTTCAGTACTATATAGGGTCGGAGCTGTTCAGCTAAATTCAAATGACAAATTTGGGTCAGATCTAATATTTGCATATGGTTGTCTTTTTCCTCAGGTTCCTCTTCTGGGCTATCCTCTGAGTCTGAATTGGTTCCTTTGGAGTCCTCATTCTGGCGTCATTCCTGATTGTCACTGTGACGTGGTTGGTGATCCGGGTTGAATGGTGGTGGCCTTGGAATCTTCTGTCTTGCCTCTGTCTGGGCCAGGTTCCCTGTTGGTAGAACACTTTCCCAAGGATCTCGTCATCGTTGTCATCCTCAGTGGCCATGGCAGCCAGGGCTCCGACCACACCCTGTACAGATCCAGTTTTCTTTTTCTTCAGGGCTGCTTCAGCATGTGTGGCCCAATCCAACAGTAAGTCTCTGTTCAGGGTCCGGTGGGTCACGCAGTACTTGGTGATGAACTCATATATCTCAGGTCTGAGGCCGTTCTTCAGGTGTTGAAGCAGGTTTGAGGACCAGGGACTTCCTTCAGTAGAATCCTCAACCATGCCGCTGTGGCTCCTGAAAACCCCCTCTAGTCTTGCTGCATATTCATATGGGTCCTCTCCTGGCTTCTGTCTGGTGGCCACAATAACTCCATAGTCAGCTTTGGGACTGAAGGTGTCTCTTACTTTACCAGTCAGCGTGGTTATCTGTGCTTTTAGTAAGTCTCCAGGTGGCAGTGGTTTTCCATCCGCTCCAATGGGGTTCCATGTGCCCTTTACTCTGGCCCAATGGTGTCCCAGGCTTCTCTTCAGCACTTTTTCTACTTCATGCCCGTTCAGACTGAACCCCTCACATAAGTCTTTAAAATTCTGGATCCAATCTGTAGGTGTTTTTACTGGGTCCCCCAAACCTTTCACTGCGTCTGCATAATCATTATCTGCCCAGGGCCTGTATACAGAAATGGAGCGTTGAGCATCTTCTCCTACGCCAAAGTGAGGGTTGGGCATTTGAAACATTGGATAAGTCTCTGCTGTGTCTGGGTCATCTCCGTCTTGCTGGTCTCGCTGGGCCACTTTGGTACGAGTACGGCCAGATACAGGCGAGCCCCTCTTTAGGAAGTTAGTGAATGGGTTCAATGGGCTGACGGGGGCTATTGCTGACAGTGAGTTTGATCCTGCATAATAGTCTTTGGTTGGATACGATGGCCCAGCTCCTCCACCAGATGGAGCTGTTTCACTTCGTGTTGTGCTGGGAAGGGGAGATGCAGTTGAAAGGGGAGGAGGTGGAAGCGGTGCTGGGACGGTCCCAGATTATCCCTCTCCTGCAGCTCCGGCTGCAGCTCTCTGTTGTGTGTTCAGTGTTTCACGCTCCTCCTGCAAGCGTCTTCGCTCTTCTTCCAGCTGATTCACCCAGTGCAGCAAAGCGTGACTACTCGCAACAACAGTGTCATCTGGTTTCACTTCTCCTGCAACCATTGTGTGTGCGGGCTTCTCATCACAGGCCTTTTTCTTTTCTTCTTTGCGCTTCTTTTTCTCTTTGCGTTCTTTTTCTCTTTTTCTCAGCTTGCTCCAGCCAGACTCTCAATGCAGTGAGCTGATTTTTAACTTTTGTTGCTTTCTTTCCACTCATTAGTCTCTCCTTTTCTTCTAATTTTCTCTGTACCACTTTAATCTCCATGACATCAAAATTTCCACTCATATTATATTTCTTCCTCCATTTCTTACAGTAGGTGCACGCACCTGGGTGCTGCTTTAACATGAATTTAGTGTCTGCAGGCACATCTTTGCAGGGGTGTCAATTCTCCGCGGATTCGCTGATTTCAGAGTTTTTTGCCATCCTGTGGGTCATTTTTGAGATACGTGCAGATCCGGTTTAATATTTTCGGGGGGGGGGGGTACCCGCCGCCGCCGCCGCCGCCGCCGCCGCCAACGTGACGTGAATTCTCGATTGCGATTGGTTGAGTGATTGAGACCAGAGCATGCGCAATGATCCCGTTGACAATCCAGCCGCTATTACAGCCAGATCCACCGTCAAAGTAAGCCCGAAGCACATATTTTCTGATATTACTTCTCCCTTTCTTGCTTGGATGGATGATTATTAGCTTTAAATTCACAGGAGAGATGTTTATTCCTTATTGTACTTATTTATTGTTAGACAACGCGGATGAAATAAACAGCGCTTCTCACCACTGGTAAATGTAGGAAACGTAAGCTCGTTTGCCTCGTCACCGGCGTGGACATCGCTAGGTCCTGCTTCTCATCTCGTTTAGCAACGTAACCTCCAAGTACATTTAAATTGCCGGTTTCTGAAGTGCCCAGTTTACATATTAGGGCAATTATATGACAATTAAATAAAGAAAAAAATCTCCCGGCGCCGACCCCCTCCCCCTCTCAAAATAGAAAACTCCTCGGATCTACATGATTCACGTAGGTCTCTCTTTTGACTTCAAAACGGCAAATTTCGCCGAAAGGTGAGGGATTTTCATGCCTGAAGTCAGAGTGCGAATTATACAATGACAATTGGGGGGGGTCAACATTTTCTAGAGATGACAAAAATGACAATTTGTCCCTTCTTTAGGGGGGTCGAAGATGACAAAAATGACAAATTTTCCCTTCTTTAGGGGGGTCGAAGATGACAAAAATGACAATTTTTCCCTTCTTTAGGGGGGTCGAAGTTGTAATTGGGGGGGGGGGGGGGGGTCAAACACCCCCAAACACCCCTGTAATTCGCACTATGCCTGAAGTATTAGTTATTCAGTAGAGCCTTTTGTAATTAAACAAATAAATAAGAAAGGCTAATGTTCAGAGTTACAGGCCTCAAAAAGACATGTTGAGTTTAACATGCTATTTTCCATAACTGCTTACTAAAGTTTTGGATCCATGTATCTTGTTGTCAGTGATGTTTTACTGTTGAAGTTCACGAGTGACTGAATCACGTCATTCTGAATTTTTGCCTTTAATAGGCAACTTAATTGTTTTATAACAACTACTTTTATTTTTGATATCTAACCTCAGCCTTATGCTCAGTGGATTCTCACATTAGCAGGAATAATTAAACTTTGTGCCATTTTTATCTTTTATTTTCTGTTGAGGGAAAGTAAGAATTGGATTTTAAGTATGAGCAGAGTTTTGCAAACCTGTGCAGTGAGGCACACCAGATTGCGAGTTTTGCATTTCATTATGTAACGTCAATTATCCCCCCAGGTATATTGTAAAGGCTTAAGGCAAGGGTGTCAAACTGATCCGTTAAAGGCTGCAGGTTTTGTTTCAACCATGCAGAAACACAAAGAACATTTTTTACTTACAAATTGTAAGTAAAAAAATGTTCTTTTCATTATCAAAGTAACAATATGGACAAATACACAATGCTGTGCTCAGAATGCCTCCTAAAGCACCTCCAAATTTTCTCGAGCCCCCCCCCCCCCCCCCCCCCCCCCCACCCCCACCCCCCCCACCACCCCCCCCCCCACCCCCCCCCCACACCCCCCCCCCGCTTCAGTGTTTTTTCCAATTTCCCGTTGACACCCCTGTCTTTGCTCTGGTCTGCCCCCATGTTCACAACAGCTTTCAGCTTTTTATGTCACACGCTTCACCTATTTTATGTGTTTTGGTCCAGTCGATCAACACCTAGGGTGTTCTAATGACTGGAAAGTTTTCAGACAGGACAGTGAATCAAATTCCCTTTTGTGGTAAGTCTCACTTCAACTCTTTCGAGTGGAGCTTCTTGCCTTTGCATCCACAAAAGTCCACTGTTTGTCCCCTGTCTATTTTAGTATGAGGTTAAATACCTAGTGGTATCTTCACCTCCAATCACACTCACATTCACTCTTTTAAGTTTATTACACCCAAGGTCCCTTGTTACTCATATGTGTGTATATGCGTTTATTTGTCACCTATCTTTATAGGGGTGTGCTTTGATGACCCACAGGATTTATTTATTTCTGGTCTTGTTGTCCAGTGGAAGGACAACTCACAGTTATCTCTTACTCTATTGATTCTATACTAAGTTCTGGCCAACTGGGAGATATGACATGCTATGTTCCGAGTTCCCAGTCTGTGTGGCTTAGGACTAGTTCTTTACCACGACACCAGAACTTTATATATCTGTAATTTGAGTTTTCATCTACTAAAATGCAGAACCTTGGATGCAATACACCAGAAACCACCTTATTCCAGTCTCTCGTCAGAGCCTGGTTTCACAGTTTTTTTTTTTATCAACCAACATCACAGGACAACCCAATCACATTTACACAACTTATTTTATGATAGCAAAGACCCCGTCTTTCTACTGAATCCCAGACTCAGTACTGACTGCACTTTTTTTTATGATAGCAAAGACCCCGTCTTTCTACTGAATCCCAGACTCAGTACTGACTGCACTTTTTTTTATGATAGCAAAGACCCCGTCTTTCTACCGAATCCCAGACTCGGTACTGACTGCACTTTTTTTATGATAGCAAAGACCCCGTCTTTCTACTGAATCCCAGACTCAGTACTGACTGCACTTTTTTTTATGATAGCAAAGACCCCGTCTTTCTACTGAATCCCAGACTCAGTACTGACTGCACTTTTTTTATGATAGCAAAGACCCCGTCTTTCTACCGAATCCCAGACTCGGTACTGACTGCACTAATTTTTCTATCGGACCCCTATTTCCATATTTACAATTTTTTCTTGTTTCATCAACTCCCTCAAAAGCCTTGATGGCCAGCTGTACCTCACCTAACACAGACTTTAGAAAGGTCAAATAGAGGACATTCTGGGGGTCATTGTACATATTGTACAAAATCTCAGCCATGTAACAATGCTCAGTCGATTTAGTGATGCTAAAATGTAACCAGCTCTTCCCACTGATCCAAAATGCGCGAGACTGCAGGTTCTATTGAAAGCCAGCGTGTGGCACACACTTTAGTGATGTGGAGCAGTTTCTCACCACAGTTGATTGTCTCATATATGGCGCTGTACACTTCTCTGCGTTTGGGAGACACTGAAAACCAGTTGTAGGTCTCTCGCACAAGGTACTCTACACTGCACAGAACTGTGTCGTTGCTGGTATGACTTACAGCCAGCTGCAGGGAGTGACACACACACCGAATGAGAACGAGCTCCTTCAACCCGCACTCATCCCTCAGGACCTTATGGACGCCATTAATAATGCCAGTCATTATTGAAGCATTATCTGTTCCTATGCCTAGGAGCTTCTCTTTTTTCAGTCCACATTTCTCAAGAAATGCCAAAACAGCTCGGGCTATACTTCTGGCATCCCCAGCCTCCAACTCCACAAGCCCAAGAAATGTTGACAGGATGGTTTTTTGAGTCTCACTGAAGTACCTTATAACCACGCCAAGATACTTGGACACGCTAATGTCAGTGGACTCGTCAAGGAGGAGACTGAAGCGTTGGTCACCTACATCTGCTACCAAGCGTTTAAAAAAATAAAACACCATTCATCATTTCTGTGCACTTGGTTCTGTGCATGCAAAAGTTGGTGGCAGCTGTGGAATCTGCAAAAGCCACTTTGCACGCTTCTCCAATATGGTCGCATGCTAACATGGAGCAGTGTTTAGCCATAGCCATGGCAATGATTACTTCTGCCTTTTTTGCCTCGTCCATTTTTTTATTGATGACAGGCAACGTGCTTTGTGTGGCAGTGTTGTACGACTTTGCCTCTTGGATGTGCATCTAGGTACCCATGTGTTTTTTAACATCACTGAGTTTTGCATAGAAGTCGGATTTACAGCACATTCAATATGCACGTCCATCATTGCCTATGTGTGGCTTCAACCATCCCTTAAACTCAGGGTAAGTTTCCCACTCCCGTCTATATTTTTGTGTTGTTTTGAGTTTGACATTTCTGATAGCGATGGCTAACATTAGTAGGCTAGCAATAGGCTAATTCAAACAACTAAAACAACTAGCAGAGCTAGCATACAGTATACAGTAGTAGCCCTCGCCTCGCCTCGCCTCGCCTCGCCTGTGTATGTGGTGACACGCGCCCAGTCCGCACACAAAAACTCGCCCAGCAGCCAAGTGATGGCTTCAAACCTAGCGGTTTGAGTGCACGTGAGTCTTAAACTCACCAGAAAAAGTAGCTAGATTTGTCGCTTTTTACAAATTAAGTCGCTAGGGGGGGGTCTGGAAAGTCACTAGATATAGCGACAAAGTCGCTAAGTTGGCAACACTGACACAGTGTCTTTCAGTCCGTACAAGAGCAGAATCCAGCCTTGGAGCTGTTAGTTCAAATTTCATCAAAACCGCTGTTACCCGAAAATTTAGTGGACCAATAGGAGAACAGAACAGACCGCACTGCTTCAAGAACTATGGGAGAACTAGAGCACAGCACAATGCAAAGTGTTCTCTGCCTTAGGTAACTGCATAAGTAATACCTTTGCGCTTATAATGGCCAAAGTGAGGGAAAAAAATACAGTGAGTGTGGGCAAAAAAAACCTACAGCTACGAACCATATCATAACCAATCATATATATATATATATATATATATATATATATATATACTTTTTTTATTTTTCCATGATCATTCCTTAATATCAGGATTATACTATTTACAATGCATTTTCTATATTGGATAAAGTTAAAGTTACAGTTGACACACCAGATGATTTGAAATATTTTAAAAATAGCTGGACAAAATCATGTTTGAAAATGTGTTGTATTTACTGCACTTTAGACAAAAATAAGGTAAGATTTAATTGTGTGGTTTTATTAAAAATCTATTGATTTTTAAAACCGCTTAGCACTTTTATAATTGCTCCAATTCTTAAAACTAAAAATTCAAAATATGTTTGTTAATTGAATCTAGCTATTGATTTGTCTGTATTTCATAATCAGACCTTAAATGTTATTTTTACCCAGCTAAAATGTAAAAAAAAAAAAAAAAAAGAAATTATTTTGTTGTGAAGGATACAACTTTTCAATTTTGAAAAATACAAAAATGTGTGTTTGCTACAACAAAATACAATATTATTTGCAATTTTCTATTTTAAAATTTACAATAGTTTTCGGTTCAACATTATACAACATCATACTGGTAAATAAACACAAAATCACTGTATTTTGCTTTACAGAACTTTTATGTCACAATTTTACAGAATTTTACTGTTAATTTTACTGACTTTTCTTACAGTGCAGTGGGTGGCCTACAGTGATCAAGCTCTCAGCCTCCTGTGGTCTGTGGAGACACAGCAACTCTGGCATCATCTTCGTTCCACCTCCTACTGTAGAGCAATGAACCATCAGCCACTAGGGTCTGTGGTTCCCAGCTCCATGTCTGAGGGAACCACTCTGGTTGCTGAGAACCACCAATCGTATCTCCCGTTTGGCTGCAGCTTCAACAGAATGGCCCGTTGATGCCCTGATGCCCCCACCACACAGAAAGATGCCCCTGCACACACCTGGATGACAACACCTGTATACTGACCCAGGAAGTAGGACACCCTCCCCAGTCTCTCTTTGGATTATCTGAACTCTTTTGCATGTTTGGATTTTATGGAGTGGAGCTTGATATTTCTGTACCACAAACACCTGGAACATAACTTCAGCTAACACACAGACCCAAACCAGTATGGGTCTGGACAAAGACCATCTGAGGGTGTCCTGGAGTGTCTGGTACCAGGATGTTTGCAGCGGATCCTTGTGGTCCTGTGGGTTGAGTGTTTGCAGAGTACAGACACCATCAGGTCCCATCAGTGCTATCTGTGGAGTTTGGAGACCAAATTAGGACTGAGTTTTATAAGAGACAGCTGCACCTCAGCTGTTGTCACGTTATCCGCTTAACCCTGTAAGACCCACTGTTGCAGAATTACAACAATTTTTGTTATCCCCCAAAAAACCTTTTTTTCATTTTAATTTTTTGGTTCAACCACATTAACATACTCATTTGGTCCTATTGTTCAGTCTCAGAATGCTATTGGGTCATACATTTGTATATAAGGCTTGTCCTCAGGTCAAGAAGTCACACACCCTCCAGATTTTTGAGAGAGCATCATCCCCTCGATTTACTGGATTGGATTTATCTGACTGAAGTAAGTAAAGTGCTTTAAATATTTTTTTATGTGTTTATTACAGCGTCTAGAACATGTCAGTATGTAGTCATTGTGGAAAATGTGCCTTACATTTTATTTAGAGCTTGTTTTGTAATTGTTGCAATATTACAAAGTTGGGTGAATGTGGTAGTCAAAACAACCCTGTTTTGAGAGGGATGTCTTGAGAGGAACAATTTAAATTTTCACAATATAACTTTAAACTACACATGATTTACAGCCTAGCCTTATATTTGATTACATATTATTATATTAGAAACTAGTGTACAAAGATATATTGCCATATCTAATCATTTTCATTTACTTATAATGATTTCTAACCACCTTGAACACTCAGTATTTTCTCCTTATCACAGAAAGCAGGACTTTCTAACAAAGAATTTCTGTTTGTGCATGTCTGCCCTTTGTCTTGGCTTTTGATAAGAAAATGTTCCTATCAATTCTTAGTTAAATCAGTTGTGGAGGATGCTTGGGGGAGGGCATTTTTTCCATTGTCTGGAGCAGGTGTTGATGTTCAGGAATGTCAGGTGTTGTCGTAAGTTGGAGGCCACCTGCATATCTATTAGTATGATAATCAAAGTTTACAATTGGTCAGCTATACACTATTGTGTGTCCAGTTAAATGTGTGAATAGATTACTTCAGTGCAATGTGTAATTACAGCGAAATACAAGTTCGCCCTGAAAACCCGGCGCTGGTACATGTACAGTCATGGAAAAAATTATTAGACCACCCCTGTTTTCTTCAGTTTCTTGTTCATTTTAATGCCTGGTACAACTAAAGGTACATTTGTTTTTGGACAAACATAATGATAACCACAAAGATTGCTCATAAGAGTTTTATTTAAGAGCTGATATGTTACCATTTTCCATGGTTTTCTTGATTATAACCTAAATCACTTAAGTTTTTACATCAATAGCTATGGCGTTGTACTGCCAAAAACACTGCTTTTATGCATTCAGTGTTTTCTTTTCTGTCTGTTTTAGTCACATGATGACGTTTAGTGGTACCAGGTATTAAAATAAACAAGAAAGTGAAGAAAAAATGGTGGTCTAATAATTTTTTCCATGACTGTACATCTTCTGGCACACCATCACCCTTGCTGTGGTCAACGCCTGGCTCCTCTACAAGCGACACTGCCAAGCTCTCAAGATGCCAAAGAAGGAGATCCTGAACATGAGAAAGTTCCAGGCCCAACTACCATCCTCTCTCATTCTGGTAAGAATCTATTTCTGCTATTTGCCATGTTTGTGATATCTTTGACTTGTATCATCGTGCATTTTTGGCATATATATGAATGGATTATTAATATTAATATTGATTCTTCTCTTTCCAGGTGGCCACAACACTTTGGACATTTCTCAATAAAAGTGAAGAGAGGACACTGCAGACATTGCAGTAAAGGGTATACCAATACCCAATGCAGCAAATGTCATGTCCGCCTCTGTTTTTCAGAGGACAAGAACTGTTTCTGGGACTATCATTGTAAATAAATGTCAAAGTTCTTGCTATTGCAATAAATGACTGTTCATAACAACATGACTGAGATTATTTTTCATGTTATACTGTTCTGTGACAAAAGTAAAACCCTGCAAATTAATCCTTAATTCTGTATTGTTGTTCAGACAATGAGTACAAATACAGGAGATTCTGCTCCCCATTGAGCCCAATGTTGCAATATTACAACATTTCCGTAAAAACTTACAAAAACATATTTTTTTGAAAAACACCTCATTTTCAGCCTCAAAGGCCTCCTACAATAACATCTTAATGGTTGAAAAATTTTTTTTTAGTGTTTTTCTATATTTGGGTTTTACAGGGTTAATAAATTAGGTTAATGCCACACCTCTAAAATAAGAGTGATTCTGCTTTTGTAGTTTCATTAGCTGTTGTTCAAAAACACTTGTTCCAAATGTTGCACAAATTGATGACTTTAGATGATTTCACCTGAAAAATTCACTTCCTACAGTTGTCATGGATGTAAAACCAGCTGTGGAGAAAAAAACTGTTTATGTAACAGAGTTTGGAAAAAATGTTTATTTCTGCTGAAAAGTTGCACATTTGAACATGGAGGTCAGTGCTTATAACTCATTATAACTCTAATTTCCTTTATTTCCAGTCTGCTGACAGCTATGAAAACCAGATGTTGCTTCTCGGTTGTAACGTTTTGGTTTGGTCTGTCCAGTTAAACTGGAGATGGTCTGATGGGTTTACTGGGAGCAGGGCTGAGTAAATGAGCTGGAACACTTTAGATGATGAAGCCAATATCTATTTAATTCTTCCAGATTTTCAGTATGCTGAAATTAGTGGAGGCTGGTGGGGTGATGATTGTATACAGAAATACCCATTAATCTATTATAATAGATTGATACTATTATAGAGCCAAATAGGACCTATATCACTGAATGAAAACAAGTATCTGACACCAGAGGTTTAATTTAATAACGTAGTTAATGAAAATGTCTTTCAACTTCTGTAGTTGTTGAAAGACAGGAGCTTCTCTTCAAAGTCTGATGGGCCGTCTACGATGTTGGACAAATACTTGGCCCCTCTGTGAGAAATGTGGCCCCTTGATGGCCCTTTTCACCAATAATATGTAGCTGCAGTTTCAGGCCCCCAGTCTCAGGATCACAGTTCTTGGAGGCTTGTTTTCTCTCCAGCACCACCTAGTGACTGAATGATGTACAACAGTCCACTGAGTCATGAAAAGACTGAAAAAGTCAACCAAGGCAGCATTTTCAATCTTCCACAGAAATATTACAAACTGAGCTTCAACCTGTGTGTCCTTAAATACCTGGTTGTAGCTGCATGTAGCGGTTTTGTTTCTTGTGTGGGTGGGTGGGTAATTTTACTTGTAGTCCTCACAGCAGTGAGGTTTTTAAATCCTGAACCACTGCCCTCTTCAGGAATAAAAGTGCTTCTGTAGCAAGACAAGGCAGTAACTTTCAACGTCTACATGAATGTAAAAGTCTCCAACAATAATGACTTTTTTTTTTAACTTGAGCCTGAAAGCAAGATGCTGCAAAGTTAGCAACAAAAATATGCTGCTTCAACAAGTTATTTCCTTCCTCAAACAAGGAAATATAGTCATTAAAAACATGTAGATCCAGTTATATGTATAAAAAAAAAAAAAAAAAAAAAAAAAAAAAATCACACTTGCATGGAAACTGATGATCTGAGCTAAAAGTCTTCGCGTTTTCATGGTAGTGTGCACAAACTGTGCTTTGATCTCTATTTTCTTAAATACCTGAACTAATGGACAAGAAATATCCTTGACTTTGTTTTTCTTTTTCCTGAGGCGCAGCATCTATTTGCATCAGGCAAATCACTGGATGCTGCTGTTAGTTTTGGTTTGTTTGTACACACAGACTACTTGAAGAGTACATTTGGAAAATAACTTTTTACTGTTGGTGATATCAATTGGACTGAAGGCTATGCCTTTGACTACACTGAAATTTCTTTTTTTTTTTTTTTAAAGAAAGTATCCTAAATAGGAAACTTTGTATGTGGAAAAATATTTTTTTTTCCTTTTTTTCTTAATAATATGCCAGTCAGTAAGACATGTACCTTCAATGGCACAGCAAATACTCACTTTATTGATATTTTTCACTTCTGCAGCTGAATATAAGCCTGCACAAGTGATCCAGTAGGTGGGGTAGCTAGCCAGGCTAACGTAGCGGTGGACTAGCCTAAAGTAGCTGCTGTTAGCAGTTCCCTTGATGCACCCGAGCAGCCGGCCAGTCAGGGCAGGTGGCTGACTGTTGGAAGGAAGTGTAGCCCAAAACAAAGGCCCGTGGATCACCAACATTCGCTTTTAAGTCTCACTGTTTTTCCCCACTCAGTGACACAGCCAGTAAAAAACCTGATGATTGCTGACTCTATTTGGAGACGCGTGACGCCAACTCCAGTGACCATAGTCAGGTGTATTTCAGGGCGAGAGAGCTTTCTTTCACGTATCTGTTAGACCCGATCCGAACTCGACTACTCAAAAATGTTTTCTCTTTTATTGCTACATCAATATTGGATCAGATTAATCTATCCCTAAAATCAGGATATGTACCACAGATTTTTAAAGTCGCAGTAATTAAACATTTACTTAAAAAAAAAATCTCTTGATTTAGACATTTTAGCAAATTATTGACCAATGGTAACTTCCATTTATATAGAAAATTGTGGAAAAATAGTTGTAAGGCAGTTGGGAGAACACCTGCATAGAAATGATCTATTTGAAGTTTTTCAGTCAGGGTTCAGAACTCATCATAGCACAGAAACGGCGTTGGTTAGAGTCTCCAACGACCTCCTCGTGCCCTCAGACAATGGAATAGTCTATGTACCGTATTTTCGCAACCATAAGGTGCACCGGATTAAAAGGCGCAGTCTCAGTTATGGGTGCTATTTCTGTATTTAACAGATACATCAGGCGCACCGGATTATAGGGCGCGGCCATGGTGAAACATGCCAGTACGTCGGCTTAAAGCAGGCATGCTAACATGTTTATAAAAAGGCAGCAGGAGCAAAACTCAGTTTGGCTGTACTTTATTAAAGTATTTAACAATGTAATCACATTCTTTTTTAATTAGTCCTCATCCACAAATCCATCAAAGTCCTCATCTTCTGTATCTGAAGAACAGCTGGGCTAGTTCTCCATCGAACCTGCCAGGTTCCCTCTCGTCACTCTCAGAGTCGGTCTCGTTGTCGTGCAGCTTCTCATTAATGATTTGGCGAAAGCTCGAACAACAGTGGAAGCAGACCCGTTAGCCCAAGCATCCTCAATCCACTCACAAATTGTTGCGTACCTCGCCCGGCGCTGCCTCCCAGTCTTGGTAAAACTGTGTTCGCCATCTGTCCTCCATCGCTCCCAAGCCGCCCGCAATTTCGCTTTGAACGCCTTGTTCACACCGATGTCCAGTGGTTGGAGTTCTTTCGTTAAGCCTCCCGGAATAACGGCAAGCTCAGAGTTTAGTTGCTGCACTTTGTTATTCACAGCGGCAGTTAGATGGGCGCATGGAGTCACAGATTAACAGGGACGGTGATGCGTGGTCTCTTTATGTACACCTTACCCAGCCACTCTTTCATTTTCTCCTCGTCCATCCACCCCTTTGAGTTAGCCTTAATGACGACTCCAGCTGGAAATTTCTCTTTAGGAAGCATCTTTCTCTTAAGAATCACCATCGGTGGCAGTTTCTGGCCGTTAGCATGGCAGCCAAGCACAACAGTAAAATCCCACTTTTCGTGCCCCGTTGTGCGTATCGCTACCGTCTTCTCCACTGTCTGACCCACCGGGATATCAAAATTCAGCAGTACCTCGTCCATGTTGGTGATGTGGTTGGGCTGGATATGTTTGTCAGCGATCTTTTTATGGCAGTAGGAGCGGAAGATGGCCAGCTTTTCAATGTAATCCGCTGGAAGTTGCTGCGCCACAGTGGTCCTTGGCCGGATGGAAAGGTGGCAGCGCTTCAGAAAACGGAAGCACCAAGACGGTGCTTGAAAATGTTTGATTTTCATCTCCTCTGCGAGCACCGCTGTCCTCAGCCGAATGGTGATGGTAGAAACACTTCTCCCAGCTGTTCTCTGATCATTAATCCACTGCTCGAGTCGGTCTTCCAACTCAGGCCACCTCGCCTTTTGTCCGCGGTAACTCAGCTTCGTCTTCTTGACTTGGTGAAGCTCATTGTCCTGTTTCCTCCACTTGGGAACCACGGATTCGTTGACCTTAAATTCTCTTGCAGCTGCTCGATTTCCATGTTCCTCCGCGTAGCTGATCGCTTACAGTTTAAACTGTGTTTCGTAAGCGTGTCTCTTCTCAGGTGCCATTTTCACAAGTCCAAAACAATGTTGTTTACGTTGTGCACGTACCAGCACTATATACCTACTGGGGGAACGCCTTTAGCGTCTTCTGTCACGCCCACACTTCCCCCTTTAACGTTCTCACGCTGTCCTCTATCACATCAGCCTTTTCTCTATATAAGCGGCGTGTCGGCAGGAAATGTCACTCAACGTTTACAGATTTTGGAGCTCAGCACACACATAAGGCGCACCGCTTTATAAGGCGCCCCGGCCATTCTGACGAAAGTTTAAGACTTTAAAGTGCACCTTATAGACGTGAAAATACGGTACTTGTTGTACTTGTTCTACATTTTAAATGTAGGTTAATCAAAATTAGGTAACATACACACAGAAGATGATTAATAATTGTTAATTAAATTTATTTCACATCAGAGTGACAGATGACAGAACAGATGGCAGCAGGAAGAAACTGGCTGTTAGCCTGATCTTAGCCAGAGCTGAACAGAATAAATCTCCATGGTAACTTAACTGATCCTACTGTCAATCAACCTACTTCAGACTTAGTTCAGCCAAGATAACTCAAGTATCCCGTCTTCACTTATTATTTTTGTTTTATGCAACAGCTCTGAGGAGCCTGTCATTGTCAAAAATCTCCTGTCCAGCTACTTTCTTCTACATATATTCTATTCCTTTGCTGAGTTTCTTATTTGTCTTCTACATGTCTGTCGAGTCAGTGATTGAATGCTGACTTTCCTCTGACTCTCTTAAAAAGTCTTATTTATTCTGTGCTTTTGGTCACATTCCAGCATCCTGTAGGCTGTTGCACTAGGTTTTACAAAAAATAAGCATAAAAAGTCCGTTTGTCATCGCTTTGTTTCCGTCTCACCATCTTTATGCTTTATTCCATAAGATTTCCCTCCACACAGACACGTCACAGCAGATTTACGTAAATGGACATCATAGATTTACATAATGTCAGACAATGTACACGTTTTGCATAAAGAAACAAACCTATGGCTCTGCTGTGAAACATGAGTGGAACCTCTGAAGAGTTTTCATATTAAAGGTAAAGTCTCCTCCTCCAGTCCACAGAGCAGCTTCAGGATGGAGAGGATCTGGTTGGGTGTCTGGTTTCTCTCAGGTCAGTGATTACTTTGTTAATATCTGGTTGTATTTATTAATGTGTGATGTTATAAAACTGAAAGGAGTCAACATTTTTAGTTTAGCGCCACTTTAATTCATCTAAGTTATTGATGTTTCTCTCTCAGAGTGTGTCATCCTCTCCAGCTGCCTCCTCCGTCACTACCACTTTGTTGATCAGTCTTTGACTTGGACTGAAGCTCAGACCTACTGCAGACAGACATACACAGACCTGGCTACTGTTGAAAACTCTGAAGAACTGAACCAACTCATCAACACAGTTTCATCTGCTGGTCACAACTCTGAGGTCTGGATTGGTCTGTATCATGAAATCAACTGGAGGTGGTCTGATGGGTTCACTGGAACCAGTGCCGAGTACGGGAGGTGGGAAACCTCTGATGATGAACCTGATTTTATTTCAGCCTCTCAGTTTTGTGTGTGCATTGGAGATGTTGGAACCTGGTGGGATGGTGTTTGTACGAAGCAATACCCTTTCATCTGTTACAATGGTAACAATATTTTGCTTGATCTGTGATTTTGGTTGTGTTTTTGAATAGATTTTGTCTCTTTATATTCTGTATGTTAGTATAACTCCTATAATTACAAGTGGATATTGATTTTGCCAAGATAAAGTATAGAGTATGACGTCTACTAACAGTGGCAACATCTGAATCATTCAGAAAATATGCTCGTTTGTGTGCGACTTCTGTGAAAGTTTCCAGTTTCAAAGTCAACAGTCTGCCTCCATAGTGTTCTTTAATGCAATGAACCACAACAGCAGAGGTGATCAGAGCTGTTGTGTAATCTGCTTCAACTTTCCAAAACTGTAAATTTCCATAAATGCAGCAGCAGAATTGTTTAATGGTGGTGATCTGATGAACTACTATGCATTAATTATTATAACTCTATTGGAGGTTCAGTACACAGTAAGCAGTTTCAAAAACAGTCTCTTACTTCCTTCATTCTTTTCTGTCAGTGTTATTTCTTTGATTTTAGCTGCTTCACGCCTGTTTTGAGCTCTGCTCATTTCACCACTGCTCTGTTCCACACACCCCTGCTTCTGCTAAGCATCCTTCTAGATTTACTTATAAAATTAATGCTATTTCTAGTTCACATTATTCACCTACTCCAGTATTTTTGAATGCGATCCTCATTTGGGTTCAAATGTGACACACTTAAAGATTGAAGGAAAAGTACTGTTCTGAAATAGTGATATTGTCCTCCATCCTGTTTAACTATAGGATCACAGCAGAATCCTGAATTTGTTTTTGTGAGCGAGGAGATGAGCTGGTCCAGCGCTCAGAGTTACTGCAGAGAGAACTTCATAGACCTGGCTACTGTGAGGAACGACATACAGAACCAGAAGATCCAGACCTTGACACCGAGTGGAAACTGGGTGTGGATCGGCTTGTTTAGAGATCCAGATTTTTACTGGTCTGATGGGAGCAGCTTCCTGTTTCACGTCTGGGACAATGTTTCAAATAGGATCCACTCAATAAGTGTGACATGTGGTGTTACATCTCAAAGTTCAGGAAAATTGAGATTTTTGTCCTGTGAAACAAAAGTACCATTTGTTTGTTACAGTGATCCCAGTGAGTATTTTTGTTTAATGCCATAAATTAAAATATAACATTTCAAATGTAAGGTTATATGTACTGAATAGTGATCAATATTCATGTTTTCAGTAGAAAAGCAGGTTTGATTTCTCTTCCCATTTCACACCAGTAAAGAAGCAGGTGGTGAAGATGAGGCTGAAGGTGGAGGACTCTGTGGATCTGAACGACCCTGATGTGAAAGCAGAGCTCCTGAAAAAGGTAAATGTGGAATTTAAATGGTTGTATTTCTGGAAGCAATCATTACAATCCAACACAAATTTAGGTTTGTGATTGAAAATATCTGCTGTGTGTGTGTCTCAGCTCCAGGACAGACTGAAGGAGAACGGAGTGAGTGGAGTCACCCTGAAGTGGAGAGAGCAGCCTGATGGAGAAGTCTTCCACAAGGAGGAGAAAAGAAAGAAGACTGAGTTCTGAAATATAAACCCAGCTTCAGTCAGGAATGATGGAGGTTTAGTTCAGATCTGCTCACATCTACAGGACATTAACTGCAGCTATCATTTAGACTAGTTATACATAACCTGTCGAGTAAAATGTTTTGTTTCTCATTTTTAATGTCACTGAAATAGACACATGACGACTGTGTGAACTCAAACTGTTCTTCAATCTGCTTTTAGCAGCATCTCTTAAATACTTGAGTGTGAAGTAAAGTAGGAGATTTATCTATGTGTGTGTGTTTTTTTCTGTTGAGGCTCAGTAACAATTTGCATTGGAGCATCAACTGAAAACCACATTTACCTGCCAGATCACATGGCTGATTTGTTTTGGGTGTTTTGTTACAGGATATTCAATACTGTACTGGAGAGTTTCCCACAAGGTCTCTAAAACATGATGAACAAGTCTTACTATTCAGTTTACTATTCAGTTTACATCTTTAGTGGCTTTCTCACAGAAGGATCCAGTGCCTCAAGGAAATAAGACTTTTTCAAATAATCTCAAATCTGACCAAATCTCCTTGGGATTATCAAGCCAAGACCTCTTTTGCATTTGAAACTAAAGCTGGGTTTTTGACTATAACAATCAGCAAACATATTTAAGTCCATGACTTCGGTTTTAACACATAAACCCAAAATTAGAAACACAGCTCAGACTGCTGATATGCATAGATTCATGTCTCTGAGCTCGTTGTTCTCTCTTTCCTGTTATCTGAGACCTCCCAGTCAGTCGCAGCAGATGGCTGTCCTCCCTTAGTCTGGTTCTGCTGGAGGATTTTTACAGAAATATCAAACACTTTTTGGTTTGCTCTAGATGTCTTCTAATTGATATCTAATCATAGTTTTTCAGAGGAACGTAGTTTTTTCGATTAGTTACTTGATGTTCCTGGCTTCCACAGGAATTAACTGTCAGACACTGATGACAATACCCTCCTAAGATGGTGGTGGTACTAACACAGGCAGACTGGTGCCATGAAGCATTTAGTGTTAAAAGAAATCTATGATTTTTAGCTCTGTTAATTACGTTTTTTCTTCTCCATTGTTGTCTCATGCTTGCTCAGGATGAGGAATTGACGGAACTGAAAAGTTGATGATGTCTGTTGGGCTTCTTAGTCAGAGGGTTGTCAACAAAATGGAAATTTTTTGTGATTCATAGCAAGTAGTTCTCAACCTTTTTTTGAACGAACACCCCTATCCTCATCATGATCCCCTTGCATGGCCCCCTAACACCCCCACCGCTGTTGGCTATCAGTGCGATCAGCTGCATGCTATGTTATGATCCATGAATGGAGCACTGATCCTGACGCAGCTGCAGCTGCACCAATGAGACTCTTTGCTTCCCTGCATTACAGGCCAGTCTAACTTTTTAGTTTAGTGTTATTTGAGAAAGTCTGTGAAAAAAAGGGTAAGGTGTGTTTTTGTGAATTGAAAGTGTAGTCATCTTGGTGAACTCCCTTGCTCCATCCACGTTAGCCGTTACCCTGATTCATGAGTCATTTGTTTGCAGAGGAACAATCATGTTGGTTCAGTCTCTGCTCGCTGCCTTGTTCACAACTGAACTCAGGGAAACTGTGAAGTGACAGATCGTTGCAGTTAATGATTCGTTTGTTCACCAAAAATATCACTGCCTAGATTTTTCTTGTTTTCCACATAGTTTGATCATGTTTTGATCATGTTTTAAAGTGTAATCGTGCTTGTGTGCATTTTTGTTGATTATACAATCTTAACCCTTGAAACTGGACTGCTGTCAGATGCTGTCCACCTTTAGAGAAGCAAGGGTACATTTTGGCTATGTTCTTTTTGTTATATTTAAATATTTATCAGTGACTGGCTTCAGTTTTTGTTGTTTCATTAGCTGTTTTATAGTTTTGTCTTTCTTATTTTGGAGGTAATTTTTCATATTACTCTTAAGTGTCTTGACTCCTTGACGTTCAAGCATTCTTGTGTTGTGTTTTCATTTCTTTTTTTCTGATTTTAAACTATTGGCTGCAAATATTTGTGTGGGACATAATAAAGTATCAATTAATCAGTCCAATCAGTCAATCTCAACCCTCAATCTCAAAAATGTGCGCTCCCGCTAAGGGCAAGTGCTTTCCAGATTCTTAGAAAGTCAAATTGAGGGACGAGTTTGACGGCTGTATCGCCCTCAAAATTGAGATTTTCCGACACCACCCTTGGGAGTAAGGGCTACCCAGAAGGCACTGGGTAATTTAGCCAAGACATCTTCGAAAAGGATGGCGACAAAAAAAGCTAGCTACAAACGTAAGTATCTTCGTATATCTTAAAGCTATAAATGTTAAGAAACCATCTTATTGTCTTTGTTTGAGATTTCTTTCATGGATTAACATCGTTGTTGCGTAACATTTATTTTTTTACTTTACGATGTTTGCTGCCGGACCGGCGGTCCCGTTCGGCTGCCTGCGGTCCCGGTCGGGGACCGCCAGCCCACTAACCCTATCGCATTGAAATCCACTCAAGTCATTAATATTTGCGCATCTTGTACTACTTGATCGACCTGTCACTGGTCAATGGCTGGCTCTTCTACCGCCGTCATCTTACCCAGAAGAGGGAGGAGAAGTATATGCCGCTTCTTGACTTCCGTGCTCAAGATGCAGATGACCTCATCGAGGTTGGCAAACAGGGACTTGAACAGCAGGAAAAGAGGACGACCGTCATTGGAAGATCAAGCTGCCCCATCTCCATCTCCACTTCAGAGGATTGTTGTGCTATCGGTTGACGTCAGACTAGACTGTGTCTATCATTTTCCCATCCATGCTGAAAAACGTGGATAATGCAGGCAGTGCAAGACTGGCTACATGCAAACATCCTGCCTGAAGTGCAAAGTACTTTTGTGCTTCACAAAGGACAAAAATTGTCTTGGACTACCACACAAAAAAGTGTCATTAAGACATGGGCTTCTCAACAAGGATTTGAGACGACTTTGTAACGTTGTTTTGAAAAGTGTTATACATATAAAGTTAGTGTTCATATCACATTTAGTTCACCTCCACTTCAGAGGATTTTTCATGTTATTTTCAGTTTACCTCAACCTCCACATGGCCTTCTCAATGAGGATTAGAGACAATTTTGTAACATCTTTTTGAAAAGTGCTATACAAAGTTTGCGTTCATATCATATTCAGTCTTCAGTGTGAATTTATCATACCGGGTCAATTTTTCAAACCTGCAACATTCCAGAACCCATTGCATGTGAAGAACTCTCTCAAAAAAAGTGCAAAATTTTATGTTACTACGCAATATAATAATTTATCACACCAGGCAAATTTTTCAAATCTGCAACATCCCAGAACTCCTTGGAGGTAAAGGTCTCTCTTAACAAAAAAAGTCAGAATTGTATATTACTACCCCATATGATAATGTTTCTCATATGTCCGATTTTTCCTGTCATTAAAACTTAATTTGAGCCTGAGAGGATTAAGCACAGCTTACTAGCATATCCGCTACTGTCGGCACTGTAATTTGAATTGTCACTTTGGTTGAATGATCAAAACACACAAGTAAAGTTGCATTATACTTTGCTGGTGCTGTTCCAAAAATAAATTCCAACCATTTCTTCTGTAGATCCTGTTTCTTAGGCAAGACATGCAATGTAGATTTGTTACTGTTGCAAATACCAGGGCCATGAACTTCATCATGTTTTTGAATTGTTAGCTCCTCTTTGTTCGCTCGTTAGCGACCAACCGAAATAAGCTCTGCTCCCTGCCTACAGAAACCCACAATGTTTTTCTAGGGGCAGGGTTACTAGACACTGCTTAGCTAATGTTCATTGTGACGTAGGCTGGTACTGCTTTTACGATTCGCGTGTGTTTCTGGCTGTTTTTTATCACAGGCGGATACAGACTACAGGGGTAGAAGAGCATTTTGAAGTTGAGCATGCAAGTGCAACTTGAACTGAACTCTAACTCTTCAGTTAGTGTAATCAATGTATGTATGTTGACCTTGAGTAATGATTAAAAAGCCATCATCAATGCTATCCTCTTTAACATTACTGTGTTCTGAAATCGACTTATGATGACTGTATGAACAGTGACCTGTTCTTGAATCTGCTTTTAGCAGCAATTCTTAATTACTTGTGTGAGAAGTAATGTAGGAATTTGATCTTTGTTTTATCTCTGAGTGTATGTTTCTTTTTTTTTTTGAGTGAGTAACAGTAACAGTAACAGTTTGTGTTGCACCATCTACTGAAAAACACATTCAACTTCCACATTCAACAACTAGTTTTATTTTAGTGTTGCGCAGCACTGCCACAGTATAGGATATTCAACACTGTACATGATCATGCTCCATAAGGGGTCTATCATTTCTTCTTGTTCACATAAAAATAAAAATGTCTCTTTTTTTAAAAGGAATATTTGCTTACTTTTATGAGGCCTTGTCTAGCTCAGGGGTCAGTAACCTCATGTGGCTCTTTAGCTTCTCTGCAGCGGCTCCCTGTAGCTTTGGGGGAAAAACTAGTCAGAAGGCGATTCTCGCTCTGGAGCACATGTAGTGCCATGTAGGTTGCTCACCAGCAGGGGGCAGAATAAGTATGTTCAGCACAAAATACCGCCAGGTTACTGCAATGAGTTAGTTGTATCTGTGTGTTGCATCCTGGGAAAGAAAAAAAAGGTGAGCGCGAGCTCTGTGACTAGCACCGGACATCTTTACATGTTCCTCATGTGCCGCCGTAAAAAAATAAAAGAAACATTTCCCGCACCACATCGGTGTGCTGTCGTGGTGTAACAAAGGGAGTGAATAATTAAATACAAACTGGCCTATTTTTATATTTATAATTGTTTAAGTTATTAAGCTGCAGCTATACGTTTTATTTATTTTAAAGTGGGCTTCTTTTTATTTGATCAATGTTTTACAAATAAGGGAATGACTCAAAAGAATCTGCATGGTTCTTTGTTTTATTTCAAGGTAGGTTTACATATGCCAGTGTTTTTTTCTCCTCATTCAAAAGATTCAAAATTTAACATATTTACTTCCATGTCAACAAGTTGATCAGAATCTGTCTTGGTTCTGCTCCCAAACATACAGTACAGAAGCAGCCATTATGCAGTCTTTATAAGAGTTTGAGGTTTTCCTTTGTTACAACAGGTAAAAACAGTAATAAAAATGTTAAGTGTTCTGTTTGTTGCTCTATAATTTCATACACGCAACAAACTATAGGTTGAAGCTCCTCTGTGCTGCTTTAAGATGGTGATTCAGGAACAGCAGGAGTAACAGGACTGACTGTGACCTTCCTCTCCTCCCTGTGTCAAATCTGTGGCTTCTGTTAACAGCTTCAGGATGTCCACTAACTCATTCAACAGATTCCACTCCTGCGTTGTGAATAACAACTCCTGTTGCCCATTCTTTTCTAGGTTAAATAAAACACAAGAAACCTGTGCTCAAAGCAGAGCTTTAGGTGGTCACGTTTGAAAACAGTCTTGAAAACAGGTGAGCCTCCACCTCTTCAGCACACACACACACATCCAAGCACATGCACCTAATCCTCAATACGTCTCCTACAAACAGGCATGGACTCATTGATCAAACATGATCCTACTGCAGTCAGGTTTCAAGAAGAGAAGAAATCACTCTGATAATCACAGACTGAGTCACCAGTCAAATCATTTCAATTCAATTCAATTCAATTTTATTTATATAGCGTCTGTTACAATGACAATTGTCTCTAGGCGCTTTACAGAGACCCAGAGCATGACCCCCGAGCAAATATCATCAACTAAGATTATAATATTAAATCCAATCAATGATAATGGCGGGTAAAAAACTCCCACGTAGGGAGAAAAAAAACCTTTATACCAAACAGTGGCAAGGAAAAAACTCCACTTTAAGAGGAAGAAACCTTGAGCAGGACCTGGCTCATATGGGGGGACCTTCCTGATGAAGACCAGCCGGGTAGAGAAAGAAAAGAGGGGAGACAGGACAGAGAGAGGATGTAGGACAGAGAGAAGATGGAGGACAAAAAGAGGATGTAGGACAGAGAGAGGAGAGCACAGAAAAAGTAAAAAAAATTATAAATGAGCTGGAGGAGGAGGAAGGGAGGAAGAATGGGAAGAAAAAGGAGAAGAGCAGTGGAGACACGACTCAGCAGATCATGCTGGTGTCCCCCTGCAGCGTAGGCCTATAGCAGCATAACTATGACGAACCTGTGATTAAGACGAGCTACTAAAGTCTTACTACTACAACTATAGTTATAACTATTAGCCCCTACACACTATAGTTTAGACTAACTGTAGGCTTTACCAAACAGAAATGTTTTCAATTTAGTTTTAAAAATGGAGATGGTGGAGGAAATACATCTTGCTGGAGATCCTGTGGTGAGAGTAAGGCAACACATCTCCATGTGTTTTGGGATTGCCCGGTCATTTCAAAATATTGGGTTGAAATCAAACTGAACATAGAGAAAATAATGAAAATAGTGATCCCACCAGGATTTGAGACCTTATGTCTGGGACTAAGACCGGATACTGTCAAAGGACCTGAAAACAAATATATTTATAATATTTTACTACTAGCAAGTACAAAAGCAATCACAAGGAAATGGTTGACTAAAGACTCCCCTACAGTAGGCGATTGGATGAAGGTGGTCAAGGACATTTACACAATGGAGAAGCTAACATTTATTTTGAAGTTAGAACAAGATAAGTTTGAAAGTTACTGGAAAGTTTGGACCAACTATTTAGCAATGGAGAGGCAAGATACTGGTTAATGTGATATCCTCCTCCCCCCCAAGTCCCTTTCTTTTCTTTTGACTCCACTCACCTGGTTCTGTTTATTATTAGTTAGTGCTATACATGTGTGCAGTGAGCTAGCTATACCTTATTTGCTATTATTACTATCTCAGTTACTGTTGTTTCTATTATTATTCCACAATAAACTATTGTTCAGGAAGGAAAACATGGACAAAGAAGGGTGAATATGGAGAAGATAAGCTTATTAATAATGGGATTATTATTGTACTTATTAGTTTTCATTTTCTTCTCCTTTTTTATTTTATTTTTTCCTAGTTTATCTTTGACCAGTTTTCTTTCTGTGGAAGCTTTGATGATGGCTCTCTATACATGTATGTGCTGTTGTTTTCTGTTTTTTTTTTTTTTTTTTGTCTTAAAATAAATAAAAAGTTTAATAACTAAAAATGGAGATGGTGTCAGCCTCCTTAACCCAAACTGGTAGCTGGTTCCATAAAAAAGGTGCCTGGTAGCAGAAGGCCCGTCCTCCAAACCTACTTTTAGATATTCTAGGAACGACGAGTAATCCTGCTCTCTGAGAGCGGAGAGCTCTATTAGGAGCATAACGTGCTATCAAGTCTTGTAAATAGCACAGAGCTAGGCCATTAAGGGCCTTATATGCGAGAAGCAGAATTTTAAACTCAATTCTAAATTTCACGGGAAGCCAATGGAGGGAGGCTAACACGGGAGAGATGTGATCTCGCTTGCGGATTCCTGTCAGCACCCTCGCTGCTGCGTTCTGGATCAGTTGAAGGCTATTTAGCGAGCTTTTCGGACATCCTGCTAACAACGCATTACAGTAATCCAGTCTAGAGCTAACAAACGCGTGGATTAATTTTTCGGCATCACCCTGGGAGAGGATGCTCCTAATCTTGGCAATATTTCAGAGATGAAAAAAGGCAGTCTTGCAAACCTGATTAATATGCTGCTTAAATGACATATCCTGATCAAAAATGACTCCAGTGCATATTAACAGTGACAAAGTCTCTGCAATGACTGAATTTGAATATGACGGATGAATTGAATTTCTGTCAGTCAAACCAAGATCCAATGTTTTTAAATGTCCGTTGAGGGTTTTCAGTTTGGTGAAAATATGACATCAGTGTTCTGCAACTCTGACTCATGATGTCTAAATATTATTGAAGCATGAATTAATCTAAAACGAATCTGTCCTTATTGAAGATGATGAAAACACAGGTCCACATACATGTTCACAATTCAGCTCAGAAACTAGTGACACAGAAAACTACTAGAGGATCCAGCTTGATGGATTCTGTAATTCATGATAGCAAATATAAAAAATCAACATCTGAGAGTGTGAGATTCTATTACAGTATATTATTATCAGATTCTTTTATTATAAATACATGCAGCAGAGTTTGACGTGAACATCCATGAAGGAGAATGAATGATGTGGATGAAATAAACCCTGTCAGATTAGGTTAAATTAATACATCCATCCATTATCCCCGTTTACTACTATGTGGGGTAACAGGGATCTGCTGGAGTCTATCCAGCTCTCTTCAGGTGAAAGGCAGGGGTTCACCTGGACAGGTCTCTAGTCCATCACAGGGCCAGGTATAGACAAACAACCATGCACACTCACAATTAACCTAACATACCACCAATTAACCTAACATACCACCAATTAACCCAACATGCATGTCTTTGGACTGTGGGAGAAATTAATGAGTACATGTTCTTTTATAAATCTTTTCATGATTCCTTTTTATTAAATGCAGCTTCATCTGCTTGAATGAATGAGCTCCTGCTGGTCGCATCACTTGACATTCAGAAGAGTCTGTTTTTTGACATGTTAGTTTGGATGGCCGCAAACAGCCTGACAGTAGATTTACATAAATCAAGCTACTGGAACACTTTTTGCATAAAGAGACAAAGTAATGCCCTGGTTCATTTACATATGAGCCAAGGCATGACCTCATCTGTATATTGTGACTAATTGAAAAAAAAAGAATGTAGTTCTGTCTTTTGGTCATTTACAGTCTCTCTCTCTCTGTACACACACACACACACACACACACACACACCCACACACCCATACGGGTTTTTGTGAACTAGAAGGACAATTTTTTCAAACCAGTTTTTTGCAACACTAGGGGGACACCCCTTTCCACTCGTGCTACGAAGATGTCATTAGTTTTAAAAAATTCTAGTTTAGCTACACATCCCAAATCTCACTTCAAATTTTGTATACACATTACAGAACTCAAAATACAATAACCTGACTTAACACTGTTTTAGAGGACAAAAGTTAATTAGGTACTTAGCTCCGCCCACAAGGAAAATGGTAATTGACAGGACTCAATTGATTTGAGAGGACCATGGCTGAACAACACACAAATATGTCATGTAGGTGAATTAAAGGGTCAAACATGAATAAATAGAACATGCTAAACACACACACACACAAATGACTAGACTGTATTACAGCACCCTTACTGAAGGCGCTGGAATACAGTGTCACTGAGATACAAAATGCTGTTTGTAAAGATAATGTATGTCTGTCTAGTGTGACCTTTTAAAACCAAAATAGGACAGATTACAAATTCACAATTGAGTGAACAAGTTGAATTTAATCAGACATGAACCGACTTACAGTAGTCCAATTAAACACCCTAATCACATGCAAACAGACTGTGTTTTGACTGTCCTTGATAGACTCAAACCGAAGTGTATTCCTGTTTTTCATAATACCAAAAGCAGAGAGTGATCTCTGTCCCTAGCTACCTTAATACTGCACACAATAACAACAATCATAACAATAACAATCTCAAATATCAGATATCAGGAGGCAAGCTTTTAAAAGAAAGGAGGTAGGCTTATTCCTTTAAAGTGCCACATGTAAACACAATATAATACATTTGTGAGATCCTTGCAGCAGCTAGCACCTTTAAAGTCTCAATGCAAACAACAAAAAAGGCTGTATTAATTAATACTAATAATTCACTGGTAACTGTTCAAGAATTTCCTTTTTTTCCCAGTTATACCCCGATTCCCGACAAAGTCTCTGATATTTTGAACAGAGCGATCAGCCAGAGTGGGATGTTCCGCTGTCTTGCACTGTTTCCATTCAGTCATAGTGGCCAACCTTCCCTTTCTGACATGTCTTTCAAACTGTGTCATGATAGTTGCAACCTCCTTCGGTGCCTCCTTGCATTTTCCAAGGAAACTACAAAACAGACAAACAGATCATCAATAAAATAATGATGAAATTTAACAAAACATTCCTGTTTATCAAGTGCAAATGAAAAGGAACATGGAGGGTCGATCCCACTTTCTCTTCTTGCACTCATTCTGATTTCCCAAACTCTTAATACTGGCATAGGAAGATACTACAAAAGTGTTAAATATACTTGGTTTCTGTGTTTACTGTCATGTTTATTTATTTATGTATTTTTTTACTCTCGCTTCTTTAAGTTTTTCACTGAGACCAGGGAACTTTGAATGCTGTTACATGGTGATGGCTGATACATTTGTGTTTAATTGTTTTAATTAATTCAGTAGCAGGAATGAGCTAACTGAGTTAAAAGAATACAGTGATCCCTAATTTTATTTATTTATTTTTTGGAATACATTGGAGATAAATCTTCCTAATCAGTGATGTTCAGGATTGAGTAAAACATGGTGACATCAGCAGCCTCCTTAGACATTAAGCAGACAAAGGAGAATCACTGAATGTGAGTCTATTTCAATGTACAAAGCTCACAGACCTCCTAATGTCTGAACCTGACCAGTTGAGTATTACACAGGACCTGTGTGTGTGTACACACGTAAGAATATATCCTATCTGAGTTTTTGACTCTAAAATACAAAAGTTCATGGAGATCATTTTAGATCATTAGTGTTGTCCAGGACCAAACTGCACTTGGCCACATCAGCAGGGTGGACACACAACTCCTTGGAAACCTAGCAGGGAAATTACTGAGTGACTTTGGTTTATTGTACAAAGCTAACAGTCCTCCTAATGTCTGAACCTGACCAGTTGACTGTTACACAGGACCTGTGTGTCTACACTAGTGTTGTACCTGAACGCGTTCATTGAATGAAAGTTCACAAACTAGTTCATATTTTGTGCGAATGTGAACTGAACGCGCCCTCTTTCCCTTTGACGAGCGTCGGGTGTGAAGGAGTTCATTTAGGCACCTGTGAACGACGCTCTTTCAAAGTTCACGCACGGTCAAAACCGTTCCAGGTTTCCAGCGAACCCCATTTAAAATCCACCACAAACGAGCCTGATATGTATCTGAGGAAATCAATCAAACATGGCAACACGGGCTGTCGCTGCTGTCACGCTAACAAATGTGTCATCAAACGTTTAAAACAAGCATGGAGGAAGATGAAAGCTGCAGTCGCCCAGAGCTGGAGGAGCGACCCAACTCCTGGGGGGGATTGAAATATTGAAACGGGGGAAAAACGTTTGCACCTTAAGGACCTGTTTTTGTCTCATAATAAAGACCATTTGGCAGCAGGTTTTCCTCATATCTTTAATCTACTGTAGAGAGAAGCTAAAGGGGAAATTACAGTTTTACATGGGCTGTCCCTTCAATGCTAATATGATCCCTGGTTGGTTAAAGATTCAGAATTGGACACATAGTTTTCAACAGATAAAATGGATAAAATAATTGCCGTTTGTGGAAGTGTAGTATATGGGCAATGGCAATCATTTTGACAAATAATTGCTTGCAGCAACATTAAAAAACAGAATAAGAAAAAATAACTGAAAAAGAACTATTTAGTTCACTATTTTGAAATGGTGAACTGAACAATTTCATTTTAATTTCTGCGAACTATTAACTGAACTAGTTCGTGTAGAAAGTGAACTTGCCCAACACTGGTCTACACACTGCTGAATACAATTATAATGACTTGATCATTTCAAAATCAAGTCACTGGAGATTAATTTACCTGGTCAGTGTTGTCACTGAGGAGACTGCAGGGGGCCACATCAACAGGATCTACATGCATCTCTTTGGGTATCTGAAGGCACAAGGACAATCACTGAATGTGAGTCTATTTCAATGTACAAAGCTAACAGTCCTCTTAATGTCTGAACCTGACCAGTTGAGTATTACACAGGACCTGTGTGTGTGTATACACGTAAGAATATATCCTATTTGAGTTTTTGACTCTAAAATACATAAGTTAATGGAGATCATTTTAGATCATTAGTGTTGTCCAGGACCAAACTGCACTTGGCCACATCAGCAGGGTGGACACACAACTCCTTGGAAACCTAGCAGGGAAATTACTGAGTGACTTTGGTTTATTGTACAAAGCTAACAGTCCTCCTAATGTCTGAACCTGACCAGTTGACTGTTACACAGGACCTGTGTGTCTACACACGTAAAAAAAAATATCTCATTTGAGTTTTTGACTCTTAAATACAAAAGTTCATGGAGATTAATTTACCTGGTCAGTGTTGTCACTGAGGAGACTGCAGGGGGCCACATCAACAGGATCTACATGCATCTCTTTGGGTATCTGAAAGCACAAGGACAATCACTGAATGTGAGTCTATTTCAATGTACAAAGCTAACAGTCCTCTTAATGTCTGAACCTGACCAGTTGAGTATTACACAGGACCTGTGTGTGTGTATACACGTAAGAATATATCCTATTTGAGTTTTTGACTCTAAAATACAAAAGTTCATGGAGATCATTTTAGATCATTAGTGTTGTCCAGGACCAAACTGCACTTGGCCACATCAGCAGGGTGGACACACAACTCCTTGGAAACCTAGCAGGGAAATTACTGAGTGACTTTGGTTTATTGTACAAAGCTCACAGTCCTCCGAATGTCTGAACCTGACCAGTTGACTGTTACACAGGACCTGTGTGTCTACACACTGCTGAATACATATATTATGTAAGTTCTTGATTCTAAAATACAAAAGTCACTGGAGATCAATTTACCTGTTCAGTGTTGTCCCTGACAGGACTGGACATGGCCATATCAGCAAGCATCTCCTTAGCAATCCAGCAGGGAAAGGACAATCACGAATGTGAGTTGATAATTGATCCTTTTAAAATAAAAAAAAAGTTAATGAAGATCAGTTTACCTGGTCAGTGTTGTCCCTGAGGGAATTGCACATGGCCACATCAGCAGACTGGCAAGACATCTCTTTGTAACTCTAAAAGGAAAAGGACAATTACTCAATATGAGTCTATATTTCAAAATACTGAATTCACAGTCTTCCTAATGTCTGTACCTGTCTAATTGATTATTACACAGGGCTTGTGTGTCTCGACACTCTTGAATATGACTCGCATGAGTTTGTATTTCTGAATATAAGGTCAATGGAAATTAACTTACCTGTCCAATGTTTTCCCTGAGGGAATGGTTAATAATCATGTCATCAGGCTGGCTTTGCTCCTCCTCAGAATCTAGTTGGGAGAACCAATCACTAATAAATATCGTCTATAGACGACCCATAATTTTGCCAAATAAAGATAATATTCTAAAGGGAAATCTTGAGGGCATTTTCCTTATGATGTCCCCCAACTGCCCTGTATCAGCTCCACAAAAGTAGTGTCATTTACAGGAGCTCTGGAACAAAGCTAACATGCCAAATAATAATGTTGGAATGGAGGTCCAGCACCAGAAGGGACACCAGAACCAGAGCTGAGCAGACAATGGACCTGAACTCTCCAGCTTCTAATTTCATGACAGAGCTAAAGATGCTTAAGATGACCAACATGTACTGTAGATGTTGGTGAAACTTTGCAAAATAAAAGTCTGCAGACAGATGCTGAGCTTCACTTGTTGCTGTTGAATAGCAAAAAGCTTATTCCCTTATTTATGTCATGAACTGCTGGTCCTCCTGAACAAAAAACTGGTTAGCCTGCTAGTTTTTTTTTTTTTAAACCTAATTCAGTCCATTTTGAGGGAAGTTTTTTTTTTTTCTGGTAGCCTGTTAGAGGGTGTCAGTGAATCAGGTTGTGTAATTTTAAATGCTGATCCAGTTTTAAGTTGTGTGTGGGGCTTGATGCACACTTTGATGAACTGTGAAAACAGATATAAGGCTGCAGTGAAACTAGAGAGCACAAATATGAATTCCTACATAGTGGGGCTTTAAGTTTTTCTATACGAGTATTCTAGGAATACTCCTTTGGGATCTATAATGGAATGTATGCATAACCATGTTTTCATAGTACTGTAAAAAAAAAGAAACTTCAAAAAAGTACTAAGGCAACTCACCTCTAAATGAATCAATGTATTTTATATCCAATCCATCCTTGTCTTTACTCAAAGAGGAAAAATAGGTAGCTTCTTGTTCAGGATTCATTTTAGCTCTCTGCAGCCTTGTTGCCACTGTCTCCTGCAAAGACCAGATGTTAATCACTGAAGCTACTACATATATCATGTGATTTATATTAGATTTTCTAAAATGGTTCAGGGTAACTTCTGCATTGTGTGAGATGACAGATTATTTTTAAATGAGGGTAATGAATGAGAATTAGAGAATTGAATGAGACAACAAAAGTGGAAATTCTATTACAGTGCATCAGTAAGCCTCCACAGTATTTTCAAATCATGGCTAAGTTTGTGGATTAGCATCTAAGAACAAAATCTGAGTGAAATATCGTATTTTCATTTAATGCTTGTCTCACTATCTCAATCACACTGTCACTAAAAAGAGACACATGCACGTTGTGTTTGCTGCAAAATACTTAGACGTGGTGAAAGGTGTCAGGCTCATGTTCCAACAATTCAAGTTTAAAGTTAAAGTGAGGTAAACAAAGGAAACTGCTGGTAGGTAATAATTTTAACATATGTATTGTCATAAACTGACTCTGAGAATGTCCACAATGTACATTTACCCCACAATGAAGACTCCAAATTAGTGAGGCACAATAGTATTCATGAGAGGTATATCTTTATCATCATTTACCATCTGGCAATAGGGCTTGGTTGTGGATAAAATGTAAAATAAAATGAAAAACAATAACAACAAGAAGCAAGGAATGGGTATTTGGAGAAAATGGCTCTAATAAATAGTTTAGGTCCCTATGAAGTTCCAAACTGATGATCCTAACACTGTCCTCCTCCTCTAAAAAGTGTAGCTTGGATTTTAAAAAAGCCGATTACATGCTTTTTAAGAGCACAGAAATTTTGATACATATGCCAATTTCAATGTCCAATGCTGCAAATATTTTTACTCTGTACTTGTGCATATAGAAAGTAAAGCCAAAAGAGAATATAAATTAGGCCAACATGAGAAGATGCACAGCTGGATGAAATTACATCATTATCATTTGATGAGTGGCTACTGTTTTTAATTTTTTTCACTTAGGCCTTTAAACCTGACATGATATTTGCACTAAACTGTAATAATACGACTGTTTCAATTCATCTGTGAATAAAAGTACCACGAAGAGAAGTCTCTGCTAACCCAAATGTCCTCGAGGTCCGATTTAGACACATAAACAAAACTGCCGCGAATTCAAGGGCTCACTGCTAATAACAAACTAAACGGCTACTAAATAAAACGCTTCAGCGTTTCCAACCTTCATCAGATAATCTGGACCATTTTTCCTAGCTGCTAAAGGGATAAAAATACTTACTATAGTAGTGTAAAAGTGCCTTACCTGCTTCACTGCACCTCCAGCAACATAGATGTGACGTCATTAATTAGTGCAGCTGGTCTTGCACGTGGAAAGCCGGCGGACTGTACCAATTTGTTGTTAGAGGAGGGGGTGGTCAGAAAAAGAGGAGAGGTTCTCTTTTTCTCAAGAGAATAAATTTGGATTTATTCAAGGGACGAATATTCTATGTGGGATATTTTGCTATGTTTGATTTCAGCTTATCACAATAAATTGCTTATTAAAAGGTTGGCTTTCATCTGAGGCACAAGTCAAATGGTATCTTCCACTTGAAAACGGTTCCAACAAGGCTTTTTTGTCCTAAACAATAAGTTGAGTCAAATGAAGGCACATTCTTTTCTTAAGCACATTTCATACAGATGGGTAGACTCAAAAGTAAACACCATTCAAAACAAGATCATATATAAAAGTACAAAATAATAATACAATGTAGCCTTATATCCTCCTAAGAATTAAAATAAGTGTCTTACAATTTCTTTTTTGTGTTTTCCTATCTATTTGGGCCTAAAAAAACACCTTACTCTTTAAATGTTTTTGAATACATTTTTAGTTTAAATTTTACAGAATGTCCACCATAGAGGACAACAGGACAATGTTTGCGTTAAAATAGAACTGGATATGAACCCAAGAAAACATTTAATTTGATCAAAATATAATAATTATGTTTAACGCCACCATTTTCTTTAACGCAAGATTAACGCACACACATTTCTCCAAATATGACCCTCAGCCAATAAGTGTATTTACAGTCAACATGTGGAACAGACATGGCGACAGAAAAGGGTCTTATGAACGGTAAGTTCAGCTGTAAGGTGCTGTCAGATGGGCCTGTTGACCAGAAAAAGGTTATTTGTATTTACTGTTGCTGTGAATTGAGTTACCACCGCAGGATGGTAAAGTTAGTTTCACATCCGACAGTCACTTGTTTTTTTTCTCTTTAAACTTTAATAGCATCATGAAAACAGCACCAATTTCATCCAGGTTGGTATCATTTTGTAGATATCAGTATGCCAGACATTTCACAAGTGTCATCAACCCTCCAAGGTTAGTGAGTGTGGCAAAAACTCTAAGGAACAGCGCTGAATGTCAGCTCCGCTGCTGCCGTGGAGTTTAGAGACCATCAGCAAATTACTGCGGTCAAGCAGCAGCCCCAACAGAAATACCAAAGAAGCATGATGCACTAAAGGCTAAAGGCTTAAAAAAAAACCTAAAGCAGATCCCCTTGACCCTGCATAGGACAAAATGGGTATAGATAATCCATGAATAAATAGAACATTAAAAAATATGATTAATCGTGAGTTAACTTCTTTTAATATATATATATATATATATATATATATATATATATATATATATATATATATATATATATATATATATATATATGTGTGTATTCCATTTTTGTTGACACAGTTACAGGAAACGTTACTTTTTACTTTTTCCCTCATGTTTAGTTCACTTTCAATAAGGTCTCGTTCAAAAACCAAACCATTTAGAATTGCCTTACTAAAACTCATTTATTGTAAAGAGGCCAAATACTCTTTAAAACAGTTTGTTTGTGGAGCCCTCATTTAATTTCTTCAAATGCAATTAAGGGAGATTTTACTGTTTTTTGGCATTTAGACCACACTGGACATTGAATCTTGTCAATTTGTCAACTGATAACTCCGGGTACTCCGGCTTCCTCCCACAGTCCAAAGACATGCATGTTAGGTTAATTGCTGGTTCTAAATTTCCCGTAGGAGTGACTGTGAGTGTGCATAGTTGTTTGTCTGCATATGGCCCTGCGATGGACTGGCAACCTGTCCAGGTGTACCCCTGCCTTTCGCCTGTAGACGGCTGGGATAGGCTCCAGCAGATCCCCGTGACCCTCCAGTGGATGAAACGGGTATAGATGATGGATGGATGGACAGTTTGGACCTGTTGTATTGTAGGCTGTATGAATAATATATCCACAATTGAAAGTAGGCTATATTTTATTACTTAAATAACAGTAAATCTATATCAAACCAGAAGCATTTGGAATGTAAAATACTGCCATATAATTACTTAAAGAGAAAACATTATGCATGTTTTCGTTGATCCGTAATGACTGACTTTTCAAGACCAATACTCAACATGGGACAACTGGATACAACCGTTCATGCAGAGCACAAGCGGCAGAGTCTAAGCATAAATAAAGCCTCTGGTCTGAAGCTTTCAAACGTTGGAAATGTTTTGTTTGATAGAATCTCTTTGGGATTATGTTTGTTTCGCACGTTCATTTGATTATCTGTAAACAAACTGTTTGTATCTCAATGTCTGGGTTTAGTTTTGGACCATGTGTTGTCCAGGAAGTCACTTTGTGCAATCAGTCACCTTGTTTGTCCTGTAGCTCTTTTGTCCTGTAGCTCTTTGTCATCATTACAAGAGTGTAGTCTCTTCTGAACTATACATAGACACATTTTTGCAGGTGGCCGTGAAGTAATATGGCAGTAAACCAGTGTTCCCGTTCTATCATTTGCCTGTATCAGTCTTTAGCATGATGTACTTTGTGAATAAAAGAGTAGAGGGACTGGTACCTGCACCGAGGTAATTTTTGAAGAGCCATGTTACCCTTCAGTCTTATACATCACAAGGTTGTACAAGTTCAGCTTCTTTTTCGTTACATCTTTGAATATAAATTGCTAACATAGCCATCCATCCATCTATTAACTTCCGCTTGATCCGGAGTCGGATCGTGGGGGCAGCAGCTTCAGCTGAGAGGCCCAGACCTCCCTCCCATCGGCCGCCTCCACCAGCTCCTCTGGGAGAATCCCGAGGCGCTCCCAGGCCAGCTGAGAGATATAATCTCTCCAGCGGGTCCTGGGTCTTCCCCGTGGTCTTCTCCCAGTTGGACATGCCCAAAACACCTCTCCAGGGAGGCGTCCGGGGGGCATCCTAGCCAGATGCCCGAACCACCTCAACTGGCTCCTCTCGATGTGAAGGAGCAGCGGCTCTACTCTGAGTCTCTCCCGAATGGCGGAACTTCTCACCCTATCTCTAAGGGAGAGTCCAGCCACCCTGAAATGAGAAAACTCATTTCCGCCACTTGCATCAACGATCTCATTCTTTCGGTCACTACCCACAGTTCATGACTGTAGGTGAGGGTTGGAACAAAGATCGACCGGTAAACAGTGAGCCTTGCCTTTTGGTTCAGCTCTCTCTTCACCAAAACGGACCGGTTCACCAATCCGTCTGTCGATCTCCCGTTCCTTTCTCCCATCACTCGTGAACAAGACCTCGAGATACTTAAACTCCTCCACTTGAGGCAGAACCTCACTCCCAACCCGGAGGAGGCATTCTACCCTTTTCCGACTGAGGACCATGGTCTCAGATTTGGAGGTGCTGATTCTCATCCCTGCCGCTTCACACTCGGCCGCGAACCGCTCCAGCGAGAGCTGCAGATCCCCACTCGATGGCGCCAACAGGACCACGTCATCTGCAAACAGCAGAGGCGAGATCCCGACACCACCGAACCGCAACCCCTCTGCTCCTTGGCTGCACCTAGAAATTCTGTCCATAAATGTTATGAACAAATTCGGTGACAAAGGACAAAGGGACACAGTCAAATGCTTTCTCCAAGTCCACAAAACACATGTGGACTGGTTGGGCAAATTACCATGTTCCCTCAAGGACCCTAGTGAGGGTCTAGAGCTGGTCCAGTGTTCCATGACCAGGACTGAACCCGCATTGTTCCTCCTGAATCTGGGATTCGACAATCGATTGAACTCTCTTCTCCAGCTCCCCTGCATAGACCTGACCAGTGAGGCTGAGGAGTGTGATTCCCCTGTGATTGGAACACACCCTCCGGTCCCCCTTCTTAAAAAGGGGAACCACCACCCCGGTCTGCCAATCCAGAGGTACTGCCCCCGATTTCCATACGATGTTGCAGAGATGTGTCAACCAAGACAGTCCTACAACATCCCTTCAGGAAATCAGGGCGGATCTCGTCCACCCCCGAAGCCCGGCCACCATGCAGCTTCTTAACTACTTCAGCGACCTCAGCTCCAGTAATGGACGAGTCCACCCCCAAGTCCATAGGCTCAGAATCCTCGACGGAAGACATGTTGGTGGGATTGAGAAGGTCCTCGAAGTATTCCTTCCACCACCGAACAACATCTCCAGTCGAGGTCAGCAGCACCCCACCCCCACTATACACAGTGTTGGTGAAGCACTGCTTTCCCTGCCTAAGCCGTCCAACGGTTTGCCAGAATCTCCGTGGAGCCAATCAAAAGTCTTTTTCCATGGCCTCACCAAACTCCTCCCACACCCGAGTTTTCGCCTCAGAGACCACCAAAGCCGTCGCCCGCTTGGCCCGCCGATACCTGTCTGCTGATTCCGGACACCCACAAGCTAACCAAGCCCGGTAGGACTCCTTCTTCAGTCTGACTGCCTCTCTCACCCGAGGTGTCCACCACCGAGTTCGAGGATTGCTGCCATGACAGGCACCGATGACCTTACAGCCACAGCTCCGGTCAGCCACTTCAGCAATGGAGGCGCGGAACATGGCCCATTCAGACTCAATGTCCCCCGCCTCCCCCGGGATGTGGTTGAAGCTCTGTCAGAGGTGTGAGTTGAAGATCTTTCGTTCTCAGCAAACCCTCACTACACGTTTGGGCCTACCAGGTCTGACCGGCATTCTCCCCCGCCATCTGATCCAACCCACCACCAGGTAGTGATCAATTCAATTCAATTCAATTTTATTTATATAGCATCTGTTACAATGACAATTGTCTCTAGGTGCTTTACAGAGACCCAGAGCATGACCCCCGAGCAAATATCATCAACTAAGATTATATAATTAAATCCAATCAATGATAATGGCAGGTAAAAAACTCCCACGTAGGGAGAAAAAAAACCTTTATACCAAACAGTGGCAAGGAAAAACTCCACTTTAAGAGGAAGAAACCTTGAGCAGGACCTGGCTCATATGGGGGGACCTTCCTGCCGGAGGCCAGCCGGGTAGAGAAAGAAAAGAGGGGAGACAGGACAGAGAGAGGATGTAGGACAGAGAGAAGATGGAGGACAGAAAGAGGATGTAGGACAGAGAGAGGAGAGCACAGAAAAAGTAAAAAATAATAATAAAGAAGTAGTGGAATTGTTGTAGGGTGAATGCAAACGGGCTATGGAGGGCCCTTGGGCGTGTGGTCAGCGTAATGAGCCATGATAGGCTCTTGAGTATCAATAATGTGCGGGTGGGGTGTAGGTGAGGTGTGTGCGAGAAAAGGGGGGGGGGGGGGGGGGGGGGTTGGGTTTAAGAAAAGAGAAGGGTAGGATCAGTTGACAGCTCAGCTCCTCTCTTTACCCGAGTGTCCAAAACATACGGCCGAAGATCAGGTGATACGACTATAAAGTCGATCATCGATCTCCGGCCAAGAGTGTCCTGATGCCACTTGCATTTATGGACACTCTCATGCTTGAACATGGTGTTTGTTATGGACAAACTGTGAAGAGCACAGACGTCCAACAAACCAGAACCACTCTGGTTCAGATCAGAGAGGCCGTTCCTCCCAATCACGCCCCTCCAGGTACCACTGTCATCGCCAACGCGAGCGTTGAAGTCCCCCAGCAGAATAAAGGAGTCCCCATTAGGGGCGCTTTCTAGCACCCCCGCCAAGGACCCCAAGAAGGCTGGGTACTCTGAAATGTCATTTGGCGCATAAGCACAAATTACAGTCAGAGCCCGTTCCCTGACCCGAAGGCGCAGGGAAGCTACCCTCTCATCCACTGGGGAAAGCCCCAACGTACAGGCCCCAAGCTGGGGGGCTATTAGCAAGCCCACACCAGCCCGTCGCCTCTCACCCTGGGCAACTCCAGAGCTGAATAAGATCCAGCCTCTCTCGAGAAGATTGGTTCCAGAGCCCAGGCTGTGCATTGAGGTGAGCCCGACTATATCTAGTCGGTACCTCTTAACCTCACGCACAAGCTCAGGCTCCTTCCCCGCCAGAGAGGTAACATTCCATGTCCCAGTAACCAGTTTCGTCAGCCAAGGGTCGGCACGCCAAGGCCCACACTTTCGGCTGCCACCCATACCACACTGCACCCGACTCCTATGGCCCTCCCTGCGGGTGGTGGGCCCACGGGGAAGTGACGAGCACAGAAGTCCAACAACAAAACACCACTCCACCAGAGTGCTAACATAGCCCAGGGAGTAAATTAGCTTCAAAACCTAAGGAGCAACTCAAGGCTTTCCAGTCTCTTACAGGCAGTTTTTTGGGGCAATCAATTGCATGCATATGCCACACATAGGCTTAAATTTACATGAATACTCAACAGTGCAGCAGCTGTAGCCATACACATACTGGACATACTTAATTGAAAAAAAAAATAGAAATGATATTATAAAACCAGTAAAATAATAAATATGGCTAAGTAAATTGTCTGCTGTTGAACATTCATTGTGTGGAAGGTAAAAGTCAGGGAGATGATTTCAATGATAATTAATAATAACACAAAAGACCTCGAGTTTTGGAGTTATCATAATGGATTATTGTTACAGAGTCCTCAAAAAGACACTGATGTTCCAGGAGACATGACTGAGATATGATTGCAATGAAGCACTTCTCAGAACTGTGCGACTATTAGAATTCAGCTGTATTCTGGCATCGAATCCAATATTTAAGTACTGTTTAAATCTATCACTCAGCATTTTCATTACCAATCTCTGCATCATGAAATAAGGTAAATAAGGCCATAGGTGTTCAATCTTTTGGTTTTTAATAGCTCTTGAGTGGTTTACAGTTCCTCTGCGCCTTCTGACAGCAGAAATACTCAAGATATTGACTCTCTATTTTTTCACAATACACAGTTTTGTAACATTTGGTACGATTTATTTAAGACATTATATAATCACTTTATCAGTGACAGTCAAACATCTGACTATACAAAGCAATCTACAACATTATCTGATATATAGCTGTGACACTTTTTGGAAAACTGAAATCTGTGTTAAAATCTATGTTACACACCCATTTACAGAAACATGAATTATAAAGACATCGTAAGAATTAGCAGGACCTTCCTGCAGACAGCCAATCAGAAACTCAGAATCATACACAAGTGTGAATTATTAATGAGGTCCTGCTATAGCATCACCCAAACTATAGGGGGCACTGTGGTGATACACAGATTATACACAAAGTCAGGTCTTTGTGTATTAACAGGTCATCTCCGTTTTTTTTTATTTTTGGGGTCTACAGACCAATAGAAACACTTCTACGCTTTTAGAATTTTTTCCAAATTAGCAGGACACCAACCCTGTCCTGCTAATTCTAAATGTCCTTCTAGTGTGGTGTGTATCCTGACAAAATGTCCTGTTAATACATAAATACCAACACACACACACTAATATTATTTTGAATTCAACAATACTAACTTCTCTTCTACCACTGAAACTGCAGGATCCCAGCAGAATCCTGAATTTGTTTTTGTGGATCAGATGATGACCTGGTTTGAAGCTCAGAGTTACTGCAGACAGAACTTCATAGACCTGGCTACTGTGAGGAATGACACTGAAGACCAGAAGGTCCTGGACTTACGTCAAGCAGCTGATGCATGGATCGGTCTGTTTAGAGATCCAGATTTTTACTGGTCTGATGGGAGCAGCTTCCTCTTCAACAACTGGGACAATGTCAAAAATCCAGTCAACTCAAATAGAGTCATCTGTGGTGTTACATCTGTACAGAGATCAGGGAAATGGAAGTTTCTGTCCTGTGAAACAAAATTACCATTTATCTGCTACAGCTATCCCAGTGAGTGATTGGAAGAAAACTGAATCGAGTTATGATAATTGGCTTTAAATTTGTATCCATGTATGTACTGGACTTTCGTTTTTTACATTTATGCTTTGAGCATAAAAATATGTTTAATTTCTCTTCCCATTTCACACCAGTAAAGAAGCAGGTGGTGAAGATGAGGCTGAAGGTGGAGGACTCTGTGGATCTGAACGACCCTGATGTGAAAGCAGAGCTCCTGAAACAGGCAAGTGTGGAATTTAAATGGTTGTATTTCTGGAAACATCATTTTAGACCAAAAAAAAAAAGTATACATTGAGGTTTGTGATTGAAAATGGTTCTGAAATATTAACCCAGCTTCAGTCAGGAATGATGGAGGTTTAGTTCATATGCAGCTCTCATATAGTATAATTAATCACAACTTGTACATGTTTTGTCATGTCGCAATCTTTGAAAAAACTGATTTAAATCAATTGTTTTTAAATATGATTTTAATCATTTAATTAAGCCATGAATCGCGATGTGACCTCCAGGCCAGCAGAAGGCGCACTTGAGTTAAACTACTTTCTTGTTCAACGTCACTATATGTGGCGCTACGTGTGACATGCTCTGTGCTATTGTCGTTACACATCTGCGCCACTAGATGGAGCCGCCACCTCAGTAAACGGTAAGCGAATTGAGCCACCACGTTAAGATGGCAATTCAGTCATCGCCAAGTCTTATTTAAGTTTATTATTGGTCTTACTCAGAATCCTTTGGTTTTTTTGGTGGCTAAAACAGAGATTATAAAATTGTCCACAACAGTGGCTTTATTTATTTGACCCAAAGATGTTCTGTGGCCTCTGCAGTGATAAGTTTGGGGACTGTTTCCAGGCTGCATCTTTAGCTTCTTCCCATTTCTTAACATAGCATAATCAGAATAAATGAAGAAATTAACATCCCAAAAAAGATGTTTTTGTTCTTTCATGTTTTATATTATTATGTACAAATTGCATACATAACAGTTTGAACATAAATTGTGCCTCACTCTGAATGTTAATTATACTGGATATTATTTATACTGTTGTTGTGCATATAAATAGCTCAACATAAGTCGTGTCTTGAAGTCTCACTGTGCACCAGTTATGTTGTGTGTATAACGTGCGCGTTTAGTCATAAAGGGGGTGATTACCAACTGTTTTAAGAGATAGCTGTTAATAACCAGAAATGTGTTAATAAAGTTAAAAATTTTCAAATGGGGCACCACCTGAAAACAAAGACTAGACGGCACCATCAGTCTCAAAATGGCTGTTGTTCTATGCGTGACAGCCTGTGACCAGGTGTGGCGATATAGAGCAACCAGGGGTTGCGCTAGGGGGTAGCTTGCAGTTGCTATAGCGACCCCAAAATATGGCCTAGCAACCTCAAAGACACCCCAAGAATGGAGACTATTAAAAATGAAAAAATCTTAATTGTGTTAAATAAAATAAAAATGGTGACAATTTAATTTAAAATCAATTTCATGTGTTTTTGTTTTAAATTAAAATAGAAGGAAGACAATTAAAAATGATGAGAGCTGGCCTGCAGGGGTCACGCGAAGTCAGCTTGGGAAAAAAAAAACCGGGCCGTTAGAAAAGTGACATCAAAATGGAGGCTATCTGTTGAAGCGTAAGTCTGCCAGATCTTTTCTGATGTGTACTTATGTGAATATTAACTGGTTAAAATGTGATAACCAGGTTATTGTTAAATGATTTGTAGTCAAGGCTGTTAATGTGCATTTCTCACTGCTGTGAAAAGTGGCATGACTATATGGTAAAATTATAATAACGAACTTCAAATTGATTTTTTTTATCTGTTTCATGGCATCCGCGCTAGTTTCAGATAGCGCTGATTAGAATGTGGAGGCCGGTAATGACATACATATCCATATTTATGCTATTTAATTGGTATTGCAGTAAAGTGTCCAGCAACTCCATACAATTGTTTAGCAACCCCTAAGAAACTTCAATGAAAATGTTTTGCTGCCACCACTGAGAGCAATAGAGAGGGTGTGAGTCTGAGCACAGACCTCTTCAACCAGCAAATGTTACAAAACTGTGTCAAATAACCACAAACAACTTCTCTCATTAGAATATATCAGAATTTATTAACACAAGTATTAAAATGAACAAACACTTGAATCAAGATCCTAATATCTACTAACTACTTCCGACTAACGGAAGGTTCTTATTAAAAGAAAAGAAAGGAAAAGACAGAATAAAATCAACAAAGCTAGAATGTTCTTAGCGACTAGCAACAGCAACTCTGTCGTTTTCCCACAGATGCAGCGATTTGAAGCCACTTCACCGAGTTGCTCTGATTTTGAACTGGGAAGCAGAAGGTGGAGTTGTTTTTCTCAATAAAAAAAAACACCTGAATGAAATTCAGTTACGGCGGTTCTATGCATATGTGACACACAAGAAAATGGAATTTGCAAACAACACTAAGCTAAGCTCTGCCCAGACACAAAAGCCTCTTACGTGAATCACTCTGGAAGTGATTGATGGCGTTGTGGAGTCCGTGGAAGTCGGGATTGATGACCCAGGATCGGTAGTATAGGACATGTTTGAACGTACGCTCCGCTGGTACTCAGGAGCTGCTCTCCTCCTCTTTCTCTCTCTTCATGGTTAATGGAGAGATGTGGCGTTACGCAGCAATGGCAGCCAGGCTGTCTTCCTTCCCGGTTCGTCTGAGGCTGGTCACGCGTCCGAGGTGCACAGGTGATTTCTACGTGTCGTTTCCGTACGTCACGGAAGAAACTCCTTAGGTGCGTCACAATCGGACAAGGCGTGTGATTGTCATTGGACAACCATCTCCTGCAGACAGGTCGCCAGGGAAATGCAGGCCTTCAACTATTTACCTTGCTGGAGCAGGCCAGAGAGATGTGCAGCTTCAGGCAGAGGAGGTCAGAGAGAGCGGGAAGAGGGAGGGAGCCAGTATTTATGTGAGGGGACGTTATCCGCCTTCGCCAGGAACCCCTGCTGTGTAGTCGGGATCCTTAGCCAGTTAGAGAGTGTGACACTATTCTCACACCTTGATGTCAAACAATAAAATCGCCAGGCATGCCGGGGATTTGAGTTTTTTTTAATTTCTTTTTTCCCCTTATTCTCAGAAACCATGCGGTCTCTGTAACTCTGTGGCCCAACACTGTTATAGTTAATTATACTGGATCTTGGGCTGATTTCCAAACTTGAGTGGCAGAATGCTACCACTCCTCCTCAACCTTCGCCAAGGGATTGTTGAAATTCAAATATCTAGGAGACAGTGACTCACTGATGTGAACATGATCCTACAGCTGCAGGCAGGTTTAAATAAATGAATAAATCTGCATCATAATCACCAGTTAAGTCACCAAACAAATCATTTACTAACACTGACAAAGTCACTACAATGACTGACTGTGAAGACGATGGTTGAACTATTTAATTTCTGTCAGTCATTCTACAATCCAGTATTTTTCTATTTGATTAAAATACAACACAAACATACTGTACTTCTGCCTCGTGATATCTTAAAACTGTTTCAGCATGATTTGATCTGAGAAGAAGCTTCTGCAGTGATCAGACTGGATAAAAAGTCTTTATCTTTGTGATGCGAGAAACACATCCATCCAGGAGAATGAATGTGTACGAAAAAAAGATACTTTGAGGTCATCTTTGAATTTATGCATGTTCTTTTAAAATCTTGCCTTTTTAAATTTTTTTTAGTCAATGCAACTTCATCTGTTTGAATAAGTGAGTTACTGCTGATTTCTTCACTTATCAAATGTTGTGTTTTGGTTTTCTTTAGATGTTTGTGTGGAGAGGGGTAGGGTTAGGATTACATTGATAGTAGATTTACATAAAGTCAGCCAGTGTATCCCTTTTTTGCATAAGAAGTCAAATTAATGCTCTAACTTGTAGAAGGAGTGGAACTTAGCAAGAGTTTACATACTAAAGACAGACTCTCTTTCTCTAGTCCACAGAGGAGATTCATGATGGAGAGGATCGGGTTGGGGGTCTTGTTTCTCTCAGGTCAGTGATTCTTTTGTTAATTTTATCAAGTAAATATTATTATTTAAGAATGTAATATTCAAGGATAGTCATATTTTTGCACCACATTTTGCAATCTAAGATGTTGATTTTTTCCTCTCTCAGAGTGTGTCATCCTCTCCAGCTGCCTCCTCCGTCACTACCACTTTGTTGATCAGTCTTTGACTTGGACTGAAGCTCAGACCTACTGCAGACAGACATACACAGACCTGGCTACTGTTGAAAACTCTGAAGAACTGAACCAACTCATCAACACAGTTTCATCTGCTGGTCACAACTCTGAGGTCTGGATTGGTCTGTACAATAAAATCAACTGGAGGTGGTCTGATGGGTTCAATGGTAGCGGGGCTGAGTTCAGGAACTGGGCAACTTCTTATTCTGATCCACAAATTAGTAATGAGTTCTGTGTCATGACTGGATGGGGGTCATTATGGTGGGATGTTCCCTGTGAGTCAATCTACTCATTTGTTTGTTACAGGTAAGAATATGAAGAAACAAATATTTTAATGTTAAAAAAAAGTGTTTTTCTTAGTTTTTTTTTGTTTTTTTTTTTTTAAACTAAACAAGACTCCTACCTCTCTTCTACTGCTTAAACTGCAGGATCCCAGCAGAATCCTGAATTTGTTCTTGTGGATCAGTTGTTGACTTGGTCTGGAGCTCAGAGTTACTGCAGGGAGAACTTCATAGATCTGGTGACTGTGAGAAACGATGCAGAGAACCAGGGGCTCCTGAGCATGATGCCCACTAACTACGAGGCATGGATCGGTCTGTTTAGAGATCCAGATCTTTACTGGTCTGATGGGAGCAGCTTCCTCTTCAACAACTGGGACAATGTCAAAAGGCCTATTAACTCAATGACAGTCATCTGTGGTGTTACATCTGTTCAGAAATCGGGAAAATGGACGTTTCTGTCCTGTGACGCAAAATTACCATTTACCTGCTACAGCTATCCCAGTGAGTGATTGGAAGAACATTACATTAGAATAACAAATATTAATACTTGTTATTAATACTGTGTTAAACACATGTTACATTTATGTTTTCAGGAGAAAATAATGTTTAATTTCTCTTCCCATTCTGTTCCAGTGAAGAAGCAGGTGGTGAAGATGAGGCTGAAGGTGGAGGACTCTGTGGATCTGAACGACCCTGATGTGAAAGCAGAGCTCCTGAAACAGGTAAGAATGGAAATTTAATGGTTCTATTCCAAATATGTACTTCACAGCTCTGTAGATTTAGATTTGTGATTGAAAATATCAGCTGTCTGTGTGTCTCAGCTCCAGGACAGACTGAAGGAGAACGGAGTGAGTGGAGTCACCCTGAAGTGGAGAGAGCAGCCTGATGGAGAAGTCTTCCACAAGGAGGAGAAAAGAAAGAAGACTGAGTTCTGAAATATAAACCCAGCTTCAGTCAGGAATGATGGAGGTTTAGTTCAGATCTGCTCACAGCTATTAGACATTAGACCTCAGCTATCATAGAGAATAATTAACCATAACTTGAAAATGTTTAATCTTTCATGAGACATACACATGACGACTGTGTGAACACGCTGTTCTTCAGTCTGGTTTTTAGCCTTTCTTAAATACTTGTGTGAATTAAAGTAGAGGTTTTATCTGTAGTTATATATCAGCATTTATTTGCAGTGGATCAATATTCAGTGTCTGGAGGCTGACAGCTCTTTCCTTCAGTCTCTGTGGACTCTTGTTCCAGTTGGTGGGATGACAGCGCCTCCTGCTGGACTCACTGATGTTTTCTGTCTGAGTGTAACTTCACTTTTTGTAAATTCTAGTTCTCTGTTAAACCATGTGTATTACTGATACTCTGTCATTCCTCATCGATCTGCTGAGATGTATGTGTGAACTCTTTGCATGTAAATGGATATTAAATTCACTGAATTCCAGTCATAGCAAAGCCTTGTTATTTATGTTTTTGTAACATCTGTAACTCAGATGTTACAGTCACCAAGTGATTAAAAATAAATATAGGGATAGATATTAGTTCTTTCCACAGCTCTCACAGCAGTGAGATTTCAAAAATCCACAAATTTGTTCTACAGTGAAATAAAAGTGCGTCTGTCATTTATGGCTGATTCTTTTCTTTTTATTTCCCTCAACTCAGTTCTGGATGGATCGATTGCAGAGTCACACCATCCAGATAAATAAACGTACCTTGATATGTTTTCCTGTTGATTCTTTTCTCTTATTTTCTCTGATCTCAGCTGGTTCAGTGGTTAACACTGTTACAGAACAAAGAAATGATAAAGGTGTGGTCAGGAAACCAACACTGACTTCTTTAAAGACTCATCCAGTCACCACAGCAGCAGTCTGACATGAATACAGGTCACAGCTGGGAAATAACTGAAATCCATGGAAACATCTATTTACTTCCCATAACAGATCTAGAAAATGTTTTGGCTGGGTAACATGAGGGTCTCAAAGTAAAATAAAAAAAAAAATCTTACTATGTTAAGAGAATGAACATATTCATTGACATGTTTGCTGACATTTTCCACACTTTGTATTGCAGAACGCAGGTCTTACTTACATATCTGTATTTTTTTTCTGCATTACGTCGAATATTTCTACATTATAAGTATAAATTAAGCTGTATTACTGTAACCTCTGAATTTAAAATATAGAAATTAAGTAAGTAAATAAAGTGAGGTTAATTTATATAGCAATTTCAGAGGTAAATATTATAATTTGTAAGGCATTTAATGAAACTATACATACAGTGTTATAATAATCTTAATAGTCCCTTAAGAGTTTTGACCAGACAGATCAGGCTGCAGGCTCTGGCCTGAGGGGAGATGGGATGTCTCTCTTCAGCTCCAGGTCCTCGTCATTCATCAATAAGATACTGTGCTCCTTCAAGGACTTTCTAGCACCTTCTGTAATGTTTGTGTCAATGCTTAAATCCATTGTGATATCCCATTTCAGGGCTCATTCACCATGATCTGCAACTTGCTCTCTGACCTTTGACCTCTTGCATTACAGTGGAAGTAAACTTCATGAAAACTTAAGAGGACTTCAAGTCTTTACTTTCAGTCTTTCTTAAAGATATAGTGACAGAGACATGGATAGATATTAAGATTTTTTTTTTTCACAACACCAATTTTTTCAGATAAAAATGATCAAATAAAATAAGATACAAAAATATGAGAACAGTAAAATAAAGTTTAAAGTTTGGTGCAGTTCTACACGGCCATCATTGAGTCCATCCTCTCCACCTCCATCACTGTGTGGTACGCTGGAGCCACCGCCAGAGACAGACTGAGGCTGCAGCGCGTAGTGCGCGCCGCAGAGAAGGTGACTGGCTGCAGGCTTCCATCCATCCAGGACCTGTACACCTCTAGGACCCAGAGGCGTGCAGGTCGGATCACAGCCGACCCTTCTCACCCCGGACATGGACTGTTTGCCCCCCTCCCCTCAGGCAGGAGACTACGGTCCATTCGGACCAAAACCTCCCACTACATGAACAGTTTCTTCCCCTCTGCCATCAGGCTGCTGAACACTAAGTGACTTATTGGACCCTCAAGCGCCATGTTCAGCAGCCAAAGTCGGACTCACAGACAATTCAAGCCAACCACTGTTTTTGCACTGATCTGCACTGATTTGCACTACTGTTAAATTGTACATTACCTACTTTTTTATTTTTATTATATTTTATCTTATTCTATTTTTTATCTTATTCTGTGCATGCACAGTATTTTTATTTTTATCTTATTTTACTCATATTGAATGTTGCAGCGTTACATCGAGACAAATTCCTAGTTTGTGTAATACTGTGTACTACATGGACAATGGCAATAAACCCCCATTCTGATTCTGATTCTGATTCTGATTCTAAAGCTTATAAAAAACAGCCCTCACTAATAAGAAAGTCTTCAGTTGCTCATTAAAGGAATCAACATCATCAATACATATAAAAATGCAGGAATCACATTCCACAAACACACTGCAAATAGTTGGAAAGAAGGAGTTTTAAAGTAGTGACCACTAACAGCTTCTGGACAGATGACCTGAGAGTCCAATAACATCCCTGAAACATATTAAGGTTATCTGGCCGTGCAGAGCCTTGAACATCTGGACCAACGTGTTAAAATCAACTCTAAAATTAACTGCTAACCAATGAAAAGATGATAAAACAGTTATGTGAGCTGTTCTACTTGTTGATGAGAGGAACCCCGCTGCAGGTTTTTGTACAATCTGAAGACAACTAAGGTCTTTTTTGTTCATACCAGTAAAAAGGACATTACAATCATCTAAATGAGAAGAAACAAAAGCATGAATAATCATCTCCAGATCAGGTTTTAACACCAACCTCCATTTTTTTTCATGTATTTTTTGTGGCACTATTAGTCTTTTTCACAGTTATAGAGACAGGAAGTTAGGGTGGGAGTTGACCCTGTGACTCTTGCAGAACTGTATTATCTTGTATATGGGCTGCCTGCCCTAACCACTGTGCTACTGGGACAGCCCCCACCTGTGTTTCTAAGGCTCAACTGGACAGATGGTTCTAGACAGCCAATTTGGTTTCTGATTCGTGGAATCACATCATTCAGGGCTATCCGTAGGCCTGAAGGATGTCTGTCTTTTCTGAGTGGGGTTGAAGGTCATTATCTGACTACCATTTCTTGATGAATATTAAATAATCAAATCTGACATGATAGTTTGAGTTTTTAACGGGGCAATATAGCTGAATATCTACATAAAAGTGATGGGAGATGTCGCTGAAACGGTTTATAATCTGTCCTAAAGGCAGAATACATAGCGTAAACAGAATAGGACCCAAGACAGGGCCCTGAGAAACTCCACATGATAGAGCAGCAGTCTTTGACATGGAATAATTCATACAAACTCCAAAACTCCCATCAGATAGACAAGATAAAAACATTTTAAAGCAGTTCCTGAGATACCTATCAATTCGTAAATTCTATTTAGCTGTATTTGTTTCACATTGTGAATGAAGAGACTTGTCTTTTCAGGTGTCAACTGGGTTTAATTAGTGTTATAACGAGGCAAAGCAGGAACTACAGGCCTGCTTTGACTGCACAGACTGGGGTGTCTTTGAAGCTGCTAAGGACAACCTGGACGACCTGACAGACACTGTAACGTCCTACATCAGTTTCTGCGAGGACATGTGTGTACCGACCAAAACATTTCGGACTTTTAACAATAACAAGCCGTGGTTCACTGCCAGACTGCGCCAGCTCCGCCAGGCCAAGGAGGAGGCCTACAGGAGTGGGGACAGGGTCCTGTACCGGCAGGACAGGAACACTCTGAACAGGGAAATCAGAGCAACTAAGAGGAGCTACTCTGAGAAGCTGAAAAACCAGTTCTCAGCCAACGACCCTGCTTCAGTGTGGAGGGGCCTGCGGACAATCACCAACTACAAAAGACCCTCCCCCCGCGTCGAGGCAAACAAAGACTTGGCCAACGACCTCAACACCTTCTACTGCAGATTTGAGAGGGACAACTTCGCACCCCTCACCCAGCCACCATTCATCCAGACCAGCAGTACGAATACCCCCGTCACACCTCCAGTCGCACTGCAACCTGCACCCACGGTCCCACTCAGAGTGCGTGCAGAGGAGGTGAGTCAGATCTTCAAGAAGCAGAAGATCAGGAAAGCACCAGGCCCAGACAGAGTGTCACCCTCCTGTCTCAAAGCCTGTGCCGACCAGCTGGCTCCTGTTTTCACCAGGATTTTCAACAGCTCACTGGAGCTGTGTGAAGTCCCCTCCGTGTTCAAGTGCTCCACCATCATCCCAGTCCCCAAGAAACCCTCCATCACAGGACTGAATGACTACAGACCGGTGGTGGCTCTAACGTCTGTGGTCATGAAGTCCTTTGAAAGACTTGTGTTGAGCCACCTGAAGTCCGTAACAGGACCCCTGCTGGACCCGCTCCAGTTTGCCTACAGGGCAAACAGGTCGGTGGACGATGCTGTCAACCTGGGACTGCACTACATCCTGCAGCACCTCGACACCCCAGGCAGCTACGCCAGGATCCTGTTTGTGGACTTCAGCTCGGCGTTCAATACCATCATCCCTGAAATCCTCTCCTACAAGCTCTCCCACCTCAACGTGCCTCTGCCCATCTGTCAGTGGATCACCAGCTTCCTGACAGACAGAAGCCAGCAGGTGAGGCTGGGAGATGTCACCTCAGCGACCCGGACCGTCAGCACTGGTGCCCCCCAGGGGTGTGTCCTGTCCCCACTGCTCTTCTCCCTCTACACCAACGACTGCACCTCCACGCACCCAGCTGTCAAACTCCTGAAGTTTGCAGACGACACCATGGTCATCGGCCTGATCCAGGACGGGGACGAGTCTGCATACCGACGAGAGATCGAGCGGCTGGTGCTCTGGTGCAGTCAGCACAATCTGGAGCTGAACACGCTCAAGACTGTGGAGATGACAGTGGACTTCAGGAGACAGCCCTCGCCACTGCTCCCCCTCACCATCAGCAGCAGCCCTGTGTCAGCCGTCCAGACCTTCAAGTTCCTGGGGACTACCATCTCCCAGGACCTGAGGTGGGAGAAGAAAAACATCCACTGCATCCTGAAGAAGGCCCAGCAGAGGATGTTCTTCCTGCGCCAGCTGAAGAGACACGGCCTGTCTCAGGAGCTGCTGATCCAGTTCTACACAGCTGTCATCCAGTCTGTCCTGTGCTCCTCTATCACCGTGTGGTTCGGAGCAGCCACACAGCAGGACAGGAACAGACTGCAGCGCACAGTTAGAACTGCTGAAAAGATCACTGGGGCCCCCCTGCCCTCCATCCAGGACCTGTACTGCTCCAGAACCAGGAAGAGGGCAGCCAACATCATCATGGACCCCGCCCACCCAGGAACAACCTGTTCTCCCTCCTCCCCTCCGGCAGGCGCTACAGAGCCCTGCGCACCAAAACCACAAGACTTAAAAACAGTTTCTACTGCACTGCCATCACTTTAATGAACAGTTTATAAATGGTTTCAACCAATCATTTGCACTATCCAAAAAAAACACTACCATTTGCACTATCGTGTACTTTGCACCACCCTTGTACATACTATTTTACTTACTTAACTATTTATTTTATTTTATTCTATTTTTTAACTTACTTTTTTTTTTTACTTTTGTATATAGATGTACATATCCTGTTTTTCTTATTACATATTCCTTTCTTATTCTGAGAGTGTTACCACCTGCCGGAACAAAATTCCTTGTATGTGTGAACGTACTTGGCGATTAAAAACGATTCTGATTCTGATTCTGATAACTCTAATTTACAACATTAAGCAAAAAACAAAAAAAGTCCTAATCAGCAAAAACTATCATTTTGGCAGCTAATGCTAATGCTATTCAGTAAACAATAATCTGCAAACCATTTACAGAACAGGTGTCAAACTAATCACACAGCCCTTTCATGGATCAGTTTGACACCCCTGATTTACAATACCCTGTTCCAGAGTGATGGGAGCATCAGGGTAAGAAGAGAGGCAGATGAAGTGATGTTCCCATCATGCCTAGTGCCTACTGTACCAGCCTGTGGGGGCAGTGTTCTGATCTGGGGTTGCTGCAGTTGGTCAGGTCCAGGTTCAGCAACCGTATGAGCTCAAAGAATGAGGTCAGCTGACTACCTGAATATACTGAATAACCAGGTTATTACATCAATGGATCTGTTCTTCCCTGATGGCACGGCCATATTCCAAGATGACAATGCCAGGATTCATCAGGCTCAAACTATAAAAGACTGGTTCAGGGAGCATGAGACATCATTTTCACACATGGATTGGCCACCACAGAGTCCAGAACTGAACCCCATTGAGAATATTTGGGATGTGCTGGAGAAGGCTTTGGGCAGCGGTCAGACTCTACCATCATCAATGATAGATCTTGGTGAAAAATTAATGCGACACTGGATGGAAATAAATCTGGTGACATTGTAGAAGCTTATGTAAACAATGACACAGTGAATATGTGCTGTAATCCATCATTGAGACCAGCAGGAGGCGCTTTCATCCCACTGACTGGAACAAGAGTCCACAGAGACTGAAGGAAAGAGCTGTCAGCCTCCAGACACTGAATATTGAGTTGATTCTAATTTATTTCAGTATATCTCTTCTACATCACACACAAGCATTTAAGAAATGCTCTTAAATCAGACTGAGAAGCAGTAATTGTGTACATTTCAAGCTGTAGTATAATAGATAAAAGATGAAACATTTCCAGGTTATGGTAAATTATTCTCTATGATAGCTGAGGTCTAATGTCTAATAGCTGTAAGCAGATCTGAACTAAACCTCCATCATTCCTGACTGAAGCTGGGTTTATATTTCAGAACTCAGTCTTCTTTCTTTTCTCCTCCTTGTGGAAGACTTCTCCATCAGGCTGCTCTCTCCACTTCAGGGTGACTCCACTCACTCCGTTCTCCTTCAGTCTGTCCTGGAGCTGAGACACACACACAGCACATATTTTCAATCACAAATCTAAATCTACAGTGCTGTGAAGTACAGATTTGGAATAGAACCATTAAATTTCCATTCTTACTTGTTTCAGGAGCTCTGCTTTCACATCAGGGTCGTTCAGATCCACAGAGTCCTCCACCTTCAGCCTCATCTTCACCACCTGCTTCTTTACTGGTGTGAAATGGGAAAATAAAATCAACATGATTTTCTAAGTTTAAGTTTAGTGCCTGTTATTTTAATGTAATCCAGTTTTCTTTCAAACACACTCACTGGGATAGCTGTAGCAGATAAATGGTAATTTTGTTTCACAGGACAGAAACTTCCATTTCCCTGATCCCAGTACAGATGTAACACCACAGATGACTCTATTTGAGTTGATTGGATTTGAAACTTTGTCCCAGTTGTTGAAGAGGAAGCTGCTCCCATCAGACCAGTAAAAATCTGGATCTCTAAACAGACCGATCCATGCAACATATCCGCTGGGCACCACGCTCTGAGCCTTCTGGTTCTCTGTGTGGTTCCTCACAGTAGCCAGGTCTATGAAGTTCTCTCTGCAGTAACTCTGAGCTTCAAACCAGGTCATTGGTTTATTCCCAGACACAAATTGAGTATTTAGCTTTTCACCTGCATTTTAAGTGGTAGGAGTTAGGAGATTGTTTCTCAGTTCACAATATTATTACCTCTACACTTGAATATGCCTTGGTGGAGATTCTTACCTTTGTAACAGATAAAATATCTTTTATATAAGCAGGGTTGATCTGCCCATAAAGCATCTAATCCAGTGATCACACAGAGCTCCTTACTAGAGTGAAAGTCTGGTTCAGGATTAGAAGCTGCCCAGTTCCTGAACTCAGCCCCGCTACCATTGAACCCATCAGACCACCTCCAGTTGATTTTATTGTACAGACCAATCCAGACCTCAGAGTTGTGACCAGCAGATGAAACTGTGTTGATGAGTTGGTTCAGTTCTTCAGAGTTTTCAACAGTAGCCAGGTCTGTGTATGTCTGTCTGCAGTAGGTCTGAGCTTCAGTCCAAGTCAAAGACTGATCAACAAAGTGGTAGTGACGGAGGAGGCAGCTGGAGAGGATGACACACTCTGAGAGAGAAAAAAATCAATAATGTTCCTTCAATATTACAATCTCACATAATAATCAGTGTCAGACATGAACAAGGGAATCACTGACCTGAGAGAAACCAGACACCCAACCAGATCCTCTCCATCATGAAGCTGCTCTGTGGACTGGAGGAGGAGATTCTGTCTTTAATATGAAAACTCAAGGAAAGTTCCACTTGTTCTTTGCATCTTTGAGGAAGAGCTTAGGTTTGTCTGTTTATGCAAAAAGTGTTACAGTGGCTGACTATGTAAACCTAAATGTAAAACTTGTTCTCACAGACTTCTGAACAAATAGTCACAATTCAGAATGACAAGTGTAGTGACCAGCAACAGCTCATTTATTTGAACATTTCTATTTATTTTTTATCAAATGAAACTTTAAAGATTTAAAAAGAGTCTGCATGACGTCAAAGGTGATCTGACAGGGTCTTGTTTCAAACACATCATTCATTCTCCTTCATGGATGAACACAGCGACACTGCTGCATGTATTTATATCCTGTGATTGAATCAAAGTCTGCTTTCACTTATTGTTAGTATTTGGCATCAAGCTGGATTTTGTAGTAGTTTATTGAGGTCATTTCTACCTTCTGAGTTGAACTGTGATCGTACCTCTGTGGCTGTTTTCATCATCTTTAGAAAGGACCTGTGATTTATTGGAATGTGCAGAAAAATATTTCTGGTTCTAATAACTTACACTTTCAGACTGAACCACAAAGCCAGATAAGCAGACTATTGAGATCTGAGGCATCTAAAATCATGATTTCCAGTATCACAAAGAAAAAGCTTTAATCCAGCCTGATCTCCATGGTAACCAATGCTGAAGTCCAAGTTTTAGCTTAAATCTTCAGTGAAATCCTTTGCAGAATCTTTTCACTTCAAATCATGCAGCAACAGTATTAAAATATCACGAGGCAGAAGTACGGACCACTGATGTCACATTTTAACCAGAGTCAATACATTTGATGAACTTTGAAAAACCTTGGATTGTAGAATGACAGAAACGACAGAAGTTCTATAATTTCACTGTTATCTTCAAAGTCAGCGATTACAGTGACTTTGTCACGGTTCATAAATGACTTATTGGTGATCAGTGCTGCTTCATTATCTGAAGTTCCACAATCCTCAAAGCAAAGGCTGAGGAGACGGAGTGGCAACTTTCTACCACTCAAACTTAGAAATCAGCCTCAAACCTCATTTAGGATAAATTTAATTGTTGTAGGTGTTTACCAAAGGATGAATTTATTAGCCAAATCTATAAACCAAACCAAGTAGACAGATGCTCTGGATTTAAAAGAAAAATTCACTGCACTGCTACGAGGACTACAAGAGATACGACACAAATACACACACTGACTAAACAAAAGAGCAGCATCCTGTCACAGGAAGAATATTTGTTTTGCAAATAGATTCTGAGGCTCAGGAGATGAAAAAAAGGTCAAGGAACATTGTTTGTACAATAATCACATGTAATTCAATTCAATTTTATTTGTATAGCATCTGTTACATTACAAATTGTCTCAAGGAGCTTTTCAGAGTCCCAGAGCATGATCCCTGAGAAAAATTAATGGTAAGAAGCAGAGGGAAGTATAAGGCAGCAGGATATTGGGATAACAGAAATGTATACACTGGGCACACCTAAGGACCATAAAAGTTTAGTCTTTACCAGCTGTTGTGCACTAAACTTTTGAGCTGATTTTGAAATCCTAACAAATCTCTTATCAGAATATATCAGGATTTATCAACAAGTATTGAGATGAAAAAACACTTGAATCAAGATTCTGATATCTACTAACTAAGAGACAACTAGGCTAACTTTAGCAAATAAAACATTAAATGGAAAAGAGTGTCAGTATATAGACATGTATGCTGAGGAACTGTGGATGTACGCGTATGTGTGCGTGTGCGTGTGCGTATGCGTGTGAGAGATAAAATGAGATGGTTGTATGCCACATGAGAGTCTCATCCCCGACCAAGACCCCCTCACGCGATAGGGCGTTTCAAGATGGCGGCACGATCACGTGAGAGTCTTGTCCCTGACCAAGATGTTCGCCGCCTGATCAAGGAAACATTGACTAACGGAAGGTTGTTAGTAGAGAAAAAGAAAGGAAAAGCTAAGGTGATTTCTAACCACTGATGTTGTAGTTGTTCTCAGGATTTCCACGCATGGACTTCCGCACACGTGTCCTGATCATTTGACTCGGAAACTGGGGCGTGACCACCCAGTGGTGAGGAAACATGTCTGCTCACGTGGATACCGCCGGTAGGCTCAACGGTAATAACAATGTAAAAACCAACAGATAACAATGTAAAAACCAACAGAACTATATTAACTAAGCTAAGTATCCCTACCCAGACACAAACCTTGGGTCCATGCGTCACGTCTGGTGTGCTATGGCTGGCGCAAGGTGATGCCTGGTTTTCCTTTTAACTGATGACTGCGCAGGCAGTGTTGGATTGTTCGCTTGGCTGAGCGCTTTGTTAGACGGGAGTTGATCTTCACAGCGGGTGCTCAGAACCGAGATGGGCTTGTCGTGGAATTGGAGGAGAGAAGCGCTGGACTTAATGTATTTATGCTGCGGGGCCCGATCTGCCTCTGCCAGGGAACCCCTGCTGTGTTATCGGGGTCCTTAGCCAGTAAGAGGGCATGACATCACTTTCGCACCTTGTTGTAAAACAGTTAGGTGCAAAGCCTGCTGGGAGTTTGAGTCCTTTCTGGTGTTTCTTTGTCTCAGAAACCATGTGCTCTTTGTGTAACCCATGGCATGTGGCTTAACTTTGAGCACAAATATATTTTACCAGACCCATTTCCACAGCTGGAGGAGGTCTGAATGTTCCAAGAGGACACCAGACCAGCCAGGAGATATGATCTCTCCAGTGTGCTCTGGTTCTGTCTCGTGGTCTTCTTCCAATTGGACATGCCTGAAACACCTCCCCCAGGGGGCATCCAGGAGTCATCATAGCCAGATGCCTGAATCACCTCAACAGTTCCCTCCTCAAATCACTGGCCTAATGCAGTAGAGGGGTTTGTGTGCTCAAATGATCCCAGAAGCTATGTTGTCTGGGATATTTGCCCCTGGTGGGGTCTTCCAAGACAATTTGGTCTTGAGGTACAGGTCAGACTAAGTTTGATTCCAATGACCTTTATGAGAGTACAAGATCAAGAGCTCAGTGTCCCTCAGCCAGACTAGAGTCACTGGAGCCCCGCCCTGGATCCTGGTCTGGGGGGAGGAACTCATTGGTGAGTGCCTGGTGGCCGGGGCCTTCACCCATGGGGTCTAGCCAGGCTCAGTCCAAACAAGCTACATGGGTTCGCCTTCTTGTGGGCTCATTACCTGCAAAAGGGTCCAGTTACACTGACACAATGAATAACCAAAACAGCTACAGTGATGCAGGAAGGTAAACAAGATTTGTGTAATGCAAATTGATGTTGAGAGTCAAGAAATGAAAGACAAACTCAAGGTTATTCCTTGAACAAACACACACACTGAATTTTTATTATTATCTGTACATTTCATATACATTAACATAAAAGATGAAAAGCAAAAAACATTCTTCCTAGCATATCAGTGTATACATTTGATCTGATTTAAGTTTGTAAGCATGAACAAGGAAGGAATGAAAGCACAAAGGAAACATACACCCTCACAGACACACACAAACAAAATGAATAAACAAAAAACAGCTACATGCAGTGAAAAAAAACGAGACATTTCAGGCTTCAAACATAAAGATATAAAATTTTAATTTCTTGTCAAGAGTCAACAACAAGTGGGACACAATCCTGAAGTGGAACAAAATGTATAGGATAATTTAATTTTTTTTTAACAAATTAGAAAACTGAAAAGTGGGGCGTGCATTATTATTCAGCCCTTTACTTTCAGAGCAGCAAACTGACCCCAGAGGGGTGTACTACGAAGCAAGTTCGACACAGCGAGGCTTTCTTTGGGTGAGCTGGCTTAACAAACCTGAAACTCGCCATCAGAGATAACTGGTACCACGACGGTGGTTATCAACCATCTTTGTTAAATGCGGCTTTTTGCTTTCTGCTCTGTGCGCGTTCACATAAAAGGGGGCGTTTGACGCGTCATTTGAAGCCTATTCCGGATCAAATGGATAGATGGCGGTCCATATATTTCAGTCAGGAGGAGCAGGTTTTAATAATGCAGGGCTATGAGGATTTCAAAGAAATCTTTAGGGCCAAAAGCAATACTGTAGGTGCGAATAAAGCCAGAGAGGAGTGCTGGCAAAAAATTGCAGATCGTGTAAATTCGTAAATTATATTTATTTTACCACTTAATGCACCTTAATTAATCTCCCTCCCTCTTTTAGAGCGCTTAAACTGTAAACTTAATGCAGCAGATTTAAACATTATGTAGGTCTGACTGTCTCATTATGAATAATAAATGAAAATCACTTTAGTTTTTTACTAAATCTATGTGAAATTAATTTAAGATTTAATTTTATCTGTGATACCAATATACACTCACCGGCCACTTTAATAGGTACCCTATCACCCTAGGGAATCTTATGAATGAATTATATTGCAACATTTCACATGAAATTCCATGTCACACTGATTATCAATATAATGGACTATTAATTTATGTTGTTACTTGCGATTTAGTAAAACGCTTCTTTTATTTGAAGTGTGGGCAGATGGCCAGGGAATACTACAAACATATTCAGCAGTTTAGTAAGAGCAAGTACAGTATTACAGTATTCTGGCTCAGATTTTCTGCATCACCAACTGAATGCATGTAGGTTCCCGCGGCAAAGAAACGCAAAGAAACACACCTTTTGCGCTACTGTGAGCGCACGGCTGCGTTTGGTGGCGCTGCCAATATCTGGCTCTAGCAGATTACAAATGTAACGTATTCCCTCAGCTGGAAATCTATAGCGTTCATAGAGAATATGGTCATGGGAAGCCAGCGGATCAGTCCGGTCTCTGAATACTCTCCCTCCATAGAGATCCTCGCACAATCCTGGCGCTCAGGTCAACGGGATTTCTCTAAAAAGGTGATGCCATCTCTGAAAGAGGTGGTAAGTGAAGGGGCGGTGCTTTTTTATAGCCGATTTGAGCCTAAACTCTGCACATAACCTGCTCCGGACCAGGTTAAGCTTGCAGAGTAAGTTACCATGGTGATCTAGCCAGGTTAAAAGAGAGCCACCTTCATGGTACTGTAAATCCTGGCTTTAGACTCAACATACCTCGCTAACCCTCTAATCTCGTACACCCCTCAGAAGTTCAGTGAGGATCTCTGAATGATCCAATGTTGTCCTGAATGACTGATGATGATCAATAGAATCCACCTGTGTGTAATCAAGTCTCCGTATAAATGCACCTGCTCTGATAGTCTCAGGTTCTTGTTAAAGCTCAGAGAGCATCATGAAGACCAAGGAACACACCAGGCAGGTCCCAGATACTGTTGTGGAGAAGTTTAAAGCTGGATGTGGATACAAAAAGATTTCCCAAGCTTTAAACATCTCAAAGAGCACTGAGCAAGCAATCATAGAGAAATGGAAGGAGTATCAGACCACTGCAGATCTACCAAGACCCGGCTGTCCCTCTAAACTTTCATCTGGAACAAGGCTGATCAGAGATGCAGCCAAGAGGCCCATGATCACTCTGGATGAACTGATCTACAGCTGAGCTGGGACAGTCTGTCCAGAGGACAACAATCAGTCCTACACTGGACAAATCTGGCCTTTATGGAAGAGCGGCAAGAAGAAAGACATTTCTCAAAGATATCCATAAAAAGTCTAGTTCAAAGTTTCCCACAAGCCACCTGGAGACTCACCAAACATGTGGAAGAAGGAGCTCTGGTCAGATGAAACCAAAATCAAACTTTTTTGCCACAATGCAAAACGATATGTTTGGAGTAAAAGCAACACAGCTCATCACCCTGAACACACCATCCCCACTGTCAAACATGGTGGTGGAAGCATCATGGTCTGGGCCTGCTTTTCTTCAGCAGGGACAGGGAAGATGGTTAAAACTGATGGGAAGATGGATGGAGCCAAATACAGGAGCATTCTGGGAGAAAACCTGTTGGAGTCTGTTAAAGACCTGAGACTGGGACGGAGATTTATCTAACAACAGGACAATGATCCAAAACATGAAGGCAAATCTACAATGGAACGGTTCACAAATAAATATATTGACCAATATCCAACCTTCCAGTTCCAGTCCAGTTAGGAGAACACCTGCATAGAAATGATCTATTTGAGGTTTTTCAGTCAGGGTTTAGAACTCATCACAGCACAGAAACTGCGCTGATTAGAGTCTCCAACGACCTCCTCATGGCCTCAGACAATGGATTAGATTCTGTCCTTGTTCTGCTGGACCTCAGTGCTGCTTTTGATACGTTGATCATGGCCTTTTGCTGCATAGATTAGAGCACACTGTTGGAATTAAAGGGACAGCATTAGGCTGGTTTAAGTCATACCTATCTGACAGGTTCCAGTTCGTCCATGTTAATGGCGTTTCTTCTACACGGACTAGGGTCTGCTATGGCGTCCCACAGGGTTCAGTTCTGGGACCAATCCTTTTCACTTTATACATGTTGCCCTTGGGAAAAAATTATCCAGAGCCATGGCATAAACTTTCATTGCTACGCTGATGATACGCAGCTGTACTTATCTATGAAACCAAAGGAAACAAAATCTTTGGCTAAACTTCAAGGGTGTCTTAATGACATTAAGTCCTGGATGTCCTCTAACTTCCTGCTTCTAAATTCAGATAAAACAGAGGTTATTGTCTTTGGTCCCAAACACCCGAGGAATGGATTAAATGGGTTTACGCTGGCTTCCAGCACAGCTGTGAAAAACCTTGGAGTTATTTTTGATCAGGATATGTCATTTAAGCAGCATATTAATCAGATTTGCAAGACTGCCTTTTTTCATCTCTGAAATATTGCCAAGATTAGGAGCATTCTCTCCCAGGGTGATGCTGAAAAATTAATCCACATGTTTTTCAGTTCTAGACTGGATTATTGTAATGCACTGTTAGCAGGATGTCCGAAAAGCTCGCTGAATAGCCTCCAATTGATCCAGAACGCAGCAGCGAGGGTGCTGACAGGAATCCGTCAGCGAGATCACGTCTCTCCCGTGTTAGCCTCCCTCCATTGGCTTCCCGTGAAATTTCAAATTGAGTTTAAAATTCTGCTTCTCACATGTAACATATACATTAAGTCACTGTAATGGCTGACTTTGAAGATGACAGTGAAATTATTGAACTTCTGTCGTTTCTGTCATTCTACTTTGATTCAATCACAGGATATAAATACATGCAGCAGTGTCACTGTGTTCATCCATGAAGGAGAATGAATGATGTGTTTGAAACAAGATCCTGTCAGATCACCTTTGACGTCATGCAGACTCTTTTTAAATCTTTAAAATTTCATTTAATAAAAAATGAATAGAAATGACATCTGTTCAAATAAATAAGCTGTTGCTGGTCACTACACTTGTCATTCTGAATTGTGACTATTTGTTCAGAAGTTTGTGTGGACAAGTTTTACATTTAGGTTTACATAGTCAGCCACTGTAACACTTTTTGCATAAACAGACAAACCTAAGCTCTTCCTCAAAGATGTAAAGAACAAGTGGAACTTTCCTTGAGTTTTCATATTAAAGACAGAATCTCCTCCTCCAGTCCACAGAGCAGCTTCATGATGGAGAGGATCTGGTTGGGTGTCTGGTTTCTCTCAGGTCAGTGATTCCCTTGTTCATGTCTGACACTGATTATTATGTGAGATTGTAATATTGAAGGAACATTATTGATTTTTTTCTCTCTCAGAGTGTGTCATCCTCTCCAGCTGCCTCCTCCGTCACTACCACTTTGTTGATCAGTCTTTGACTTGGACTGAAGCTCAGACCTACTGCAGACAGACATATACAGACCTGGCTACTGTTGAAAACTCTGAAGAACTGAACCAACTCATCAACACAGTTTCATCTGCTGGTCACAACTCTGAGGTCTGGATTGGTCTGTACAATAAAATCAACTGGAGGTGGTCTGATGGGTTCAATGGTAGCGGAGCTGAGTTCAGGAACTGGGCAACTTCTTATTCTCAGCCAAGCATTAAATCAGGTAATGAGCTCTGTGTCATAAGTGGATGGGAGTCATTATGGTGGGATGTTCCCTGCGAATCAGGGAGGAAAGTTGTCTGTTACAAAGGTAGGAATATGAAGACAGATACATTTCAGTGTGAAGATAATTTTATTGTGAACTCAACAAAGCTCCTACTTCTCTTCTACCACTGAAACTGTAGGATCCCAGCAGAATCCTGAATTTGTTTTTGTGGATCAGATGATGACCTGGTCTGGAGCTCAGAGTTACTGCAGGAAGAACTTCATAGATCTGGTGAATGTGAGGAACGACACTGAAGACCAGAAGGTCCTGGACTTACGTCATGGATTTAATGCATGGATCGGTCTGTTTAGAGATCCAGATTTTTACTGGTCTGATGGGAGCAGCTTCCTCTTCAACAACTGGGATGATGTAGAAAATCCAATCAACTCAAATAGAGTCATCTGTGGGGTTACATCTGTACAGAGATCAGGGAAATGGAAGTTTCTGTCCTGTGACACAAAACTACCATTTATCTGCTACAGCTATCCCAGTGAGTGTGTTTGGAAGAAAACTGCAGTGTTTTACAGTTTAACAGGGAAATTAAACAGGTGCAGATTAAATATTTGTTTACATTTGTTTTCAGTAGAAAAGCATGTTGACCTTATTTTTTTAATTTCACACCAGTGATGAAGCAGGTGGTGAAGATGAGGCTGAAGGTGGAGGACTCTGTGGATCTGAACGACCCTGATGTGAAAGTAGAGCTCCTCAAACAGGTAAGAATGGAAATATAATGGTTCTATTCCAAATCTGTACTTCACAGCACTGTAGATTTAGATTTGTGATTGAAAATATGTGCTGTGTGTGTGTCTCAGCTCCAGGACAGACTGAAGGAGAACGGAGTGAGTGGAGTCACCCTGAAGTGGAGAGAGCAGCCTGATGGAGAAGTCTTCCACAAGGAGGAGAAAAGAAAGAAGACTGAGTTCTGAAATATAAACCCAGCTTCAGTCAGGAATGATGGAGGTTTAGTTCAGATCTGCTCACAGCTATTAGACATTAGACCTCAGCTATCATAAAGAATAATTAACCTTAATGTGATAAGATTGTTTATTCTTTCATCCTTAATATTACTCTGTTTGAAATGTACACATAATGATTGTTAAAACTCCATCTGTTCTTTAATCTTCTTTTTACCATTTTTTTATATACTTGTGTGTGAATTAAAACAGAAGTTTTATCTGTAGTTATATATCAGCATTTATTTGCAGTGGATCAATATTCAGTGTCTGGAGGCTGACAGCTCTTTCCTTCAGTCTCTGTGGACTCTTGTTCCAGTTGGTGGGATGACAGCGCCTCCTGTTGGACTCACTGATGTTTTCTGTCTTAATGTAATTTAAATGTAAATTAGTTCAGATTCATTCTGTGTCACCTACAGAAAAACTGTTAAATTGTAATAAGTCATATTTTAGTTTTTCTATGTTGGTTTGATTCAGTCAAGATTTTGTCAGTTTTCAATCAAAACACCAATTAAAAATTAGTGTTTCTCACTTTATTTTGTCCAGTTTTAGTCAGTGACTTTGACACTTTTAGATGCTTATTTTTCTGCCTGGAAATCCAACAGGACATCTTGAACTATGTATTTAATCACTGAGGCTGAGAATGTTACTGACTGACCAAACTCCTTTCATAAATGTTGGACCAATAAATAAACTTGTGAGAAAAACACATTCATTTCCTTCAGAGGTTGTATTTATTTTCTGAACTGATCTACAACACCTACTTGGCCTTTTATTCTCAATCTGAGATCTTCTCAGATAAAAGCTCTTTTTATTTTTTCATCTCCTGTTGAGAGGTGATCTTCAGTTTTTTAGCCTGTAGACCAGTGGTTTTCAACCTTTGATCAAATGCCCCCTTGAGCCACTATGATGCTCTTTTTTTTTTTTGAAAGGAAATCTGAGCACAACATTTTATTGAAACTTTAGTAGATTTGAACTATTAAAAAAAACCTTGGCAAACCATGGAAGTTTAAAATAGAGTTTTCAAGGCATGGTGCCCCCCTTTTGTGCCTGAGCGCCCCCCTCTCAGCCCTGACGTTTCCAGGGCCCCCCTAAAGGTTCAGAGCGCCCCCTGGGGGGCGGTACCACCTCCGTTGAGAAACCCCACTGCAGACAGAAACCTAAATCATGGCTGCTTTGATGGAGGACCCACTGCATCATTTTTGTAGATGAAAATGATGTTGATGCATCAGCAGCATGGAGGACAAAGCTTTCTGCTGCATTCAGACGTTCCTGAATACCATCAACTGGGTTTTCAGTGAGAGTGTCTCTAGAAACTGTTGGCTCAAGAAAGAAAGCAGCAGCTGCAAAACGAGAGAACTTGAACTCATTTGAATATAAGAAGCAACTAAAATGTTTCTCCAACTAAACTCTCATTTCATCAGGCAGAGGAGGGAGATGTGAAGAGGGTGATCACGTGTGATAGATTATTGTAGAGCGCTCACCTAACAAGAATAATAAAGTGTATGTTTGCATACATTTCTTCTCCTGAGACCCAACATCTGTTTCCAAGAAACAAATCAGTGGATGCTGCTCTCTTGTTGAGTAAAAGTGTAAAAGTGTGTTCTTGTAGTCTTTGAGTTAAGTTTGTATTTTTGGATTTTGGACTTTGGTTTTCGTGTTTTTGTATTTTCCTTAATAAACCCTTTTGTTTTTTTTAGAACTCCTGCTCTTGGGTCCTTCCTCCCTCTGTAAACATGACAAATTGTTGTACAACATTTAAACATTTTGAATCATCAAAACATGACCAGAATAATATGTCACTGCACAAGAGAAATAATCCAGGACTTCTGCCTTTTTAAGTACATCCCAACCACCTGTCAGTGTGATGGTTGTGCTTCATCCCACCAGTTAATTACTGCTGTTGGGTTCATAGATGGACACACCTAGTCGCACATTCAGCATGGTGTCTGTCAGTCAAACGGGTCCTGGGCTTTGACTTTATTATTTTCATGTGTGAAGAACGGGAAACTTTTCTCTGTTTACAAGACCACAAAAGTGTCTGTCATTAGCTCTTGCTTGCTATTCAGTGTCATTTTGCATTTCAATGATATCCATGTCCATGCCATTTGGTAAGGAAAACGCCTCCTGCAGCTTAACAGCAGCTGCCTCAGTGTCTGTGGGAATGAATGGGTTGCTGATGAATCTCAACCAATTTATGAATAGGAACATTGTTATTGCGCACATACTGTTTGAACTCAACGAAAATGTCTTCTCCCCTGGTCCTCTCTTTCAGTGGTCAAAGAGTCAGGAAGGCTTCTTTTGAAGTTAAAACCTTAAAGGTCATCCTTGCAAACACCATCAGCTGTGCTGTGTCAGTCACGTCAATCGATTCATCAAACTGCAGAGAAAAGCGCTCACACAAAGATAAATCCGACATCACTTGTTGGGATACATCCTCAGAAAGAGACTCGATTCTTCTTGCAGGATTAAGTGGCAAACTCTCAATAGCATGTTTGATCTCATCCTTGTTTTTAAAGTCTCTGAATAAAGTGTCCGCAGTCATGGACATTTCTTCCTTAAACAGCGAATTCTTTCTTGTGTTGAGCCAAAAATGCCACACGCGAAATGTCGCATCCTTACTTTTGTCTGCTGGCTGGGTGAAAAGTTGCTGCTGGGCCTTCAGGGCCATCTTTAGCTCCCTAATCTTGCTCTAATGTGGCACAAAACTAACAATATCACACATTAATAATTACTGTCAAACGTTAACCAAGAAATCACTGACCTGAGAGAAATAAGAGACCCAACCAGATCCTCTCCATCCTGAAGCGGTTCTGTGGACTGTAGGAGAGTTTGCCTTTATTATGGAAACTCAAGGAAAGTTCCTCCTACACTGCAAATTTGAAAACACAAATTTAACACTCTCAGATTTGAAATCAACACTGACCCGGGGTTTATATGGGAACCACTGGTTAAGTGTTAAATTAACACTTTTGAAAGTGTTAAAATTATTAACACTGTGACAGTGTTACCAAACAAACTCTTAAAGTGTAAAATATTAACACCACAATAGATGACAAGAACACTAGATTAGTGTTCAAAGTTCACAAATTATTGACACCAACAGAGTTAACTATTCAACACTGCACCAGTATTCAATTTACATTTTGTGGTGTTAAATGTACATTTAACTAGTGTTTACTAGACTACTGATAATAGTGTTAATCCCAGTGGATAATGTACACCTTAAGAGTTAAAAATGTACAATCTAAAAGTGTTAATCTAATCATCCACCACCCATGTACAATAATCACTCCAAAAAGTACTGCAATGAAAAATATTTTATTTTTCTTTGACAGGGGCTTCACATTAAATCTGACAGTGTGCAGGGCACTCCTAAAACCCTGTACAGCACTGCCCAAAACATGAGGTAGCTCTTAAGTGTTGCTTACCCTATACAATGCAGCTGTCTGGCACAACATAGAAAACGAGTCTGTACCATAAGACAATTGAACATCAAAGGGCTTGAAGTATCTCAAGTCATTAGGTGTAACAACTGAAAAATTATGAATATTGTCAACAACATGAAATGTATGAAAGTGCTCCACAAATGAGGTCTCTATTTCAGATACCAAAAAATAAACTTCTTTTCTAAGAAATATGCACACAATCTTATTGAACACTGGCATCTCATTAACAACATCTGTGCAAACAACAAGACCCTGGTGATACCTGTTGTGTAGTAGGCAGGTAAAGAAAAGCTAGCAGCCAGCTAGTTCAGAGGAACGGAGGATTTATTATTATGCGTCAGGTACAAGTTTCCGGATGTTATCTTGCATGAGTAACAAGGGGTTACGCTGCCACCTACTGGCATGATATATATATTCAGGCACACATATACATCACATATCCCTCTCTTTTAAGAATAACTCCTCTCATGAAAATACACGCAGATAGCGAACGTTTAACTGCGTCACATTGCAATAGCAACCAACTTTCCATAGTAAGTAATTACAAAATAGAAAAAACAAACTCTTCTAGCTTCTGAATGTCTCAGTATTCCCTAAAATCTGTAAACTGTACTTTCTACGAGACACTTTAAGTCACTAACAATAACAAGTTTGTACTTAAACACATTTTAAATTCTGTGTTGTCTTGTGCTAACTGTAAAGAGCTTCACACGGACAAATATGTTAGAATTATCATTTCCATCATCAATTGTGAACATGTAACAGTCCTTAAATCAAGCTGGACACCAAACAGTCCATGAAACAGTCCATGACAAGTAACAGGACACAAATAACAGTCCATAAAACACACCACATTCTGCCCCTTTTTGAAAAAGACAGAGTTCAGGTGACAAAATCTCCCAGCCGCGCAGGCGGCTGAATATGCCTACGACTCCGCTGGGGCCTAGGAGGCGGTTGCACAGAGGGCGGCGTCTGAGGGGGCACATAAACATCCTCAGGCCGTACACAGGTACTGGTCGTGTGTACCTCAGGGAAGGGGAAACGGGCAGGGGACAGGTGTATGGCGTTCCATACTTTACCATCAGAAAGTTCGTAGGTCGCTGGGCCTTTCTGCGCAGCAACCCGGAGGGGCTGTGTGAACTTGGAATGTCCCTTCTTTATGATTCCTGGCTTCCTGATTCGAACATAGGAGCCACACTGAAACTGCGGTGACCGTGCACCACGACATCCATCCACATAACACTTCACTTTGGCTTGTTTCAACGCCACTGTGTCTGACACATCCTCAGGCTGAGCAGATGCACGAGGTGAAGCAACGTTCCTGATGTTCAACTTGGTGCGGAATGGACGGCCATGTAGAAGTTCAGCAGGGGAGACTTTAGTCAAGGCATGTGGTGTTGCTTGATAAGTGAGGAGGAAGTTTGTGACAAAGGGCTTCCAGGGCTGACCTTCAATGTCAGCTGTTTGCAGACAGTCCTTTAATACTCTGTTCCATCTCTCCACTTCTCCATTGCTCTGCGGGTAGTAGACAGATCTGCGGCGATGTGTAATGTCCCGAGCTGCTAAGAAGGCCTCAAACTCAGCAGACACGAATGAAGGGCCGTTGTCAGTCACCAGTTCAAGGGGGTTGCCTTCACAGCTGAAAACAGTAGACAAGAATGTAATGACAGTGGCGGACGTAACGTTTGAGGTAAATGCCACTTCAGGCCATTTACTGTAATAATCCACCAGTGTGATAGCAAAGTCAGCAGTCAGGTGGAGCAGAGTGGAATGGGCCCACAATATCTATGGCAAGTTTCTCCCAGGCTGCATCGGGAAGGGGCACAGGTTGAAGTGGAGCAGCTCTGGTTATGGCAGTTTTGTCATGTTGGGCGCAGGTGGTGCATGACTTAATGGCAGCTTCTACGTCAGAGTCCAGACCAGGCCACCAATACAGCTCCCTGAGTCTTTGTTTAGTTCTCACCATGCCTTGGTGGGTGTCATGGGCAAGCTGTATGAGTTGTGGCTGCAGAGTCGGGGAATTACAACTCGATGTGTACCTCTGATCAGAACCTCATCAAGTTCAGCCAACTCAGTCTGTACGCGGTAGAAGGGTAGAAGGGCAGGATCAAGGCCTTTAGCTGTACCAGGCCAACCATTTCTTAGATAAGTCATCACCTGTTGCAGAACAGGGCAATCTTGGTAGGCAGTAAGTAACTGCTCTGTAGTAACAGCTGCAGAGTCCATAGACACCATTGCTATGATGTCCTCATCCAGTGCTTGTGGGTCAGGAGACAGCAGGGGCATGCGTGACAAACAGTCTGCTATGACGTTATCGTGGCCTGGCTTGTATTCCACAGTATAGTTGAAGCACATGAGGCGAGCACACCATCTGGAAATCCTCATACCTGCTCTTCCGAAGCCTTTGGTGGACAGGAGGGCTGTAAGCGGGCTGTGATCTGTGCGCAGGGTGAAGTGTCTTCCCCATAGGTACGTGCGCCACCGCTCAGCTGCCCACACACAAGCCAGAGCCTCCTTTTCTATGATAGAGTATTTCCTCTCACAATCGGTGAGGGACCTGGATGCGAATGCAACAGTCCTTTCAGTGTGTCCATGCATCTGGGTGAGCACTGCACCTATGCCGTAGTCGCAGGCATCTGTAGTGACAAGAGTAGGGAGAGCAGGGTCAAACAGTGTAAGCGCTGGGCTTGTAGTGATCAGTTCTTTGATGCGTGTAAAAGCCTCTTGTGCAGCATCAGTCCATGTAAAGTCTGCGTTTTTCCTTAGCAGAGCACGAAGTGGTTCCACAACAGAGGCGTAGCAGGGGATGAACTTTGAATACCACCCCGTGAGGCCCAGGAAGGACTGTAGGGCCTTGGCATCACGAGGAGGAGGAGCCTCTGTTACAGCAGTGACATGGTCTGGGTTGGGCCGGATGCCTGAAGCAGAGACAACATGGCCCAAGAATGACAGTTCATTTTTCCTGAACAGGCACTTTTCCATATTTAGCTTCAGACCACTTCTGTTCAATCAGTGCAGTACAGCTTTGAGTCGGGCATCATGCAGTGTAGGGGTGTCAGCATACACAATGATATCGTCCAAATAACACTGCACACCATCCAAGCCAGACAAAATCTGTGACATCATCCTCTGGAAAGCACTCGGTGCTGAGGCGAGACCAAAGGGAACCTTAGTGAACCGAAAAAGTCCATCATGAGTAATAAAGCCAGTAAGGTCTCGGCTCTCAGGGTGCAGAGGTACCTGATGATATGCGTTTTGTAGGTCGATAGAGGAGAATATCTGTGCTCCACGTAGCTCATGGAAAACCTCTTCAATATGCGGCAGTGGATGGCTGTCAACAATCACAGCCTTGTTGGGCTCACGGAGATCTGGGCATATCCTGAGCTGGCCTGACCACTACTATGGGCGAAACCCATGGTGAGGAGTCGATGCGTTCAATGACACCATCCTTTTCCAGTCTCTGTAGCTCCTCGGACACGGCATCACGAATGGCAAAAGGGAGACGACGTAGCTTATGCTGCACAGGCTGTATTTCAGGTCTTACAGCGACTTTGTGGACGAAGCCAGTAACTGTTCCAGTGTCAGGTTCAGTAGCTATGTGCTGTACAGGGACAGTGGGGAATCTGTTAATAGTGACATGACCCTCTCTGATCTCAAGTTGCAGGGCATTGAAGAGATCCATCCCTAAAATGGGCGTACCTGCTGAGACAATATGAATGTACTGGGTTGCGCAATGTGTCATGTACGTCACTGCCAATTTGACACAGCCAAGCACAGGTATGGGTTTCCTTGTGTACGTGATCAGAGTTTTTCTGGGCTTTAGGAGGGGTGTGTGACTGAAGTGACTCTTGTACATGTGCTCTGGGAGAATCGAGACATGAGACCCAGTATCCACCATCAGGTCAACAGTAATGGTAGGGCCACCTAAAGCCTTCATGGAGACACTGCACATTAATTTACTTCTGTGTTTAACTGCTTCACCTTCGTCGACTAGCAGCACTGTTACACAATCACTGGAAACTTCTCCCACGGTGCTTGAAGAAGTCCTGCTCTTGCACACTCTAGCATAATGTCCAGGCTTATTACATTGTCTGCATGTGACTGACTTAGCTGGGCACTTGGAGTAATTAGCAACGTGTGCTGAAGAGCCGCATCTGAAGCATGTCTTACCAGCAGCTGTTGAGCCGTTCAGGGCAGTAGATTTTGGAGGTGGTCTGGGGCCAGTGCTGGAGTGTTTTTGCTGCCTCTGCTTCCCTCCGCGAAAAGTATTCCCACGCACCATGCCGACAACAGCCTCGGCCGCTCCTCCTGACGAGGCTATCGTTTTAGCCTCAGCAACTGCATTTTTAATCTGAGCCGCAATAGTCAATGTCTTTGCCAGTGTAAGCTTATCCTCAAGCAGCAAGCGCTCTCTGATCCGTGCATTGGACGTTTTCTCCACAATTTGGTCTCTTATCATGTCGTCAGTCAATGCTCCAAACTCACATGTAACGATTAGCTCCCGCAGGGCAGCTGCATACTGAGCCGTCGTCTCACCGGCTCGTTGAGCTCTCTGACGAAACTTGTTCCTCTCCGCGACAACATTCAGTTTTGGCACAAAAAATGTCTTTAAAGCTTTTAGAGCATCTTCGTAGGAATCTCCAATTTCCGGCAGCGTGTAGAAAATCCGCTGAGCCTCTGCGCCAACCGTATGTATTAACAAAGCACACTTCCTCTTATCTTCCATTTTGTTGGCCAGGGCCAGCACGTAGTTGTCAAACATGCGGATCCATGCTTCAAAAGGCACCGTAGGCTCACCTGAGGCTTTGTAAAAATGCCGGAGGTGGCGAAATCCCAAGCAGAGCCATCCTCGTCGCCAATATGTTGTGTAGTAGGCAGGTAAAGAAAAGCTAGCAGCCAGCTAGTTCAGAGGAACGGAGGATTTATTATTATGCGTCAGGTACAAGTTCCCGGATGTTATCTTGCATGAGTAACAAGGGGTTACACTGCCACCTACTGGCATGATATATATATTCAGGCACACATATACATCACAATACCCAATTCTATTATGTTTGATCCAGGTTGTAACATTTATTTCACTTGACATATCAATATGAAAATACTCTGAAACCAAATCACCATTTTCAACATCAGTCAGAATTTTCGATTTGACAGGCCCAGACTCAATACCTTTGGCGGACAGTGATTCCCAATGATAGGCAACAGCTATTTGGTGTTACTTTGCAAGGGACTTTGTTATGTTCTTAAAATTTTTAATGCTAGACTTAAAGAATTTGTGTTTAGCTTCATACCTCATACTCCAAACATGTACTAAAGGACCAATTTGGCGAATACATTCAGGATAATGGATCATGAAGTGATGTTTTGGGATCAAAGTATTTTCAGGATACAAAATTGTAAATAACCAGTGGTGCTCTTCAATAAGATGTTTTAAAAATACAGTCATTCCCTCAGTAACACATGGGGAAAATACTATGTTCACAATATGCAACAACAGTAACAACAAATGCCAGTGTGTGTCACCTTCTGGAACAACATCTCCGAAGATTAGTGGGAGATTTCGAATAAGGCACAATGTTTGACTGGCATTAAGCCCAATACCACTGCAAAACATATTAATGTGTGTTGGACGATTTCTTTTATCCATGAAGCCATAGTTGAAAGCCCAGGACCCGTTGACTGACAGAGACCCATGCTCTGGGTCTCTGTAAAGCGCCTAGAGACAATTGTCATTGTAACAGACGCTATATAAATAAAATTGAATTGAATTGAATTGAATATACACGTTGGAATATGTTTTCATTAGAAATAAAGTTCTGATTCAAATACTCAAACAACAATTTAATCTCATATTGTCCTACACCTTCTAAGATATCGTGCATAATATCAAACACAAAATTATCTGATACATTGAAGTATGACAATGAATTAAGTATACTATTGCGTTTGAGCCCAAAACAAGAATTTTCCCTTGGATTCTCAACAAGGTAACTGTAATGCTGCTCATTGGTTAATTTGGTTCGCAAAATCACACGTGGATCACTTTCGCTAAACACTGTTTGAGCTGTTGCTTTATCAATGAGACACATTCTGCAGTAATGGTGTGCAGAGAAAGAAAGACTCAACATAACCCAGAATTGAGTTCAGACCTAAATTGTCACCTGTTACTTGTGCAATGGTGCCAAAAACAGGTTCTTCAGCAAATGACACTTTCATTCCATTGCTCTCTAAAACTTTAACATCTTCTACAAATGAAGTAAGTATTTTGTCAATACCATATTTTTTTGCATCTTGTGAATGAAACAAAGAAATTAGGTGGATGTTCATCAGGGATGAGTTTAGACATGGTGGCAAATTGCGGAGGGTAAAATATAGACATCCAAGCTTATGAATACCTTGTTTTGACCCTAGTGGATTTGATGTTTCAAAGTCATCATAATAAACTTGAATTTGCAATGCATTTTTTGATTTTGAATACAATGCATGATTTCTGTAGAATTTTCCATCACAGAAATCCTGGTATAAAGTACTAACAGCCGCAGATTTATTAATCTGATAACAGATTTCTTCATTCTTGAAAATAAACTCTAATGTTTTTAACATGAAAGTGTCATTTACTGGTACCTGCTCATATACTCCAGATATCTTGTTTCTCTTTGAATCATATCTCACTCCTAAGTGAATTTCTAGTGGTTCAACAACACCCCATTTCTCACTGAAATACTTTGTCCATTTAGAATTTGTGTTCAAGTCACAAAAAGGATTGAAAGTATTGTTGAAGACTTCTTCCACTGCACTTCTACTGGGATTTTCAGCAGGCACTGCATTTAACACTTGTTCTTTAAGATTTGCATGAACTTCATTGACATACTCCTCCATGCTTTCAACGACAGATAACACAACATTATTGGCAACACCACCGCCCTGTAACTTTGCAATGATTGAAGCACACATGTGTTTTGCTTGATCTTTTGACATCCCAGATGTTGAAGGTTGATTTATCAAATCAAGGTCCATGTCAGAGGTATCCTGTTGTGAGCTCTGTCCACCCAAGTCTGACTGATTTGGTGATGGGATATTATCATTGCTTGTCCCCAAGTCAACAATACTAATACCATTTAAATGCTTCCTAAAACCTGCAAAACTTTTAAACTGCAAGGAGCATCCTTCTTGAGCACAAGTAACAACAAACTTTTTGCCTGGATACAACCCATGAAAAAATTTAAGGTGCTGAATTAATGCACTAGGTGCATCATGCAAAGATCTACAAATATGACATCTATACATAGTTCAAGAACTCTGCTTTTAGTTTCTTATTCGTAAACCAGGCTTTATGCCATTTGGCTTTCTTTGATAACAGAAATGCTACAGACTAAGGACATTATACTCTTGCCAAAATATGACCTCTGCAAAAACAACAAAACAAAAAACAAAGTGCTGACTATATGCAACAAGTGCATTGTGCAATTGCAAACAAATGTTGCATGTACTTTAAGGAACTTGGCTCTTAGCACCTGTTCATTAACTTGGCTCTCAACTCCTTCACCTTTGGACTCTCTTTAGTGGTGTCAATACTGTAGACTGTTGTCTGAAGGAATGTGTACATGTTGCTGAGAGCATCATCATAACTTACACTGAAAACGAAGTGCACTTTAAAAAGTTCATCAAAGGCTGCCAATGATGTGGCTCCCTGGCAGGGGATGAGATTCTTGTCCATCACAACATAGTAAGCACTGATGGCCTGTTTGGTGGTTCCAGAAGCAAGAAGATACGGTTGGCGATGTCCCTCCTGGTTCTCTAGGTGTTCTTGAAGGATTCTGCATGACTGTGGGGGGAAAAAAACACTTGTCAAGTTGTATTTTTACTGTTATCTAATTATGTGAGACATTTTCCACTTAAATCCCAAAACACGGCCCTATACTTACCTTGTGAAACACAACTAGATGGTCCATGGCTTGAGCTGCGCTAATCTTCTGTGTTTTCTTTTTGTTAGGCTGAGGTGGTAGGATATGCAGGAGCAGTAGCAAAGATGCCATGTCGCTGTCCCACTCTGAAGAAAGGGAACCAATGGACCATCCTGTTTCATCAACTGTTTAGTTCAAGTCACATCTTATGGACTACTTATGGATAGTCAGTGTAGATTCTTTAGAATCCAGAGGGAAAGGGAATGAACTGAACAAACAGCCAAAAACCTATGCCAGACTTTGTGCTAGAGGACATGACTTGATTTTTTAAAGTGTTTAATACTTCATTTGATAATCTTAAAATTGGAAGAAAGATCATTTAATGCAATCGAGGCAAACTAAAATAAGCATGGATATTAATGCCATGTAAAACTAGAACACTCAATTTACCATTGTTGTGACTGTCCTTAATGACAAAACAAATTCCTTCCAATGTGGCTAATTCTGCAAACACGGCTTCATCAACCTCAGTGCCAGAATCATCCTCCACAGTAATCTTGTCCGCACGGATGGAGAACTTTTCTCTCACTAAATGATGAAGTTAAATATTGTAAGATCCCCCAGTTTTGGTTCAGTCTCTGACTAGCAGAGTCTGTCACCGGGACCAGCTCTCCATCCTACGGGTAAGAAGTTGCGGTCTAGGAGAGGTTCCTCACTAGATTTCCTCAACTTATTTAAGCTGGTGTCGAGGAGATACGCCTAGCTCTCACTGCCTACTTCCAAACGTATGTCCCGCTCACTCCAATAACTGTCCTCAGAGGAATAGCCGGGTGGCTCGAAGTCCAGCTATCGGTCACGTCTGTTAACGGCAGCTCTCCTCTCACGATCTGGGCTCTTGTTACAGGCTAGGAAAACTTTAGTGGCTCGGACAGCAAGCCTCAGGGACAATTTGACAATATTGTGACTAGAATAACCCATAAGAACCTGTGTGTTAGTGCAGAGGCATAAACAAGTCTTCAAAATTCTGGATACAGATGTAATGTCCACAACGACGTCTTATGATAGTTTTTATATTTATTAAAGCAGATTAGCAGGGTTAAGCAACAGCATTGATTGGTTAAACAATTCTAATTCTAAAAAGGCAAATTAAAGCTGTGGCTTACTGATCAGTTCCTCTGGTTGGTTCAAGGACAGGCTGGTACGCAATGTGCACCTTTGCGTTTTCAAGGCCGCTGGCAGGGAGGGAGAGAGAGAGCTCAAACGATCAGGCCTGCAGGTATACTGATTCGGCCCCTCCTCCTTGCTAGCGGTGAGCTAGGCTAACCAAAAAGGCTTCAATTATTCCTTCAAGAATTGGGAAAAATTCGTCGATCCTGTTCCAAGCGTCTTTCTGTCTTCTTTTCTTGAAGTAATTCCTTCCAGTTAATCCTCCAGATGGGGGTTGCTCGTCCAGGTCCCAGCTAGTCCTTCTTCGTCTGAAGTCGCTCCAGGAATCCACCCCGAGTCCCTCTGCCTTCTCTTTTTATGCGCTCTCTCTCTCTCTATCTCCTTCTCTCGTCCAGCCTGCCCCCAGCCCCGAACTGTTGATTGGTTCTCTCACCTTTGCATATGCATACATAATTTCCCTCAAACTCACATGACACTTCTGATTGGTTATTCACATATACAGAGGCGTGCATAATTTTACATAATCCGTCCTATACATCATGCATAACTCACAGGCCACGTCCCACAATGACTTCATATGTTTACAGATCAGCAGGGCCGTTCACCTTAATCATCATGACATCATGGCACCACCACCAGACTCACAAGGTCACTTTGTTTACTTGGCCATATAGCTCGTTAAGCTAAAGCTTATCAGCTAACGCTAATCCTTATTCAATGATTTATACCTCACATCTGTCTTACAATGTCCTTAATTGAGCCATTGCTGGATTGATTCAGCCTTAACACAGAATGTGCGCCTCATTTCATTTTTTTCTGCACAAAGTCCATAGTCACGGCGTCAATGCTGAGGTCAGCGTGCCCCGCTCCTGTCCGCACCTGGGTGACTGTTTTCCATCATTGTTGTGTCTTGGTGGCCCGGAGCTGGCAGAATTGTTTTGAAATTCGGCTTTGTTGACATTCCAAATGAGGAACATGCGCTCCGCTCTGTCTCTGTCCGTCGTGACCCAACAAAAATAAGTTTTTCTTTTAACATACACTAACTAACACAGATCTATTACCAAAATTACTAATACATCTTGTTTCTGATCATTGACTAGAATCACACACACATTTCATGCATTTCATTGATTAGGAATTGCTTACAAATCACGTAAATCACCTCTTCTTCTGTTACTTCACTTGTTTAGACTAGTACTGGCTTGTGTTTACATTACATCACCCGCTGCTGCAAGATCTCTCCCCCCTGTTTTGATAAACATAGCCGTTGTTTTCATTTTTCACTGGGCACACAGTGACCCACAGCAGCTTACCTCAGCCGCTGACAGCACAGACCCACAGTGTCTTGATCCAACGAGAAATAAATCATAGATTTAATAATACATCTTTCTGATCATTGAATAATGTGATTACAAATCACATTAATTACCACTCTTCTGTTAATCCACTACATTATATCAGTAAAATCTCATCAACAAAGCTGGGATAATTCCAACTTCACCTGGGTCACTTGACATCCCCTCCTGGAATTATCTAGCTTTTCACATTTCATCCCCTGTCGTGTGCACAGACATGGCGAGAAAGCCTCCTCCACCTTCAGCCTCCTTGCTGGCCGTCCGAGCCTGCACATCTTCGGGTCCGCTGGATCACGTCTGGTCACCCATGCCACGTTGCACACAGGGCCATCCTCCTATCACGTTCATAGTGTTGTCACTGACTGAAAATTTAATTACTGGGTAAAATGTCTGAGTACTGTCTAATGGTCTGAGTACTGAACAAAAACTCCTATTCAATTCTACAGAAATCACAGGTAAATCGATCAATAATAACCACAAGAAAAGTTTAGTGAAGAATAGCCTAGATGAAGAATTTGATTACTGGTAAAACATCACACACTCAATTCACCAGAAATCACAGGAAAATCAAACATTAACAATCACATCTCCTGCATCTCCCTGCATTTCCAGAATCCACATCTCGACTCGCATCTTCACAGTCGGGATACCCCCCTTCCGCTCTGACCTTTCCCGTCCCCCCCGAGGAGGGGCCGCATCAAGGAGTTGGGAAATCCGTCAGGCATGGGAGATGCAGATGGCACAGTAGAGATTCTCCCTATACAGAGTTTAGTAGAGCAGGTAAGCAAGCAAGCAAAGCAGATTAAAATTGGCTCAAATTCTTAAAGAGCCTCAGTCCATGACCGAGCCAGACCATTCACTGGGCTTTCTTCATTCTACGGGAGTAGTCGGCCATGGTCTCTGTCGTCACTACCCACAGGCTGGCGGTCCGTCCAAGACCTTGGCTGGTCTCAGTCGAAGCCGGGACTGGCCCGGCCTCTAGCCTTTCATGGGCGGGCTCGCCCCCCCTCCAGAAGGGCCTCTCGATCCTCCTTCACATCGAAACACCCCCATCTGCAGGGGCCCGTGACGGCCGTGACACTTCCCTTCAGCAGCACTGCAGCCACCACCACCAAGATAAACAACCCCAAGGCCGCTAACAAATAGGGCCACAGCTGTGCGAACAGGCGGCCCAACCACCCTCCAACTATGGAAATGCCTTCCCCGATAGCCCCGATAGCTTCTTCCTTAACACCTGCCAACCCATTGGCAAGCACCGCTCTCGTTGTCTCCTTCCAAGTACACACATGCTTCCTGGAACCTCCTTGCCCTCACACAGGCTCTTCCGGAAGGCATGTCCCTCAGCTATCATGGTCGTGGGGTCACCCACGAACGGAACGAGCCTCGCATTGACATTCTTCCTCTGCGACAACCCATGCCCCAGGATGGCCTTGGTGCAGCCCACTCCTGCGGGGACCATTCTTCTCCAGATGGCTTTCTTCCGCCAGGTTGTCTTCCTCCACACCGTCGTCTGGGAGTAGGTCTCGTACTCATCCCCATAATATCCTCCACAGTAGTCCTCCCAACCGGGGACACGTCCACACTCTCTCCGGGCAAGGCTGATGTTGAATGTGGTTCCAGCCCTATTGCAGTGCATACTCCACGGTCTTGGGCCTACGTAGGACTCAGGTCGGTACCAAGCACTAGGCCAATGTCCCGCTCTTTTGAATACACCGTTGCCAGGTACTGGTACTTCACCCAGTAGTTGTCACTTTGTGCCAAACAGGGCACTACCCACTCTTGTATCTCATGAGCCTGGAGCCCCCACCAGGTTGAGCTATGGTCCCTGACGCGGCCCTCTTTCCAGCCTTGGAGAATGCCTTTAACGGTTCTGTTCGCCGTCAACCCCGTGCAGTCGTACACCCAAGAACCCCAAGCTGTCAGCCTCGTCTGTACCAGTGTACAGCGTGGAGAGGTCCCATCACTCACGAACTCTGTGCCATTCAAATCGGCAAAAGCCTTCCCCGCTACACAGGCATCAATCCGCTGGAAATCCCCTCTTGGAACCGTCATCAGCTCATCTGGGGTTGGTAACCTCTGGACGTACATAACAGATATATACGGCCCCTTGAGGCCCTGGCTAGCTTTATCATACCCATCCTGGAAGGCACCCATGAAATGTTTCAGCGGCACTGCCCACAGCCACGGCAGGGTGTCGTTCAACCATCTCTCCCAGAGGGCGTTGGGCTCAGGATCTGATACTCTAAGGACAAACCTTCGAAACCACTCAAGGGTGCTGAGGCTATCCCTATATGCCTTAGCCGCCACCATGTAGTTCTGGGTAGCACATTCATCGTACCGGTTCCAATAGCAGGGATCCAGGTGCCTCCACTTGTTATGGATACACTCCTTCATTAGCTCCGGGCTCTGTCCCGCTTTCTCCTTATCTCCGTATCACGCAATCTCGCCCAGCAACCTCCAGGTGGCCGCCGGGGTGGTTGTGGATGCTATTACCCCCATCCCCCTGCTGGCTCTTCCCCCAGTGGTTCTGCCTGATACAGACGTGGAGTTGTACAGCCTGGATCCTCCTCTTCTAGTCTGTTGGGTCCTTTGGTTCCCACAGGTCAGGTTAAGACTTCCCCAAAATTCCCACTTCAAGAAGATCCCAGGGCACGTGTCGTTTCGTGGTCCAGCTGGATAAACCGCTTCTCTTTCCCAGAACCCCTCTAGGTCTGATCCTGGCAATCATCTACACCCCCAGGTACAATAATATCCAGGGTCTTTTTGCAAAGGCTGCACCCAGTTGCACTGGCCAATCTTCATTTCTCTCTTATCCAACTTCAACACCTTCAGTATCAGTCCCGCTTTTTCATCCACCAGCAGGTCTTCTAAGATCCACTTTCCCTCCTGGAGGTCCTCCTCCTCAACTATGTGTGCCCACACATCTATTGCATATAGGGCTGCTTCCCATACTTTTCTGCCTTTTTTCCACCGCCTGCTGCCAGCCGGTCAAATTTGATCAGTCACCCAGGTCGTCACGCCCGATGATCACATTTGTGCGTTTCACCGTCCAGCAGGCCTGCCGGAAAGACTTGGTTGTTCGGTACTGCACCCTTGTGTGGGTCAGTGCCCAGGGTTCCACCCCGTAATAATATAATATGCCGAGGACCGCAGCCACCCCAACTAACGCTGCGGCTACCTCTATCGCTTGACGTATACACTTTATCCGTTGTCCGTTCCGAGGTCGTTTACCATTACAGCACCGTTGCTCCATCTCCTCTGAGGAGTCGTTGCTTGTACCTAGATTAGTGCCGACCCGGCCATAGGGTGGCCGAGGGAGTTGATATCTCTTGCTTCGCATTGGGAGCCCCAGTAGTTAACGTGTGAGCCTCTCCGATCCTCTCGTCCCCCTGGGGTGTCCCGATGTCTGTGTGCCCCCTCTCCGTGGGGCCTTACTTCTGTGATGATCCTCCGTGGGGCCTCCACCTCTTGGCCCTCTGGCGTTCTTCTTCTGACCCGATCCCTGAGGAGCATCTTAAATAGGGGCGGCCGATGAGGGCGGATCCTAGGATCCAACCCACGCCACACCCACTTTGTACAATCCATACGCCCCTCACCTGATGGGGACCCGGTCTGCCTCTGGCGGGCTGTCCTGTGCCATGGTCCTTAGTTCCAGTCGTTGGTTCTCGATCACATACCGTTCTGCCTGTCTCTCCCTTCGGTCCAACTCCAGGCGCATATGGCGGTCAGTTGTCCAGATCACAAAGGGTCCCACACTAATATCAACATAGATTCCCTTCAAGGTACTTACATAGTTGGGCCCCCATCTCAGTTTAATCAACTCCCCCTCCAGGCTAAAATAAGTAGTGTTTAATATCCATAGTGACGACTTTGGGCAGGGATAAGTCGACTCCCTTCGTTTCTTGCTAGTTCGCACTGGCTCGTCCCTCGGCAATTTCCCCAAATCCTCACCTTCGGATCCTTCTTCTCCTGGTTGAGGTCTCCCCAACCGCTGCTTCCCTGTACAAAAGAACCCGGCAGAATCCGGTCTCTGGATGCTGAAATCTTGCCGAGGTGTCCTCAGATCGACGACTCCATCACGAGTGTGTAAGACCGGAGTCCAACACGACCTGCCCTTATACCAGGTCTGCACAGGACGTATCTCAGCACCGTGTTCTAATTTATATGGCCCTGGTACGTCACCCTCCTCCTTCCTCCTAGAGCAACGGTCTGTTTGCTTCAGCTTTCTAATAGATGGGTCCGGAGCTTTTCTTCTTCCTTCTGGGGAAGGTTCTCCAGAACCATCGCCTGACGGCTCCCTCTGGCCTTGCCCTGCCTGCTCCTGGTCTTGAAACATCCTGTGGCTGCCCCTCCACCGCTATGGATGCCCCCACGGAGTACACTCCTCTATAAGGTACCATCATCATCAGCACTGTCAGCCGCACTCCGACCGTCTGGTCCGGACTTAGGGGTGTGGCCACTCTCGCTGCCACCGACCCAGGAAACTGCAACACCCCCTTCCCATACCATTGTTCTGGTGTTATCCAGAATGTTGCCAACTTGGCCTTGGCTCTCGCTCCGCGGCTTCCCCATCCATCCAGACTGGTCAGGTAATAGTGCAGGTTCGTTCCCCTGATTCCTTCCTCTCTAGGCGGATCTGGCCGTTCTTCTAGCGGGAGGTCCGGGTTGTCAATGACCTCTGCAATCAACCTTCCCCAGGTGGTAAGTTCCCAGGGTCCCTGCCAGCCACCCTCCTTCGCTAGTTCTCTCTCTCTATCGGTGAGGCGTCCCCAATCTGGACTGTACCCAGGGACTTCCGGGTCCCGATAAACTCTGAAAACCGCCGGCAACCCTGTATGGCTGCCAGAGGTGGGGATGCCACCTGCCCATACGCCGGTAGGTAGGGCCAACTGGCTTCAATCGCCAGCTCAAGAAGGGTTCGTCGTGAAGGTTCCACTGCTAACCCCCCTTCTTCTCCTCCCTCATCCTCCTCTGCCAGGTGCAGTGGTGGTGCTGAAGGTCCCATTGGCGGTTCAGGGCTCGGTTCAGGGCTCGGTCCATCGGCTTCTTCCAGGAGGGCCAGCGCTCCTTCCGGTCTCCCTCCGGCACTTGGCTCTGCGAAGGGTCGCAGGGGGCCAGTGAAGCGTTGAACCTGCCATCCATCAGCAGTAGCCACCTCCAACACCTCCCACGGTTAAGATGGAGGCGACATCCCCTACAAGGGGTCACCTGTGTGCCGTCCCACTGGCACATACACTCTCGGGGGTCAAACTTAGCGACCCTCAAATCCCATTGGGTTATGATAAGCAACCTCTCCAGGTCCGCCACCCTGCATATTCCCCACACATAGGCCTCCAAAACCTTCACCGGTGAGTGCAGCATCCCGGTGTATTCTGACCGGCGAGGTTGGACCCTTCTTGGCCTCTTGCTGCCAGGTCCTATCCACTGGACCCCTAGCATGGACTGTTGCCCACATACTACGCAGCTGTTGTCCACTTCACTCCATTCCAACGTCTCCTTTTCATCTGATAAGAATCCTTTCTTCGCATAATGCAGTTTCTTCAGCCCTCTCTCCTCTCAGAGAGCCGAGGTCTTAGTTCTTATAACGCAGTTTCTTCAGCCCTCTCTCTTCTCAGAGAGCCGAGGTTGTTTCTCTTATAATGCAGGTTCTTCAGCCCTCTCTCGTCTCAGAGAGCCAAGGTTATTCTTCTTATAATTCAATTTCTTCAGCCCTCTCTCGTCTCAGAGAGCCAAGGTCTTAGTTCTTATAATTCAGGTTCTTCAGCCCTCTCTCGTCTCAGAGAGAGCTGAGGTCGTTTCTCTTATCACCATCCCTTCATCAGTGGCTAGTCTGACATGGGATGGCGGGGGTCCTCTGCCACTAGCCATCTTCGGTTCCTGGTTCCTTCTAGCTTGAAATCGGCAGTTGCTCCACTCTCTGGATCCCTCTCCTCTTCAGTAACTTCCTATTACTGTCTAATATCTGCTGAACTATGTTGGTTTTCTTCTCCATGGCTTTCCCTGCCCCATAACCTAACACAGAGCGCAACAGTACCAACAGGTATTTCTCTCTTTTCTTCCCTGTTATCTCCATGACACGGTACTTCTGATGGTCCGGCCTTCAACCCATTCCTCTTCTCCCTGCATTGTATTGCCCTCACACAACGCAGTCTCGCAGAACATGGCGTATCTGGCTTCAGGCGATCCAGAGCTGTTGCCTCTCCAATTCCCTCCATGTGGGGAGCGTGCCTACATGACCCAGCGCTCCCTGCGCGGCCAGTACCACCTCCCTCACATCTCCTGTTGGGACCACCCGGCCTCTAGGTGTCCTGTCCCACTTCTCCATCACGACAAAGATGAGTCTTCTCTCTTGCACTTAGCGGTCCACTTCCTCGTTTCTCCGCCCGTGTGTTCCTTCTTCGGCATGTGCCCTTTGCCGCAGCACATCCAATTCCATGTTCAGCCATAACTCAGCTATCTATGTTTTTTCCTTTTCTCTCCTAAATCATGGTGAGCTAATGTTCTACTTTTAGCTCCTTTGACCCCATTTGCCTCACAGATAGCGATATCTTCCGTCTTACTTCAAATTATCTCACCAATACAGAGTCACCATACCCCCTCCTTCGTTTCACACCTTCAGCACGGCGTCATCATCCTCACCACTCACCTTCATCAGCAACCTCACCTCCGCTAGCAACCTCACCCCCACTAGCAACCTCACCATGAGACTCCCGGGTTCCAGTCTTTCAGCTGCATGAATGGCCCTCTTCAGGCCTTTCAGAGGCCTTTGGTCGACGGCCGTCCAGGCTCAGCTGCCGAAACTCTTCTTTCTTTTCAGACTTGAACTTCTGTTATGCCAGAAATTGGGCATATCTTACTCATTAGAATACACTCAAATTATACTCTAATTGTGTCTGGTGATGCAGTCAATTCGGTTGTTAAACAAAGCACTGACAACCAACGGAGGTGCAAAACGGAGTTTTATTCTCCAAGTCTGCATGCAAATTCAGAGAGGTCATTACAGAATGCCGGATGGTTCAGAATGACCCCGTCTCAGTAGGAAACAGTTGCATTTGAACATCACATGAAAACATCAGGACCTTGGATAAGTTCTCTAGACGTCCACGTCAAAACTCAGCAGACTCGTTGGAGCCTGAACGATAACAAAACTGTGGCCTTCGAACACGCAGGAATCGAGACCAGAAGTCATGGACTCATGACACAGCACTTTAGCTCAAAATGCAATTTCTGACACAACAATCCCTACTTTTGTATTTGCACCTCATTTTCTTTGCATATATGAAAAGCTTATCTAGATCACAGCAGTAGAGCACGCTGTTCCCGCCCAAAGGGCCCCGCCCACAACTGCGAGCTAAACAGGGAATAATGAAGCGCAGTCTACTCTATTGAATGTGATCCCTCTAGTGGCCAAACACCCGTCCCCAGCTATGTTTCACGGTTTGCAGCACAGATTGGAATCAGTTGATTGGTTAAAATGATTAAAGTGATTAAATTTAGAGTTTGAATTTTGAATTTTAGTACAATTTAGATTGTCAGATTCCGAAAATAAGGGGAACGGCAAAAGACCTTCTAGAGACTATCTACTCTAGACTAGGCCAAAAACCCAGTGGGAAAAAAGGCCACAAGACTATCTAAAGCAAAGAACATTCAATTCTCAGAAGCACCCGCAGGTGCAACCCCAGTTGATGTCGGGGAACAAATCAGACCTCTGATCATGCAAGAAAGATGTTGTCATTGCTTTTAGCATCATGTGGCGTAACCATGGAATCACACATGAAAATAAAAAACACAGAACCAAAAACAAACAGAAATGGAGTAAAAACACTTTCAAAAACACTGAGTACCAGGAGCCTGAGGTCAGCCATGTCCACAGATCAAACCCCCAGGGCTCCGCTGAGTCCCTGTGGTGCTGCATCTCCATTGTGACATCCCAAACCCCCTCTGAGGCTAAGGATGTAAGGTTCAAAGGTTCAATCAAACGCCAGATTGCCAACCTGGCCGACCAAATTCATAGTACCCCTCCCGAGGAACTAAACCCCTAAGAACTTTGCCCCACTGAGACGCAATTAACATGAGGCTAGACCTCACGCTAGGAAACAGATAACAGGGATAATTAACTAATTATTAACTAATAATTTAACATGATGATGAGTCAACGAATCATAAATGCCCATAAAGAAGTTTTGATAAACCTGAGAATTATCAGTAACATCCAAATTGTTAACCTAAATGAGAAGCTCAGAGATATTTAAAGATGACAAGTAAGGGTGGAGACACCCCTCACTATTATCTCGACGTTGAACTCCACATGCGTCCTTCCTAGCGAGACCACAAACGCTGTTTCCCAGAAGCTGCCCACGAGGAGAACACGAACGAGAAAACAACAGGAGCTTCACAAAGTGTTGGACTTTATGAAGGACTTGCTGTAAACCAAGATGTAAACGCTCTGAGTTACAACATTTGAATTTCGTATTATAAATCAAATACCCAAATAGTCAGGAATGGACACGTCTCAAGCAGATCATGGCTGTCGCACATGTTCCTGGCACATGAGTATGAAACCAAAAACACAGGAAAATGATAACATAAAACATAAATGAATAAACAACATAAACGAAACAAAACCCATATTATAGTCATATTTCATATTACATTCACCCCCTCCCGGACCCCCCCACTCCCCCATCGTGGAAGCCTTGGAGGATCCAACTTCTTCTCGCTCAGCAGTGTGGGATGAAGAATATGTGATGTAACAGTCTCTGGTTGGAAAAACATGAGTCTCTCTTTTCCTCCTTTTTTTTTTTTTTATTTTCTAGTACCTCCTTCCTGTCCAAGCTCAGGTGTGTGTGTGCATATGTGTATGTGCATGTATGTGTACGTGTATGTGTGTGTACGCGCATGCATGTGTACGTGTATGTGTGCTCAGAGGCACAAACAGGCTCCAGAAGCCCGAGATACCAAGGAACCTGGGGATCCAGCAGCCAGAAGCTGGATCAGGAGCTGTTTGCAGGGGCAGGTGTGAGTCCAGGTCGCCCGCTTCCGCTATGTTAACAGCAGTGTGGGTCGTTAGCAGAACCTGGAATGGAAAAGACCGTCCCACTGCTCCGTTCCTCAAAGCGCTTCTGAAGCAGGTCCCGCATCAGGACCCACTCTCCCGGCTGAGTGCTGTGCAGGGGTCCACTGGCTGGTACAGGCTGGGCACCGTCACCTGTGAGTTAATCTGTGCCAATATAGAGTGCAACTCAATACAACAACACAGAATTCTCACACAATTCAGATGAAGGAAGGAAACACTCATCTGGTGCGTCCACTCTGCCAAAGAGGATCACGAACAGACTCAGAGTAGCCCTCGATCGCACTCGCATCCTCAAGTCCACAGCATGACAGGTAGAGCCCCCAGAGCCTTCAGCCAGGACACCCCTGTTCCTGCACAACACTGTACCAACTTAAACGTCAAGACACCATTCTCCCTCTCAACAGCACCCCCACTCACAAAAAATGAGTGCCGTTGTCACTGAGATTTCAGATGGAATTCTTCTCAGATGGAGATCCCAGGATCTCCTTCAGCCAAGCCTCTGCCACTGTGGAGCTGACATCCTTAGAAAAGTTAAAAACCTCAACCCACTTTAAGACGTGTCAACAACAACCAGACAATACTTCTTTCCCTCACAAGGAGAGAGTTCAATAAAATCTAGCATGATGTACTCAAACAGTCTGTCAGATGCCAGCGGCATCCTCACTCCCCCTCCCGCGTCGTGGGCAGCACAGATCACGCAGGACTGGCAGAACCTCTGCGCACAAGAGGAAAAACCCCTCGTGAACCAGTACTTAGCCAATGGTCGACAGCATGGCCCCCTGGGGATGCGTGGTCCAGCCCATGCATTAGCCTAGCAAAGTGGGAAGAAAAATGCTTAGGCAAACACGGCTTTGAGTCACCTGCACGCCACACGCCATCACCCAGACCACAGCCGTCCCGCTCTGCCACAACCATTTCTCAGCCGGGGAGGGAGAAAGATTGCATCGCACGAAGCCACTGCAGAGACGA